>CM058042.1:66793182-67113395 GCA_030169165.1 Centaurea solstitialis
CCGCATTTCGTGCTCGACCAACGCATCTCCAAAACCGTATTGTTGCTTCCTGACGTGGGTTGGGTCAACATGGTAGAAAACGGGGAGCACAATGTGGTTCGAGGTCCTCCGTTGCTCGAGGATCATCACAAGCTCCTCTAGACACCATGTCGAAGAAGCATAGTTTTCGGACAACACGATAACCGAAGCACGGGAGTTTTGTATTGCTCTCGCGAGCCCTGGTTTCAGATCTTCCCCGGTTTCGACCTCTTCCTCATCTAGAAACGTATCGATGGCTTCATTTTGCAATGCCTGGTAAAGGTGATCAATAAAACTAAGACGAGTGTCTATACCTCGAAAACTCAAGAAAACATCGTACTTTTTTAATGTGTTTTTTTCTTCTTGTGTTTCACAGAAAGTAGCCATGGAATTTGTGAATTACACAAGAGAGTATGAGGTTGGAAAATAGGATGGAAGATGGAGCTTTTGCTTCTTGCATTTATATCAATTCAATGCACACTCTAGATGACTGGTCCTCTCACACTGAGTAATTATTTTCTGTCGGCCGGGTAAGCTACGAGGAAATGAACCCGCCTTTCTCTTTCTGTCGATGGGTTCAAATGTGAACCACTTTTTGGTTGTAAACGTGAGGACAACCGAGAGCGAGGCACGTGGCGGATGACTAGGCGTCACGTCAGGTCTACGGCAGATGACTAGGCGCGATTCATTGGAGGCATTGAATTAAAAGGGGGGACCACACTCAAAGCCGCCTTTATTAACTAGTCTCCGCCACGTGTCGCGCTCTCGGCTGTCATTACGTTCACAACTAAAAAGTGGTTCACATTTGAACTTTCCTCTATACATACATATTTATATATAGGGGTGGGTTCAAATGCGAACCACTTTTTGGTTGTGAACGTGAGGACAGCCGAGAGCACGACACGTGGCGGATGACTAAGCGCCACATTAGATCCACGGCGGATGACTAGGCACGATTCATGGGAGGGCATTGAATTAAAGAGGGGACCACACTCAAAGTCGCCACGTGTTGCGCTCTCGGTTGTCCTCACGTTCACAACCAAAAAGTGGTTCACATTTGAACTTTCCTCTATATATATATATATAGAGAGAGAGAGAGAGAAAAGTTCAATTGCAAACCACTTTTTCATTGTGAACGTGAGGACAAACGAGAACGCGACACGTGGCAAAAAAAAATTCTAACACGCGCGACCTGTCCCGCGACTTAGTGTTATTCAGTCTGAATAATAGTGTTATTCAGACTGAATAACACCAAGTCGCGGGCTTTTTGGTTTACAAGTCGCGCGTGTCACTCTGAATTCCGGCGACTTAGTGTTATTCATACTGAATAACGCTTTATTCAGTCTGAATAATAGTGTTATTTAGTATGAATAACACTAAGTCGCTGAAATTTCAGAGTGACACGTGACGCGCTCTCGTTTGTCCTCACGTTCATAACGAAAAAGTGGTTTGTATTTGAACCCACCCCTATATATATAGGGGTGGGTTCAAATGTGAACCACTTTTTGGTTGTGAACGTGAGGACAGCCGAGAACGCGACACGTGGCGGATGACTAGGCGCTACGTCAGATCCACGACGGATGACTAGGCGCGATTCATGGGAGGGCATTGAATTAACGGGGGGACCACACTCAAAGTTGACTAGTCTTCGCCACGTGTCGCGCTCTCGGCTGTCCTCATGTTCACAACTAAAAAGTGGTTCACATTTGAACTTTCCTCTCTCTCTCTCTCTCTATATATACACACACACACACACACACACACACACACACACATATATATATATATATGAGGAGATAAAGAGTCGGCTACAAACACGAACAATGTCTATTTAAAAAACACGTAAACCAACAAAATTATATATGATTTTGTGAAAAGTCCACACGGAGGAATTTGGCCGCCACTTAAATCGAGAGCAAAAGTCATATGAATCATATATGATTTTTAAGATGACTTATATGATTTTCTTAGGGTTGTGTTTAGCAAAAATAAGCTAGCTTATAATAAGCTAGTCCATCCAAACATGTACCAGAAGCTAGCTTTTTGAAACGCTACTTTGAGTAGCTTACGAGGAGCTTATTGTAGCCTTTTCTAATTATACCCTTCATAATAATAATTATTAAATTCAAATATACATTTTTTGGTAATTTTACATACTCATAAGCTAGCTTATGAACTACTAGCAAACTTATCAATCAACAACTAGCTTATCAGCTAATTTGCCAAACATGGCCTTAGTTTATGTGTTCTTTTAGGTTTGATCATGCCCCTTCTCTTTCTCTGTGACTCTATCTCTCTCTCTATATATAGAGAGAGAGTAATTATTTTCTGCCGACTAACGCGTACTCTTGTACTATTCTAGCTAGCTTTAATTTTATTAGGAAATTCCGTTCTTAGTGCCTAAAAAAATAGAGTAAATATTTTCTGTTGGGTAGATATACATGGAAATTGACTCAACTAGCGATCACCCAAATTGGTCTAATATTCATTCTCCTTTTTATTTTTTACTAGTATCACTACCTCCGTAATATATAGATCCCGAACCAAAAATATATATATGTTTGATTTTCTTTCTATTTTTTTTTTTTAAAATTGTAAACGTGAGGACAATTGAGAGTGTGCCACATATTATATTCACTTTGAATAATACAGGTTTATTCGAACCAAATATTATGCGTTATTCAAGGTGAATAATACAACATTTAGATTGAATAGTAGTGAATGTTATAATTTTATTTTATTTTATTATTTTTTTTTTTTTTGAGAAGGTTTACCTGGACTTTGCCAACTACATCCTTGACAATTTTTATCGAGAGCTAAAGCATGCTCCCCTGAGATTAACACTCAGTGGCCCCTGGTTGCTCACCCCGGATTCGAACTTGGGTGGGTTTTTCCCCAACACCAATATTCGGTCCGAATAATTCTCTACTATTCAGACCGAATAGAACACATGTTGCGCTTTCAGCTGTTCTCACATTCACAATTAAATTTGAGTATGTATCTGAACCGCCCTTACACACACACACACATATAGAGAGAGAGAGAAAGTTCACATGTGAACCTATCTTTTATTGTGAACGTGCGGACCACTAAAATCGCACCACGTGACAATATTCATTCTGAATGCATGATATTCAGAATAAATATTGCCACGTGACGCGATTTTAGTGGTCCTCACGTCCAGTATGAAAAATGAGTTTTAACTTGAAGTTTTCTCTCTCTCAGAGATGAGTTAATTTGCAACCATTTGCATTCTTACAACCTTATCACAACCTCTCATTTTTAATCTGTCGAAAGTGATTCACTGATGGGAATTTTGTTATTAGTTGATCAAACTACATACACTTAAGAAATAAATATTAAGTAGGCTTAATATTGGAAGATAAATTTTATGAAATGACACGGTATTGTGAAGATGCAATATCCTGAAGATTCTAATTAGTCGTCGATAATCTTGTGCGTGGTCGCCTAAATCGGTTGAAGATTTCGATCAAATTGATGAAAGAAACTTATGATATATATATAGCAAAAGACCATCAAGAAGGTTTCAATAATATTCCAGGAAATCAAGGTAAAAAAAAACACATTTGATGCTTTGTTTCGAAAAAGAAAAGATGATCGATACAACACATATAATATCTTGATATCTAAAATGCTCCTCTACTTTGTGGGTGCAGTGTCGATTTCAGTTTGGTTTTTATGTTTAATTTACACTAAAGAATGTTCTTGTAGAATACTTCATTTTTTGTTATATGTGGTTGGATTTTAAACAACACTTGTTATATTAATTTATCTCTCAGAAACTAAAGGTATACTAATTATTACCATGCATTAATTTTCAACAACAAAAGTAATTTATTGTTTAAGATGAATAAAGTGATAATTTCATAAGTCGTCAATTTTGACATTAAAGTACTAATTAATGAAAGTAATGACAAAGAAGTACACATAACATGTTTGGAACTTTGCATTAATAGGTAAGTTTTTATTCTTTTGTACGAAACTTAGCCATTCTACGTTCATGTAAAAAAACAAATTATACTGAGAACCCAAAGTGAAGAAAAGTTTGTTTGATCTCACATATATAGGTCGATTAAAGCTAGAATCAATCTTAAACAAATTTACAAAAATGTATCATACACCTTAATGCATTTTATATACTGAATTAATTAATTGAATAATAGTAAAGTTGATCCATTTTTCAAATACCAAGTACCAAAAGTAATCTATCATACTCTTGTATGTTTAGTTTCAAATTCCATGGCTATCCTCAATGAATTCCAATAAGAAGAAAGCACAACATATGATGTTTTCTTGAATTTTCGAGGTATAGACACTCGCCTTGGTTTTATGGATCACCCTCTACCAGGCTTTGCAAAATGAAAATATAGACACGTTTCTTGATGAGGAAGAGGTCGAAACTGGGGAAGATCTGAAACCGGAGCTTGAGAGAGCAATACAAAACTCTCATGCTTCGGTTATCGTGTTGTCCAAAAACTATGCTTCTTCGACATGGTGTCTAGAGGAACTCATGATGATCCTCGAGCAATCACCTCTAACCATATTGTTCTCCCAGTTTTCTACCAACAACAGAGAAACCCAATCCCAAGAAACTGAAGAAAGACAACACTAAGATCTCTCTCTAACGAAACATCACTGCGTGTCCTGCTCCATCTTCGTAATCACCTGCCTGTCAGACCATGAAACTTTCTTTGGTCTAGTGTCCGTGACAAAATCATGGTCAGATAAAACATCATCATCGGACGTATCGTCATCATCACCATCCCCCACATCAATCCTATCCGGGAGTGTAAAGCCACGAAGTTTGCCATCAAGCTCCTTCCCGAAAACTCTTTCCCACCTATCAATGAAGTATTCCAGTTTCTGACGTGACCAAGAATTAATGATTACCGGCTCAAGTCCCACCCCACGTTTTTCAACATAGCAGTCTACTTCCTTTTTATCCGCGGTCCACTTAGGATGCTCTTCCAAAACAGTAAACTGATTGGAAACCTTAATAGGACTCCTTTCAGTATTCAAGTTCTGTACTTTGGAATTAGTGTTATCCTCCATCCTTGTTGTCATCTTTTCAGTTTTTACCACCTTAGGGGGGGGGGGGGGTTTATCATCACCAATAATAGCCTTACCCTTATCAATCGTATCAATAGAAGGAATAGCTGTTTTAGGAACAAACCTTTGGTTGATCTTAACACCAGTATTAAAAACAACCTTCGGGTTTTGACCTCCAACTTTCAGAGGGACAATTTTCGGCTTAAGTTTATTTTTCCGTTTGGGAAATATAAACCCATCATCAATAACCTTAGCCTTAGAAGGTTCACCAACATTAGAAGGAGTATATATATCTTAATGCGAAGTGGCTGCACATTTACATAGGTGGTTAGGCTGCTGGCCGGCGGATGCTATCTCGGTAAGGAGTTTATGGGACACAATGCTAAACTCAAACAATCACAGCTGCAGTAAGAAGTTACGATCGGCGATTCTCAAAGCATATTTTTGGGTGATGTGGAATCAGCGGAACGAAAAGATTTTCAAGGGGCGGATGAAGAATGCTAAGGAGTTTGCCAATTTGGTTCAATATTTTGCTTACTATTGGATTAAGGTGAGAGCAAAGAATGGCAAAAACATTAGTTGGGATGATTGGATTAATGTAGCCTCACCGGCTTGTCCTTTTCGTTTGTAAATATTGGCTCTAGCATCTAGCTAGCTTTGCCAGGAATAAAATTGACTCTTCGCCGTTCAAAAAAAAAAAAAAATCTTAATGCAACCAATTAAGCCCTTCAACGTTACAAAGACTCTTTTTGGGACATAATTTGGCTAGTCTCAAGAAAATGTAGGAATCTCAACCACTAATGTCGGTCAACAAAGTTGGCTTTGACCGCCCCCCTAATAATCTCTACCCTCCCATGAATTGTGTCAATCCAACGTGATCACGTCCACTGTAACCGTGAGATGAGTGGCTGAGATTACTCCTCATTATTTCTTAAATTGACATGCTTCTCGTTTGAACCTTCCTCTATATATATACAACATAGTTAAATGAATCCACACACACTTAGAGCAACCTCGAATGTGTAATCTTTGATGGCACCATGACACAGTGCAGCGGTATATCAGAAACATACTCATTCTTCATTAATTTGCTGCCACGTACCTCCACTGGAAATAATTAACGGATTTTATCATTTTCAGAACTCATTTTGGTGAAGAAAAAACAAAGAACAAAGAATTGATGGTGTAAAACAGAGAACCAAAGAAATTGAAAACTTGATGGTCTTGAAGAAATCCAACATTGATTAAACTTCAAGTTTCATCAACGGTGTTTATCAAAGAAATTGTCAACGAAATCAGAAGTAGATTGAATCTACACTAGCTGACTAAAATTCCAAAACTAATAGAAATGGAATCCTCCATTTACAAAATTAGATATTGGTTAAAAGAAGGATCCACAAAAACTGCCGGCATTCTTACAATTTCGGAAATGGCTTGGATTGGAAAGACATCATTAGCAGAATATATATATATATATATATATATATAGAAGTAGGTTCAAACAAGAACAAATCCAATTTGCAAGAACAAAGAAACCAACCACAATCACATATGATGTGGGTCCATGTGCGTCCCACATATTAACAAATCATATATGATTTAGTGGTTGGGACCCACATGAATCATATATGGATTTTTTTATGGCACCCACTGGGCCCACATAAATGTATGGCTATAGTTTGTTCCTTTGTTTTTGCAAATGAGGTTGGTTCTCGTATGAACCTACCTCTCTCTCTCTCTCTCTATATATATATATATAGATCGCATCTCCATGAACGTGAAAGAAGCAGCTTTGTTGAAGGCATTGAAAGGAAATGTGTTGATAATTTTCAACACCTTGATGTGTTGATCGGAACAAAAGGTTTTCATCCAGGAAGCAAGATCATAATAACAACAAAAGATGGGTCACTAACAAAGAAGAGTGCATTGTTTCAGACAAGATTTCCTCCTACACATATAGCGCATCGACTTGATGGCATAGGTGTTGATGATTCTCTAAGACTTTTATGTTGGCATGCATTTAGACACTATGGTCCTAAGAGAGGTTATGAAAATGGGGAAAGACGAGTTGTAACGCATTGCGAAGGACATCCATTAGCTCTTAAAGTTTTTAGTGGGTCGTTGATTAATGAAGATGTAGCTACTTAGGGTGATACCTTTGAAATGTTGGAGAAAAAAGAATTGCATAATGAAATACGAAAGGTTCTACAAGTTAGTTATGATTCTTTGCCATTAGAAAATTTCAAACATAATTGCTTGCTTTTTTGTTGAAATAGAGAAAGATGCAATTGAAACGATATTAAATGGATGTGGCATCCGCTCATCATATGGGATTAAAAGGCTCACTGAAAGATGTCTTCTCACGATCCAACCAAGAAATAAATTGATGATGCATCAATTGCTTCAAGAAATGGGGAGATAGTTAGTTCATCAAGAATCACCTAAGAAGCCTTGGAAGCGAAGTCGATTATGAAGTCATGAGGAGTCCCTTAATATGCTCAAAGAAAGGTAACCAAAAAAGTACTCATTATATATGTGCACCTTGAAGGTTGATTGAAAGCTTGCAAAGTCATCTACATGTTTTTAGCCTAATTCCATCGTTTTGAGGGATTTTTAACATATTTTTTGGTTGATTTCAAGAGATTTAAAGTTTTTTTTTTTCTTTAAATTTTAAATGACTTTTTAGGGTTTTTTTTTGTTGATTTCAAAAGTTTCTTTATCATTTTTTCATTGATCTCAAGATAAAGATTTATTTTTTTGGTTGGTGGGGGATTAGACAAAAAATTCTGGGGGAAATTAAAGTAAAATATTAGAAAATTTATGATTTTCAACCTAAAAAAATTTGTTGTTTTCATATCTTGCGAAACAATGTTAAATCGTGGAAATGGTGAAGAGCAAGGATCTGATAGGGAAGAAGGAAACTATGGAGTAAGCTTCTTGAAATGAGTGAAAAAGAACTCCGAGAAAGGCTTATTGGTTATCTTTTCTTCCAAGCTCAACCTTTGATCTCGTTTGCCTGTAGAAGGGTATTAAGGTAATTGGCAGCCGGTTGGATTGCCCCAAATGCGATAGTGGGTTGCTAATTATAAGATATGGAATGAATTGCTTGCCTCATTCAATTGATGCCTCTCAATATATATAGTTACAAGTCCCCTACAATATCTTCTATACAAAAGGAATATCTCATATACAAAGGAAAGGGAAGAGATATTCACAATAATTTAAATATTTACAAGATATGATCGTAATCTATTATACCCTGCAGTCGAAGCAGGAGGGGGACGTATGCTGAGACTGGATCTGAAATCTTCAAAGAGAACTCGTGGCAACCCTTTTGTGAAGATGTCGGCTATTTGGTAACGGGAAGGGACATAAAGGACACGTACTTGATCACGTCTAACCTTTTCACGAACAAAGTGTATATCCAACTCGATGTGTTTTGTCCGTTGATGTTGGACAGGATTTCCAGAGAGATAGATTGCACTCACATTATCACAATATATGAGGGTTGCCCTTTGGAGAGGTTGATGAAGATCCAAAAGGAGGTTACGAAGCCAACACGTTTCAGAGACGACATTAGCAACCCCACGATATTCAGCTTCCACACTTGATCGCGAGAGTGTTGTTTGCCGTTTTGAAGACCATGAAAGTAAGTTATCCCCCAAGTAGACACAATAACCAGAAGTGGAGCGTTGTGTATCCGGACACCCGGCCCAATCGGCGTCCGTACAAAAGATGAGGGACGTGAGTGGCGATTTGAAGAGATATAAGTCATGTGACAATGTCCCTCTTAAATATCATAGAATCCGCTTCAAAGCATTCAAGTGAGAGGTACAAGGAGCATGCATGTGTAAACTGATCTCCTGAACAACATAAGTGATGTCGGGACGGGTAAAGGTCAAGTATTGTAGTGCACCCGCTAGACTCGTGTACTTCGTCGGATCATCAACCGGAGAACCCCGTTGTAGCTCTCAACTTTGCATTAGTATTCACGAGTGTGGCAACAGGTTTACAAGAGATCATTCCTGCACGTTGAAGAATTTCCAAAGCATAATTCTGTTGAGACAAAAAGATGTGATTACTACTGCAGGTTACCGAAATTCCCAAAAAATAGCTTAGTGGGCCAAGATCTTTCGTAGCTTCTTTAGCAAGAAGGGACATGAAGTGCAGGCGTAGAGCCTACGATGAGGATGTTAAAATGATATCGTCGACATATAGAATAATATACGCGGTGTCTGACCCGTGTTTATAAATAAATAGTGAGTGATTACACTTGCTATGAGTGAAACCCAAACTAGAGACATAATTCGTTAATCTTTTATACCAAGCCCGTGGGGCTTGCTTAAGGCCATACAAAGATTTCTTCAATAGACAAACATGACTAGGAAGTTGCGGATTACGAAAGCCCATGGGTTGATGCATATAAACTGTCTCATTTAAATGTCCATGTAAGAATGCATTCTTGACGTCCAATTGATGGATCGACCACGAGTTTGAGAGAGCAATGCTTAAGACAGTCCGTATGGTGAAAGGTTTAACCACCGGACTGAAGGTTTCCCCACAGTCAACGCCCACCTATTGAGACCTGCCATCACAAACCTAGCAAGCTTTATAACGCTCAAATGAACCGTCAGATTAGTTTTATGTCTGAAAATCCACATACACCGAATAACATTCATATCAGGTCGACGGGGAACTAACTCCCATGTCTTATTAGAAATAAGAGCATTAAATTCGTTAGTCATGGCATGGCTCCAATTAGAATCAGAGTGAACATCCTTATGATTGCGTGGAAAGGGAGAGATAGGTGTGGTGATATTAAGATTAAGGATGCGTTTGGGTTTGGTAATACTGGGCATGCTACGAGTGGTCATGGTGCGAGTTGGGATGGTGGCGCGGTTTGAGAACGCAAGGTAGTTGGGATGGTGGCGCGGTACGAGTTGGTTGACGTGATTGTCGAGTGGACGACGGTGGCGACGATGGTGTTTAGGATGGGTTGGTGGGTAGTGTTTGGGAGGTTGACGATGGTGGAGACGGAGAAGATGTGGGGGAAAGTGAAGGATGTAGAAAGTAGGGGTGTACATCCGTAATAAGGAAGTCATAAGAGGGTTTTGGACTAGAAAGCTTTTCAAAGGGAAAAATGGATTCATCGAACACAACGTGATGGGAAAGAATAATTTGTCGTTTTGCAAGATCATAACACTTGTAGCCCCGGTGGTTGGAGGGGTAGCCGAGAAAAAACACAAGGCGTTGAATGTCTTTCAAGTTTGTGAACAGGCCCGACCCTGGGGCCGTGCAGCCCGTGCGATCGCACAGGGCATCAAAGCCAAAGGGGCATCAAATTTCTATATAGTGTTATTAGTATAGGTAATTAGTTTTAATAATTTATGAGTTTGGGGCTTTATACAATTCCCAAAGTATGGTATTATGTTACATTATCAATTTAATTAGTTGATTTTGATTTAGTGAATTCTCCATTCTATGTAACTTGTTTTTGCATCCATCAAAGGATTTGAAAAATTGTCAAATTGCATATTTAAATTGTTTTGCAGCCTATGCTTAGGAATTTAAGATTTCGTTATTTGTTGTTTTTTGCACCATTGCACTTGTTTTTTTTAATCAATTTCAATGACCTTAATCTTTTTATTAGTCTTGACATTTATAAATCTAATTATTTACCATTTTAGTTGAAACTAATTATAGTTTTTCTTGTTTTTTATCCTTCTATGCATGAAGACGTTTTAGGTGACTTATGTTTATATTTTGTAATTTGGGGTTTTGGTTCATATGTCCTCCTTTGTACTCTTTGTTTAGTTAACAAAAATCGTCGTAGGGATGAGCCACATGGCTTGGCTAGGTTCCAAACCTTTTTAAAAATCGTATCGTTCATCCTTTCATTTGCTTAAAAGATAGACATAGGGGCATAATTTTTTATTTCGCACAGGGCATCCGGAACTCTAGGAACGGCCCTGTTTGTGAATGGTGGTAGATGGAAAAAGTGAGTAGCATAGACAACCGAATACGCGAAGATGCTCATAGGAAGGCTTGTGATTATAAAGAATGGAAGTAGGTGTGGCATTGTTAATAAGTTTGGAAGGAAGAATATTTGAAAGGTAAGTTGGCATTTGTAACGCATGGTGCCAAAACGTAGATGGGATTGCAGAGTGAGCGAGAAGGGTACATATGATACTGTTTATGGAACGTATTTTGCGTTCCGCTTTTTCGTTTTGAGGAGAGGTGTGAGGACAAGAGAAGCGAAAAAGCATGCCATTTGTGTTGCAAAACTGTTGAAACGATGTATTTGCATATTCTTTCCCATTGTCACATTGAAAACATTTGATAGTTTGATTGAATTGATTTTTAGTGAGAGTACTATAATTTAGAAAAAATTGAGAAAACTTTGGACTTTTGGCCAAGTGGGTAAGTCCACAAAAAAATTGTTTTGTCATCTAAGAAAATGATCTAATATAGCGGTGACCCCCGGAGCTAATGATCGGAGAGGTCCATAGGTCACTATGAACAATATCAAAAGGAAAGTACGTACAAGAAGTAGAATCCATAAATGATAATCTAATATGTTTCCCAAAAACACAAGACTAACAAACTTTAGAAGTTTTTAGTTTGCCACAATTAATAAAAGAACTATTTTTAAGATAACGTAATAAAGAAGATCCCGGATGTCCTAGTCGGTGGTGCCAAAAATCTTGAGATATAACAACAAAGGTGGAAGGTGGTGTTTGTTGAGACGAGGGCGAAGACGTGAACGGGTATAGATCACCTTCGCTGTTACATCTGAGGATAGGAATCTGCGTCTGGAAGTCCTTCACATCAAAACCAAGAGGATCAAATTCAATTGAAATATTATTATCGCTGGTTAAGCGGCGAAACAAATAACAAAATTTTAGTAATATAGGGAACATGAAGGACATTATTGAGTTTTAAAGGAGGGAAATGAGTGGGAAGTGTTTGGTGAGCGGTTGATGCGGTAATTATCATACATAAAAAGCGTAACAAGTTTTAACCTCTAATGCCTAGCCACTGTCTTACCACATATACACGCAAGCGTACCTGATCGTGAGTAATATAGTGTAGGAAAGTCCAGGTATCGTATCTACCACTGGGAATGGTTAAGCTAGATGTCAACTAGAGTATTAATCAGTCAATCTGGAAAATGGGGGGTTTGCTTTTGAAAAGGTATTTTTAAATATAAAAGACAAATAATAAATTAACCTAACCAAGAAGTGGAAAACTGATGAACAGACATACATTGAAGATAAGTGAATCCATTATGGTTTACTTTCATAAGACATAGATTAATGATTGTTGTCAGAATTTAAGCAATAAAGCACCCGAACATGTTTATGTAAGATTATCAACTAGGTGTTGGTCCTCCTAGTCCCAATACTTAGGTCGTTTGTCAGACAATCTAGTACCGGTCATCCGATCCTATTTCTATTGCATGGTTTTCTACCTCCAGGTCACTCTCGGTCCGAGTAACCACTTAACACAACTCTCTTGGTCAAAGGGTAGGTTAAGGTAGGTTGATTATCCTATCGGAGTCTATCTATTTTGGTCAAAACAGATACACCCAACCAATGAGTTCAAATAACCAAACAATACGAATCAATTCGGAATCAAAGACAACATTCAACAAATCATGCATCTAATTAATAAACTGAAATCCAAAGTATTCAAACCATGATAGACACACAAGAGGAATGAGTACATAGACATACTAATTACAAATGCTTAGACAAACCAACTAAAGACTGGTCGATTTAGCGTAGCATTCTGATAACACCAAAATTATACATGTTTTGGTTGCGCGTAATCGTATGACTTTACCCCATTTCTCACCCGTTTATGATCATTTCATGCACTAAAAGAGTTTATTATTGTTTGTGAAGGATTTGGAGGCCGTGGAACGGAAAAGTACGAAAAAAGGCGAGAAAACGTGAAAAATGCACAGAGTCAAACAGAAGCTACTTGGCGATCGCGAAATGCTCAATCTGGCGCCGCCAAGTTCGACTGAAGAGAAGACCAGAGTTTGACCTAAGTGTCTGGCGTCGCCAAACCAGCAGCTTGGCGATCGCCAGATGACTCCTGGACGTTTTCCTTTAAATATCAGCCTCCTCCTTCAGTTTTAAACATGTCCGATACACGAGGGAAGTACAGAAGAACGAGAGTGAGAGTACGAAAGGTGCCGATACGCTGCGGAAGTCGATCTCCGATCATCTATCGTTGTATTGTCGGTATCATGTCGATGTCTACTTTTGTTTATGTTTTTGTTTTCATTAAGAGTGAGTAGTTTATTAGTAGTGCTTGTCATGGTCGATGAACCTTTATGGATGATACTTTGTGATTAATGTTTACTGGTTTGTTTTGATTAATTGAATGTCTTTTATGGTTCTTTTCTGATTAATGTTGTTGTGGCGATTTGAATTCACTTGGTTGGGTGTATTTGTTAGACCAAAGCAGATAGACTCCGAAAGGATAATCAACCTACCTTAGCCTGACTTGGACCATAAAGTTGTGTTAAGGGGTTACTTTGACCAATAGTGACCTATAGTAAAAGAGCCATTGCGATATTGATTGGGAAGGGTTTACCGATTCTAGATTGTGGACCAAACGATTTAGGATTGGAATTAGGAGGACCGTATCCTAGTTCATAACCATAATATGCACATGTTAGGGTGTCCCAGACTTAAATTCCTACAATAGTCAAAACAACCAAAAGGATTTACACCTTTTTAAGTCAAACAGTATCGAAAATACTCCCAAATTAAGCACAAAAGTGGGGAACTGATGCGAGTAAAACATGTATAATTTTGAAGTTATCAAAATTCCCACACTTAAGATTTGCTTGTCCTCAAGCAAACATCTGATAAAATAAGAATAACGACAAAATTATCCTCCACCCATGATCATGCTTTGAAAGAACAAGGATAGTCGCAAGAAATCAAACACAATTCAGACACCAATCAAAGCCTCACAAGTCATCAAAGTCATGCTCAACCTCTTACCCTCACAAAGTATGTATCAAGTGTATCTCTCAAGGGATTATATGTTATATATAGTGATCACACTGATACTCGACATCTTACCAATGCATATGCTTGTCACCAAATCTCATCTCCACCACTGAAAAGTTGTCAACCGTCAAGAGGACTTTAGGGTTGTAATATTAGGCTAAGGGTAAAGGGTAGGATAAAGGATATATATAAGTGACTAAAAGTTGTAGCAAAAACCTGAAAACAATTCAGTTCAAGATCCAAATTAATCATCTGACTTTTGAGAGCTCGGGATTTCTATCACTATCACTTGTATATCGGCCTAAGCATATTGCTTATTTGTGGCTTTGATAACACCAAAATTATACATATTTTTGTTGAGCGTAATTGTATGACTTTACCTTATTTCTTACCCATTTCTGATCATTTCACTCACCAATTGAGTTTATTATTGTTTATGAAGGATTTGGAGGCTGTGGAACGGAAAAGTACGAAAAAAGGCGAGAAAACGTGAAAAATGCACAAAGTCAACACAGTAGCTGTTTGGCGTTCGCGAAATTCCCAATCTGGCGCCGCCAGATTCGACTGAATTGAAGACCAGGGTTGACCTAAGTGTCTGGCGTCGCCAAACCTGCACTCTGGCGATCGCCAGATGACCCCTGGACGTTTTCTTTTAAATACCAGCCTCCTCCTTCAGTTCAGAACACACGTTTTGCATGATTTTTTGGTACGGGATACGAGGAGGAACGAGAGTGAGAGTACGAAAGGTGCCGATACGCTGCAGGAATCGATCTTCGATCATCCGTCGTTGTACTGTCGGTATCATGTCGATGTCTACTTTTGTTTATGTTTATGTTTTCATTATGATTAGTGAGTAGTTTTTAGTAGTGGTGCTTGTCATGGTCGATGAACCTTTGTGGATGATACTTTTGTGATTAATGTTTATTGGTTTGTTTTGATTAATTGAATGTATGTTATGGTTCTTTTCTGATTGATGGTGTTTTGGCAATTTGAATTCAATTGGTTGGGTGTATTTGTGGACCAAAGCAGATAGACTCCGAAAGGATAATCAACCTACCTTAGCCTGACCTTGGACCAAGAGGTTGTGTTAAAGGGTTACTTGGACCAAGAGTGACCAGATAGTAGAAGAGCCATTGCAATATTAATCAGGACTGGTATACCGATTCTAGATTGTCGACCAAACGATTTAGGATGGGATTAGGAGGATCGTGTCCTAGTTATTGACCATAATCTTCACATGTTAGGGTGTCCCAGACTTAAATTCCTACAATAGTCAAAACAACCAAACCTTCGACCTATTCATATCATCCATTTTGGGGATTCACTTTACCATGATAAGCACTGCTGTTTTTCCTTAATATAATCTTAAATCAATCTTTTAATTGCTTTCTTAGTTTTTACTTAGTTAGTTGTCTTTTTAATATTCAAACCTTTTTGATAAAAAACCCCCCCTTTAGGTTAATTAAACTGATTTAGACTTTAATCTACGATAACTTGACCGTTCCCATGGTAGATACGATACCTGGACTTTCCTACAGTATATTACTCACGATCAGGTACGCTTGCCTGTATATGTGGTAAGACAGTGGCTAGGCATTAGAGGTTAAAACTTGTTACGCTTTTTATATACGATAATTACCGCATCAAGTTTTTGGCGCCATTGCCGGGAACGGTAGTTGTTAGATTTTAGTCTAATTAGTTTTGTTAATCGATCCTTGTGAGGGATTCTGTCCTTTGCAAGTTTTCTGCTTTTTAGTTTAGTTCGTTATTTTTATTTTGTTTTATCTCTTTGTTTCCCACAAGTTGCCCGTAACCGTTTGTTGTGATTTCAGTTACGACAGACTTGTTAGAGCCATTTGAGGAGCCGGAGAGAGAGTTCAGAAAAAGAAACAAAAAGAAACCAAAAGCAAACAAAGTTCGCCCGAGAGCTTTGATTTTTGAGATGGGTGACGAGACACCGATGTGGACCGCTAGGAGAGCTGCTCCAACAGTACCCACCAATCCGATCACGAAGCCGAACCTGAACAAAGAAATCCCGGGGAAGCTCCTACACATGATCAAGGACCTTACCTTCGACGGGAAAAACGATAGCAATCCTATCGTTCACATGGAAAACTTCGTGGATATTTGTGATCTGTTCAAAACAGAGGCAGACCGGGATGATGCAATTCGTCTTCGGGTCTTTCCTCTAACGCTTACCGGAGAAGCTAGGGCTTGGTTGCGATCCTTAGAGCCAAGTTCAATCACTACTTGGGAAGGACTTCGTTCAAAGTTCCTCTCCCGATTCTTTCCACCATCCAAAATCGACATATTGAGAGCCGAGATCCGATCTTTCCAACAACAAGACGGGGAGACTATATCCGAAGCATGGGAACGTTTCAAGCACCTCTTAAACTCGTGCCCGAGTCACGAGTTGAATAAGAGTGAACAGGTTCAAACTTTCTATAGTGGACTTGCTTATTCTTCACGAGCTACTTTGGATTCATCTGCAGGTGGTGTCTTTATGTACAAAACACCCACGAAAGGATATAAGCTTCTAGAAGACATGCTCATACACAACATAGATTGGAGGACGGACAAGCGTTTGCAAATTCCGAGGTGGCTGGAAAGATCTCAACTGACTTTGATCCATCCGATGAATTAGCCGCAATGAAAAACCAACAGGTAAAGTTTGAACGCAAAATCGAAGAACTAATTAAATCTGTTCATGCTTTGCAGGTTGGATGCGTGGAGTGCAATGGGCCACACTTGATAAAAGATTGCCCGAACCGACCAATAATGACACCCGAGGAGGTGAATTATCTCAACCGAGGCGAATACCAAGGGAGGTGGAACAACAATCGTAACTTCATTTCGAGACCTCCCGGTTTCTTTGCACCAAATCAACAGAACCAAAGACCGGATGGGGAGCCGTGTATTTCTATGGAAGACCGAATACTCCAATTCATGGATGCGCAAAAGAAGCTAAACGATGAGGTAAGTTCATACTTACGTAATCACCAAAGTACTATCCAGAATTTGGAATTGCAGGTTGGACGTGTTTCGCAAATGCTAAGTGAAAGGACTCAAGGAGAATTGCCGACACAAACACAAGTCAACCCGAAGGTCGAGAATGCAAAACCGATGCTCATGATGACCGGAGAGCCATCAAAGAAGAAGTGGACAGACATCTACACAAAGAAGTACGTGGAAACTGAGAGTGAAAGTAAGCTCGATTATGCCACGGATTACGATTCAGAAGGGTTCACCGTGTCATTCGAACACCTAAGACTCAAAGTGCCCAAAGCTTCAAGTGATGATGAGGAGGAAGATGGAAAGCAAGGCGGATACGCGGAGTTCATGATTCCGAAAAAAGAGGATAAAGGCAAGGAGAAAGAGAAGGAGAAAGCACCGGAGGATGATCTCATCTACATTGCACCTATCAAGCATGATCCAGGGAGTTATAACTTACCTATTTCTTGTCAGATAACCTCATCTTAAGGTTATTTGATTTGCCTAGCCTTTGATTGAAAAGTGTTCACCTTTAACACTTTATCCCTTGTAACCATTTTGAAGCCTTAGCCTTTTCATTTCTTTACCCACTATACACTTTATCCTTGAGCCTAATTGTTTTATCTATCTTTTGGCCGTGACTTAAATTTGAATCTTGAGATGTTTTGATCCAGTTTTTCATATCTGACAGTTTTTATGGGATTGAGATTAAAAAGAGCCCAAAAGCAACATAGTTGCTGCTCTGGAAAAAAAAGGAGAAAAAAAAGAAAATGTTTGAGACTCAGAAAAGAAAAGAAATATCAAAAGAGTCGAGAATACAAAAAGAAAAGAATGTGAGCTGAAAAGATTGAAAAAGAATTTGTGCCCCAAATAAGCCATAGGCTTAGGCCGATTCTAAAAAGAAAAGAAAGAGAGTAAATGCTCATCCCAAGAGTTCATTGTTTGAAAGTCAGACTGTTTCACTATTTGGATCATTACTGATTGAGTTTTCAAGTTTTTTGTTGCAAAACCCTTAGTCACTTATACATCCTTTATCCTACCCTTAACCCTTAGCCTAACATTACAACCCTAAAGTCCTCTTGACGGTTGACAACTTCTCAGTGGTGGAGATTAGATTTGATGACAAGCTTATGCATGAGGGAATTAGTCGAGTATTGGTGTGATCACTTACATATACACTTTTACCCCCGAGAGATACACTTTATATGATTATTCATACTTTGTGAGGGTAAAAGGTTGATCTTGGTATCAGATTGCTTGATGAGTCTTGTTTGTGTATTCAATTATGTGAGTATGCTTTGTTCTCTTAGATGATCTTGGATAGAGATAATTTTGGAGTTCTCTTTCTTATCTTTCAGTCTTTTGATTGAGGACAATCAAAGCTTAAGTGTGGGGATTTTGATAACACCAAAATTATACATGTTTTGGTTGAGCGTAATTGTATGACTTTACCCCATTTCTTACCCATTTCTGATCATTTCACTCACCAATTGAGCTTATTATTGTTTATGAAGGATTTGGAGGCTGTGGAACGGAAAAGTACGAAAAAATGCGAGAAAACGTGAAAAATGCACAAAGTCAACACAGTAGCTGTTTGGCGTTCGCGAGATTCCCAATCTAGCGCCGCCAGATTCGACTGAATTGAAGACCAGGGTTGACCTAAGTGTCTGGCGTCGCCAAACCTGCAGTCTGGCGATCGCCAGATGACCCCTGGACGTTTTCTTTTAAATACCAGCCCCTTCCTTCAGTTCAGAACACACGTTTCGCATGATTTTTTGGTACGGGATACGAGGAGGAACGAGAGTGAGAGTACCAAAGGTGCCGATACGCTGCGGGAATCGATCTCCGATCATCCGTCGTTGTACTGTCGGTATCATGTCGATGTCTACTTTTGTTTATGTTTATGTTTTCATTATGATTAGTGAGTAGTTTTTAGTAGTGGTGCTTGTCATGGTCGATGAACCTTTGTGGATGATACTTTTGTGATTAATGTTTATTGGTTTGTTTTAAATAATTGAATGTATGTTATGGTTCTTTTCTGATTGATGGTGTTTTGGCAATTTGAATTCAATTGGTTGGGTTTATTTGTGGACCAAAGCAGATAGACTCCGAAAGGATAATCAACCTACCTTAGCCTGACCTTGGACCAAGAGGTTGTGTTAAGGGGTTACTTGGACCAAGAGTGACCAGATAGTAGAAGAGCCATTGCAATATTAATCAGGACTGGTATACCGATTCTAGATTGTGGACCAAACGATTTAGGATTGGGATTAGGAGGATCGTGTCCTAGTTATTGACCATAATCTTCACATGTTAGGGTGTCCCAGACTTAAATTCCTACAATAGTCAAAACAAAAAACCTTTGACCTATTCATATCATCCATTTTGGGGATTCACTTTACCATGATAAGCACTGCTGTTTTTCCTTAATATAATCTTAAATCAATCTTTTAATTGCTTTCTTAGTTTTTACTTAGTTAGTTGTCTTTTTAATATTCAAACCTTTTTGATAAAAAACCCCCCCTTTAGGTTAATTAAACCGATTTAGACTTTAATCTACGATAACTTGACCGTTCCCAGTGGTAGATACGATACCTGGACTTTCCTACAGTATATTACTCACGATCAGGTACGCTTGCCTGTATATGTGGTAAGACAGTGGCTAGGCATTAGAGGTTAAAACTTGTTACGCTTTTTATATACGATAATTACCGCATCAAGTTTTTGGCGCCGTTGCCGGGGAACGGTAGTTGTTAGATTTTAGTCTAATTAGTTTTGTTAATCGATCCTTGTGAGGGATTCTGTCCCTTGCAAGTTTTCTGCTTTTTAGTTTAGTTCGTTATTTTTATTTTGTTTTATCTCTTTGTTTCCCGCAAGTTGCCCGTAACCGTTTGTTGTGATTTCAGTTACGACAGACTTGTTAGAGCCATTTGAGGAGCCGGAGAGAGAGTTCAGAAAAAGAAACAAAAAGAAACCAAAAGCAAACAAAGTTCGCCCGAGAGCTTTGATTTTTGAGATGGGTGACGAGACACCGATGTGGACCGCTAGGAGAGCTGCTCCAACAGTACCCACCAATCCGATCACGAAGCCGAACCTGAACAAAGAAATCCCGGGGAAGCTCCTACACATGATCAAGGACCTTACCTTCGACGGGAAAAGCGATAGCAATCCTATCGTTCACATGGAAAACTTCGTGGATATTTGTGATCTGTTCAAAACAGAGGCAGACCGGGATGATGCAATTCGTCTTCGGGTCTTTCCTCTAACGCTTACCGGAGAAGCTAGGGCTTGGTTGCGATCCTTAGAGCCAAGTTCAATCACTACTTGGGAAGGACTTCGTTCAAAGTTCCTCTCCCGATTCTTTCCACCATCCAAAATCGACAAATTGAGAGCCGAGATCCGATCTTTCCAACAACAAGACGGGGAGACTATATCCGAAGCATGGGAACGTTTCAAGCACCTCTTAAACTCGTGCCCGAGTCACGAGTTGAATAAGAGTGAACAGGTTCAAAGTTTCTATAGTGGACTTGCTTATTCTTCACGAGCTACTTTGGATTCATCTGCAGGTGGTGTCTTTATGTACAAAACGCCCACGGAAGGATATAAGCTTCTAGAAGACATGCTCATACACAACATAGATTGGAGGACGGACAAGCGTTTGCAAATTCCGAGGATGGCCGGAAAGATCTCAACCGACTTTGATCCATCCGATGAATTAGCCGCAATGAAAAACCAACAGGTAAAGTTTGAACGCAAAATCGAAGAACTAATTAAATCTGTTCCTGCTTTGCAGGTTGGATGCGAGGAGTGCAATGGGCCACACTTGACAAAAGATTGCCCGAACCGACCAATGATGACACCCGAGGAGGTGAATTATCTCAACCGAGGCGAATACCAAGGGAGGTGGAACAACAATCGTAACTTCATTCCGAGACCTCCCGGTTTCTTTGCACCAAATCAACAGAACCAAAGACCGGATGGGGAGCCGCGTATTTCTATGGAAGACCGAATACTCCAATTCATGGATGCGCAAAAGAAGCTAAACGATGAGGTAAGTTCATACTTACGTAATCACCAAAGTACTATCCAGAATTTGGAATTGCAGGTTGGACGTGTTTCGCAAATGCTAAGTGAAAGGACTCAAGGAGAATTGCCGACACAAACACAAGTCAACCCGAAGGTCGAGAATGCAAAACCGATGCTCATGATGACCGGAGAGCCATCAAAGAAGAAGTGGACGGACATCTACACAAAGAAGTACGTGGAAACTGAGAGTGAAAGTAAGCCCGATTATGCCACGGATTACGATTCAGAAGGGTTCACCGTGTCATTCGAAACACCTAAGACTCAAAGTGCCCGAAGCTTCAAGTGATGATGAGGAGGAAGATGGAAAGCAAGGCGGATACGCGGAGTTCATGATTCCGAAAAAAAGAGGATAAAGGCAAGGAGAAAGAGAAGGAGAAAGCACCGGAGGATGATCTCATCTACATTGCTGTTGATCCAGCTCTCCTAAGACCTGATGAAATGATAATGATCCTGAAACTTTACTTAGTGAATAGGTTTTTGCTTCCGTTATAGCTTGAGGAATTATCACTGAGTCTGTTCAGTGTTATTCCATGTTACTTATGCTTTAACTTATTTTTATAGTAATCAGGATCAGGATCAGGAGACGAACGAGTCTGTTCTGCAGTCGACTGATCCTATCCACTGAAGTGAAGACCTCCTGAAGACATTAAGATCATACACAAAGAACCATCAGCGACGTCGAAGAAATAGCTGATGAAAGGAACAACATGCTCGTGATCTGAAGACGGAATTCAGTGATAGCAGGCTGCTCAATATCGTATGACATCCTGAAGACTCAACAGGATACAAGTGACCCTGAGCTTCATCAGTATCAGGACCCTAGTCACTGATCAGTATCCTGCTCCTGAAGGATTAGAAAAGTGTCTTAATCTAATGCACAAAAGGATTATCTGCCTTTACTGACACAAAAGTACATAAGGACAGTCTCTTTACTGTTCCCTCCGTACTTATCAGACCTCAAGGCAACTGTTTGCAAACATACTCCTTTTGCACACCATGCAAAAAGTATTTGTTTATAGTAAATAGTACAACAGACCAACTACAGCGTGACACGTCACAAAAGTAGGTCTGCATGCATTTAATGCATGGAGTATAAATTGGACGTGGAGAAGATTTTCTCCATACCTCTTCTGCATCCAAAAATACTCAAGTCCTTTCTTTCTTTATTCCCTCTATCTTCTTTCTTATCTTCTCACTTAGTGCATAGTGAAAGAACTTAGATTGTTTAGTTTAGACTATTTGTCTTTTCTATTTCCGCAACAATCTGTAAATTCATATTGTTAATATAACAAGAATTTAAAAGTGAAAAATTGTGTGATTATATTCATCCCCCCCCCCCCTTCTATAATCCCAAACACTATCCTAGCTTGAAGGTCACCTACTTGGGACCAACAAGTGGTATCAGAGCAGATACAAGCTCTCATTTTCTTCTTAGAAAAATCTTGTGATCCTCCTTTCTATTCCATGGCTCTTCAAGCTAAGGATAACTACTTTGATACCGGCTCTGCTGGAAAGCCTCCTAGGTTTAACAAGGATAACTTCTCTCTTTGGAAAACCAGGATGGAACTCTTTCTCTCTGGTTCTGATCCCCAGATTCCATACTTTCTGGAAAATGGACCACATGTGCCTACACAAACCGTCCACCCCATTCCTGCTGCTGCTGGCCAACCAGCTGTACCTGAAAGGCAGCTGGTGAAGCCCGTAACTGACTGGAATGATGAAGACAGACGCCTGGTCAACATTGACACTAAGGCTAGGTCTCTCATTGCCATGTCACTTCCTGACGATGTATTCCACTCTGTCTGTCACCTTCGCTCTGCTAAGGAGATATGGGACACTCTCTGTGTTCAATATGAAGGTACTGCTGTTCTCATGGAATCAAGAAAGATTTTCTTGGTTCGACAGTATGAAAGCTTTATTCATCAAAAGGATGAAACTCTCTCCCAGCTACATCAGAGATTCAACTGTCTTCTGATTGATCTGAAGACTATCGGTACTACCTACTCTAACTCTGAGGTGGTTACCAAGTTCATGGAAGCTCTTCCTGAACATTGGGAAATTTACACCTCCTGCTTAACTATGTCAAAGGACATAAAGACACTCACACTAAGTGAGTTGTACGGTATTCTTCTCAACCGAGAACAACAGAAGAAACTGAAAAAGAATCTCATAAGAGACTCTAAAGACACCAAAAGCAACTCTGTTGCATTGGTCTCTGACTCAGTTCCTACTGTTGCCACTTCTTCTTCAGTAACTATTACTGAATTAGAATCTTCTGACTCTGACATGTCAGAAGATCCTGAATTCAATGAATCTCTTGCTCTTTTAACCAGATCTTTCAAGAAGTTTGCCAAAAAGGGAAACTTCCACAAAAAGAAACATCTTACTATTACTGACAAGCCTAAATCAGACCCTGTTGATAAGGCTACTGCTATCTGCTACAACTGTCAGGGCAAAGGACACTTTGCTAATGATTGCAGGTACAGGAAAAGTCAGTTTGCTCCCTCCTCTGCTAAATCTTCTTCCAAGAATCCCAAATACCAGCGTCTGAAAGAAAAATACAAAAAGATGAAAACTCAGCGCAAAGGCAAAGGTTTAATCGCAGAAGACTGCGACTGGGATGATGTCTCCTCTGATGACTCATCTGATGAGGAAGACACTCAAGTGGCACTGATGGCCATTATTGAGGAACCTACCTTAGCCCTCATGGCTAAGATAGAAGAGGTCCCTGAAGAAACTCCTACTCAGGCTCCTGAAGCTTCTTCTTCCACAACTCCTGAAGCTTCCACCTCTGCAACTGATTCTTCCAGTCAGGTACCTATTCCTCTCATCCCTCTTGAAAGCTTAACTCAGTTGGACCTGGTCACTCTCGATCTTTACAAAGCCCTTAATGGTAAAACCTCTGCTGAAAAAATGAATATTGATCTTAGAGGACAACTCAAAGAATGTCAAGAAAAAATAAAACAGCTTACCATTTTGGAAGAAAATTATAAGGACCAGGTCACTGTAAATAAAACTCTCTGTATTGAAAGAGAAATGGCTCTTGCTGCCAAAGAAAAAGCCCTTGCTCAATTAAATGCTGAAAAAGTCACCATCAAAGGATGGAGTGACGCCTCTGAAAAAGTTGATGAAATATTAGCTTCAGGGAGATCTGACAAAAGCAAAAGAGGTCTTGGATTCACTCATAGATATACGTATGAAGAAACTAAGTATGAAAGTTCCATGCTCAAATTTGGAAAATTTGTCTCTTCTATTCCCATTCCTAATGCTTCTGAAAATATCCCTTCTTCTTCTAACACACACTCTGAAGGTGCTCCTAAGAGCAAAAAGAACACAGTCAAGGAAAAATCTAAGACTGTAACACCTTCAAAGACCAAGAGTCCTAAACCCAAGAACAAAGTTCTGGGTGGTGGTCCTTCAGTCTCAGGATCAAAATCTTTCTCTCAAAATCCTGCTCCCAGACTGAAGATTGACCTGAAGCAAAAGACTCAGGAGAAGAAACCAATTCCTCCAATGTCCAATGCTAAAGGCATACTTGATGCTGGTCCTGCTCACCTAAAGTTCAAAAACTTTCTGGACCACACTAAACGCTTTCAATATCGCAAATGTTATCACTGTGGATTAAATGACCATATTGCGAGTAAGTGTCCTGATGCTACCAAAGCTGAAAAATCAGCTAAGGTAAAGAAGGTTCCCAAGACTGAGAAATCAGTCAAAGGAAAGAAGGTTGTCAAGACTGTTCCTTCAGTCAAGACTCCAGCCTCAAGAACTGATAAATCAGTTAAGGCTGCCACTGACTCCACCAGTCCATAGTTCTATGGGTACCAAGAAAAATTCTGGATCCATAGTTCTATGGGTACCAAGAAAAACTTAAACTCTAAATTTTATAGGATAAGGGCATCTGGTACCTGGACAGTGGATGCTCTCGACATATGACTGGTTCTAAATCTGTCCTCTCTAACTACCGTGAAGAAAGAGGTCCTGATGTGACCTTTGGCGGAAACGGTAAAGGCCAAACCCGAGGGTATGGCACACTGACCAACGGAGTAACTACTTTCAAAAGAGTTGCTTATGTTGAAGGCCTGATGCATAATCTTCTGAGCATCAGTCAACTGTGTGATAAGAATCACAAAGTTTCTTTCTCTAAGAAAAAGTGCAAAGTCAAGAACAGAAGAAAGGAAGTCATTCTCACTGGTGTTAGACGAGCAGACATCTACATCATCAACATGAACACCTCCACTGACAACTTCTGTTTTGTATCCCGTGCTTCCACTGATACAAATTGGCTATGGCACAAGCGTCTATCTCATCTCAACTTCAAGACGCTGAATCAACTCTGCATCAACAACCTGGTCATTGGTCTTCCTGACTTTCGCTACACAAAGGTGTCTCTTTGTTCAGCATGTGAAAAAGGAAAACAGACCAGGGCTAGTTTCAAGTCCAAGCAAATTTCCTCCATCAGCTCTCCTCTACAACTTCTCCACATGGATCTCTTTGGACCAGTCAACGTCCAATCCATTGCTGGAAAGAAATACACTCTGGTAATTGTTGATGAATATTCCAGATACACTTGGGTATTCTTTCTTCGTGCCAAGAGTGATGCTCCTGAAGAAATCATCCTGTTCGTCAGGAAGATGGAAAGACTCAACAACCTTACTGTTCGATCAATCAGGAGTGACCACAGAACTGAATTCAAAAACAGTACCCTGGAAACCTTCTTCGAACAGAAAGGTATCTCTCAAAACTTCTCCTCTGTAAGAACTCCTCAGCAAAATGGTGTTGCTGAAAGACGAAACAGGACGCTGATTGAAGCTGCAAGATCTATGCTGAGTGAAGCCAACCTTGCCACTCAGTTCTGGGCAGAAGCTGTAAATACTGCTTGCTATACTCAGAACAGATCTCTGATACTCAACGCTTCAGAAGAACTCCTTACGAACTCTTTCGTAACAGGAAGCCATCAATCGAACATCTCCATATCTTTGGTTGTATTTGCTACATCCTAAACAACAAAGATAATCTTGGGAAGTTTGATTCCAAATCTGATGATGGAATTTTCCTTGGATACTCATCCATTTCTAAAACCTACCGTGTGTTCAACAAACGAAGACAAGCCATAGAGGAAACGATTCATGTCAAGTTTGATGAATCGGGTCCTACTTTCCCTCACCCAAATGATAATTCTGAAATCAATCAGTGGGCTGATTCTTTCTTTCAAGTCCCTGAACCTCCTATTGCTGATCCATCTCCTCAAGACCTTCCTGATGGTTTTGAAGAAGATCCTCCTATACCATCCACTGAAATATCTACTCCACCTCTGATTAATGCCACTCCAATTACCCAAATCACACCTTCAGAACCTGATCAACCCACTAACAGTGAAGACTTTTCTCAAACCACTGTTAGTGAGCCTACTCCTACAAATCTACTCCCTGATCCATCAATAAATGAAGCTTCCACTTCAGGACAGGTGTATCAGCCACCTGCTCTCCGATGGACCAATGATCATCCAATTGATCAAGTTCTTGGTAATCCCTCCTCTGGCATTAAAACTCGACGCCAATCTGGTAACGTCTGTCTTTATGTAAATTTTATCTCTGAAAATGAACCTAAAGAAATAGATGATGCTTTGCGTGATCCTGCCTGGGTCTCAGCCATGCAGGAAGAGCTAGCAGAGTTCATCAGAAAACATGTCTGGCTTCTCGTCCCTAGGCCTCGAAAACGTACTATCATTGGTTCCAAGTGGATTTTTCGAAATAAACTTGATGAGATTGGTACGATTATTCGAAACAAGGCTCGCCTTGTGGCTCAGGGATACAGGCAGGAAGAAGGCATTGATTACGATGAAACCTTTGCTCCTGTTGCTAGGCTCGAAGCAATTCGACTCTTCCTAGCTTTTGCAGCACATATGAACTTCAAGGTTTATCAGATGGACATTAAAAATGCCTTTCTGAATGGAAAACTTAATGAAGAAGTCTATGTGGCTCAGCCTCCTGGTTTTGTAGATCCTAAGTTCCCTGATCACGTCTACAAGTTAAACAAGGCTCTCTATGGGTTAAAACAGGCTCCTCGTGCCTGGTATGATACCCTCTCAACCTTTCTTCTCTCTAAAGGTTTTGTGCGTGGAAAGATCGATAGCACTTTATTTCTAAAGAAATATCCTAAGCATATCCTTCTTGTCCAGATATATGTCGATGACATTATCTTTGGATCCACAAATCCCAAACTCTGCGAAAAGTTTGAGTTGCTCATGAAATCTGAATATAAAATGTCTATGATGGGTGAACTAACATTCTTTTTAGGACTTCAGATCAAGCAATCTGAAAAGGGAATTTTCATCAATCAAGGTAAATATGTACATGAGATGCTGAAGAAATTTGATCTCACATCTTGTACACCGATGAAGACTCCAATGGCTCCTCCTCTGACACTTGACAAGGATTCCAAAGGGAAATCGGTCGATGTGACTCTCTACAGAGGAATGATCGGCTCTCTGCTGTATCTTACAGCTAGTCGCCCTGATATCATGTATTCTACATGTCTATGTGCTCGTTATCAGGCTGAACCCAAAGAATCCCATCTGACCGCTGTAAAGCGGATCTTCAGATATCTGAAGGGAACTCCTAATCTGGGTCTTTGGTACTCCAAGGACTCAGGGTTCGATCTAACAGCTTATTCTGATAGTGACTTTGCAGGATGTAAGATTGACAGGAAAAGCACCACTGGTGGTTGTCACCTGCTAGGTGGCAAGTTGGTGAGTTGGACTAGCAAAAAGCAGAACTCTGTGTCCACATCAACTGCTGAAGCTGAATATGTTGCAGCAGGAATCTGTTGTGCTCAAGTCCTGTGGCTGAGAAATCAACTTCAGGACTATGACATACAACTTTCTAAAATTCCTATCTACTGTGACAATACCTCAGCAATAGCCATCGCCAATAATCCTGTCTTACACTCCAAGACAAAGCACATTGAAGTGAGATATCACTTCATCAGGGATCATGTGATGAATGGTGATATTGAACTCCATTTTGTCCCTACTGAATATCAGCTTGCTGACCTCTTTACCAAACCACTGGATGTGACGCGTTTTAATATGCTCATCAGTGAACTTGGGATGTTAAATCCTGATGATTGAAGTTTATCAGGACAAACAGTTGTTAAATCCTATAGAATATTCATTCTCAGGACTCTTTCTTTAACAACTCCTGAACTAACTCTCATCAGAGGATGACTCTATTCAGTACTTACAAAATCTTTGTTCAATATCCGAATACTGATGATTCTCAGGTAAGTATTTCCTCCCTCTGCTCCTGAAACCTTATCGCATTAAATGTGATAAGAGGATTTTCCCAAAACAGTACTTATCTGATAAGTACTCTGATTCCTATAAAACATTTCTTTCACCAAAATGGAATCATCCCCTGAAAAGGCGGTTTTTATCTTTTCAAATAAAACAAACTTTTCATCTGCACTGACACGTAATGGGACGTTTCCTGTTCCCCACTACGTGTGTCAGGCGCGTGAACGCGCGTAGAACCTCCTTTATTCATCATTACGTTTGAATTTAGCCGCTCTTTTCTCTCTCATCCATTTTCTCTCTCCTACCACGAGGTATAAAAACCTCACTCGTAATCCTTCACACTCTTTACGCTCACAAATTCTCTCTAAGCAATCTAGCAAGAAAAAGCAAGAACAAGTTTTCTCTCAAGAACACTAAGAACACTCATCACTTTCCTTTACACAAGATCATCGTAAGTGTCTCTTTTTCTTTGTTCTTTCCACATTGTAAGTTGGCTCTTTTTTTTTCAAATAAACAACTTATTCTGGTATACGTTCTTCCAAAAACCCTAAGATCACTTCGTTTGATCTTAGTTTTTTCCCAAAATCTTCTGAGATTTTTGTTAAAACATTTTATATGATTTTCTTATTTCTTTTAAGACAAATCATAAACTCTTATTTTGATATCTTCTCATCAAAATAAAAGTTTCTTTTTAATACCTAAACACATTCTTTTTGTGAATTTTGGTATCTAATCCATTCCAAGTATAAAGGATTTCACCATTTTTATGAACATATTCTGTGTTCATTGAAAAATGAAGAAAAATGCATATTTTGGATCTTTAATCATCCACATATGTTATTTTTGTGTTTAACAGGATGGCTGCTACTACTTCCTCCTTGGACGCCCAACTCTCTTCCGAAGCTACACCTCTTCAAACCGCTACTGAAAGCCTGCCGATCGTAATTCCGCAGCACGACGTACAGTTCAAGCAGAACAACGTCGTTGGCCTGTTTGACATTCTAGAAGGCAAAGAATATCTGCTGCCTGCTAAAAACTTCCTCCTGAGCAGCCCCCTGAAGACGGCTTTTACAATAGACCCGAAGCCGAACAAACCGATGCTGCAACAACTATGGTCTACTGCCACTGTTGCTAAGGAAAGGAACTCCAAAGGTGTCCTAAGGGAGGTCATCAAGTTCCAGATCAAGGAAAATATCATTTCCTTTGGCTTCGGAACTCTGAGGAACGTACTGAACTTCCCAAAGAAGAAACGCTTCCCTCCTGCTCCTACCTCCGACGAAATCATCGAGTTCTTGGACGCCATTGGCTACAGATGGCCTGTGAAGGATGGCGTCATGCTTCCCAAGACTGCTGCGACTGTCCATAAGACAGGCATGAACGCTACATTCTATTATATATGGAATAGTTTGGCCTGTGCTTATCTGGCAAGACAGGAAGCACGGAGCAGTTCCCCACCGTGATTCAGCACATGGTCTTCTCAGCGATCAAAAATCGCGAGTTTGACTATGCTCGCTGCATATGGGAGGACATGGTCAAGAAGGTCAGGAACACGAAGCGGGTCGTCAACGTCGCCTTCACCAGATTCTTCTCGGCAGTCCTGGAACTGCATATGGGGCCAAACTACCCCAAATCGGGAACTCCAACAACTACGCCCTCGGGCCTAAGTTCCTGGATCAGGTTGCTCCAAAACCTGACGACGTCCCTCTCTCCACTGTTCTGGTAGTTCCTGAACCAGTTCAGGAGGATGAAGAGCACTCCACCTCTCCCACTGAAGGTATGTACTCTCTCTTCTCTTCCAAACCCCATTCTTCTATTTCTCTGCATGCTATGTCAGTAACTAACCCCATACTGACTTCCCCAGCTGCAAACACTTCATCTGCGCTCCAGAAGCGCCCCCAACCTTCTTCTGCCACTCCTCCACCTCCTCCAAAACGCGCCAAGTCGAAGGCGCAGAAGAAAAAGAAACAGGCGGCTGGTAAGAAATACTCTATTACCCTACCTCAACTCTTTAATAAACCATCTCCTTTATCTAAAACTTCTTCACCTGCAGATGCTTCCCTCTCTGCTCCTGTACAACAAGAACCTGAGGTTGTTCACCTCGAACACTCAGAGAACATGGGGGGTAATCGCTCTGATACCCTCCTAGCCTCAGGTAATACTTTTAAGCAAAATATTACTGTCTCTTCTTTTATGAAAGCTAATGAGTCTTCTAGTACTCACTTAGCTACTCTGTCTACAGGTTCTTTAGGAGCAGCCACTGAAGGGCATCCCCAACTTCATCAGGATGACCCCTTCAATGACTTTGTCTTCACGGACGCCGATCGTCAGCTGAATGCAGCTGAGCTACGTCGGCAGTCCGCTGAACGACAATTCCAGGAGGCACGCACAGCTCTCCAACAGAAGGAGGACGAGCACCAGACACGCCTCCAGGCGTTGGAACTGGAGCTTGCCGCTGCAAAGGCCGCTGCCAGTACCGCTGAAGCCGCCGCCGCCAATGCCACTGCCGCCGCCGTCGCCGCCACTCCGCCGCCTACGGCTGTTACCCTTACGATTCCCTGTCTGGATAACATCCATGACAAGGTCTCACAAGTGGCCACCTCCTCCAACAACCTTCAGGTATCTATTGATGACCTGAAGGCCTCTGCTCTGCCTGCACTCTCCACCACCATCAACAACAGCACCAACTCTCTCACCACTTTCTAATCAACAGTGGTTCAGAGGTTAGATGCTCAGGAAGCAGGCCTCCGCGCCCTCCAGGAGCAGGTGACTGGCCTCACCACTGCTGTCAACGCCCTCACCTCTGCTCCTGCACCGCCTCCGTCATTCACCGCGGCAGACAGGGATGTTTTGCAATCCCTGATCTCATCTTCCTTCATCTCACGCAAAGTCCTTAGCGACATGGCCTCTCTTCTCCAGAGGAACTTATCAACAGCCGCCTTAGTCCAGGCACCTGTTGAGGGGGAGAGACAGCCTAGAGACCAGTCCGTTTATTCCCCCTCCACCAACTGGAGAACCAACGAACAAGGGGGAATGAACGAGGAAGATGAAGAAGATGAAGATGATGATGAAGACGACGATATCTTCGTCGAGAAGGCTGCAACCCCAACGCCCACTCCAGGGCCTGCACAATCTCAGGGGAGAACCTCGGTGCACCTGGTACGTTACTATTACCATCCTCTCCCTTATCCTCTGATAACCAACCAATCTCTTCTCTCCTTAAACCTAAACCTGCACCTGAAACCATAACCCTCGACACCTCCTCTGATGAGTCTCTAATAAACAACCTACAAATGGTTGTCTACCAACCACCAAAACTACCTACCCCTGAACCAACACCCCATTCTTCTCCTAAACAAACCTCTGAGCCTGAAAACCAAGAAAACTCTGACTTTCAGGATGTGAACTTTGGCTCTGTCACTGGTGAGATTATTCGCCTCATGGAGAATAGTCCATCAGAACAGACAAGAGCTGAATTAAGCAGAATGACTTTCAGAGTAACACCCCTAAACACTGAAACCATTCCTTCTAGACCAACCCGCTTTAACCCTGAAGCATCCTCTTCTAGAACCCCTGAAATCCGAGCCCCTCCTGAAACCATTTGCCTCTCATCAGATGATGAATTCATCTCTGATGACTTCTCTACCCCTGCCTCTTCTCCCAGATCTCCTCCCTCTAACTCTCCTAGATCTGAAGGTGAGAATTACCCTGACAACTCTGCTATTGTCAACAGGGATGGGCGTTTAGACGCCGTGATAGAGCGACTCGAGAGTACAAGAGTAAAAATTCCTCTTCGTACCTCTTGTGACTCCGAGTTCGCCTATCTATCACAAGAAGAATACAACGCTGCTGTACAGGCTCAGGAGGAGCACAATAAAAAGCAGAAGGAAGCCTTCCTCTCTGCTCAAGCCGCCCGAAGGCTTGCATCAGATTTTGTGGATGAAGATGCTGAAATAAGTGCAGATCCTATTCTTGCACAGAAGGCTGCTCTGAAGGTCTTCAACAAAAATACAAAGGAACAGACTGAAGAAGTAAACGCTGAGCTTGACTGGTGCAGAGATCGTCTACACCTAAGAAAACACGGTGCTGCTATCTCTGGAATCCATCTCAGCCGAACTCGCGGCAAAAGAGCAAAAACATGGATCACCGTCAAACGCTCAGGAGTCAAGGACGTGCAACACACTCTGGACAAGTTAGATCGTTACAACTTGTCAGAGTGGAACGAAATCAGATCCCTACTTCCCAAAGCCAACAAGAACTATCGGGCTGAAGTAGAAGAAGTCATCGAAGGACTTATTGCACGCATCAGAAGGACAACCGAAATACCTGATGACCTGCTCCACTACTCTTCAGTCCTACCTCAGCAACCTATTCGAAGATCTGCAGGCACCTCAACAAGAAGGCCAACTCCCTGCATGCCCAGGATGGTTGTCAAGCCTCTGGATCTCTCGATGCTTGATCTTTCACTCCCTTTAGGAGTCTCTCTCTCTGAAGGACAAGTCATCAGAGAACCTGTTCATGGTATTTGTGTAAGCGACAACTCCAAAATATTACGCTTTCAGCGTTTCAACGAGCTACACAAAGCACCATATGAACACTTGGTTTCTGTTCTCTTCACTGCTCAAAGAGACAAGAAAAACCAAGATAATAAAGAGATTATTCGCACTGTCAGAGCCATACTCGATCATCGACTCGCCTTCAGCAACACTCCTGTTCCAATCGTAGTCAAGACTGAAGAATTTAGCGAAGACTCTGATAGTTAGAATAGTTTTGTAAATTTTGCTTTCAGTACTTCAATTATGTACTCTTGTATTTTCTTTACTCTTGTAACCTGATTGAGATTAATGAAAATGCAATTCAGTGCATTGTACTTTATTCCATCATAGTACTGAAAAAGATCCCTCAAAACAGTAAATGAGACATGTACCTTTATGAGTTCTATTTCCTACTGTTTTAATCTAGACTTAGAATTTTTTTTCTTTCTAGACTTAGACAATTTCTCTGTTGTCTTATCATTATCATTTAGGGGGAGATTGTTGATCCAGCTCTCCTAAGACCTGATGAAATGATAATGATCCTGAAAATTTACTTAGTGAATAGGTTTTTGCTTCCGTTATAGCTTGAGGAATTATCACTGAGTCTGTTCAGTGTTATTCCATGTTACTTATGCTGTAACTTATTTTTATAGTAATCAGGATCAGGATCAGGAGACGAACGAGTCTGTTCTGCAGTCGACTGATCCTATCCACTGAAGAGAAGACCTCCTGAAGACATTAAGATCATACACAAAGAACCATCAGCGACGTCGAAGAAATAGCTGATGACAGGAACAGCATGCTCGTGATCTGAAGACGGAATTCAGTGATAGCAGGCTGCTCAATATCGTATGACATCCTGAAGACTCAACAGGATACAAGTGACCCTAAGCTTCATCAGTATCAGGACCCTAGTCACTGATCAGTATCCTGCTCCTGAAGGATTAGAAAAGTGTCTTAATCTAATGCACAAAAGGATTATCCGCCTTTACTGACACAAAAGTACATAAGGACAGTCTCTTTACTGTTCCCTCCGTACTTATCAGACCTCAAGGCAACTGTTTGCAAACATACTCCTTTTGCACACCATGCAAAAAGTATTTGTTTATAGTAAATAGTACAACAGACCAACTACAGCGTGACACGTCACAAAAGTAGGTCTGCATGCATTTAATGCATGGAGTATAAATTGGACGTGGAGAAGATTTTCTCCATACCTCTTCTGCATCCAAAAATACTCAAGTCCTTTCTTTCTTTATTCCCTCTATCTTCTTTCTTATCTTCTCACTTAGTGCATAGTGAAAGAACTTAGATTGTTTAGTTTAGACTATTTGTCTTTTCTATTTCCGCAACAATCTGTAAATTCATATTGTTAATATAACAAGAATTTAAAAGTGAAAAATTGTGTGATTATATTCATCCCCCCCCCCTTCTATAATCCCAAACACTATCCTAGCTTGAAGGTCACCTACTTGGGACCAACAATTGCACCTATCAAGCATGATCCAGGGAGTTATAACTTACCTATTTCTTGTCATAGATTTAAAGGTCTTGCTTTGGTAGATTCAGGTGCCGCTCTTAATATGATGCCTGTTGGTTATTACAGGAAAATGGGAGTTAAAAAGATCATACCAACAGACTATCAATACCGAGGCGTGAACGGTTACATGACAAAGCCATTAGGAATAGCGGAAGGAGTCCCGATTCGCATTGGCAACTTTGTTTATTATACGAACTTCGTCATAGCTAACCTTCCGAAGAACACGGAGATCCCGATAATCCTCGGGAGATCTTTCTTGCACACCGCTCAAGTAAATACCGATATGCGAAACCAAGTCACGAGCTTGGGATATGGAGAAAATCGGATTTACTTTGATCCTAACGGAGAGCCGGTCAGATACCTCGATGAACCGTATGAAGATCCTTCTCTGGCCTACAAGAAGAACACGAACCGCCCGTTACTCCCGCATGAGCATGGAAAGAAAAAGGAGGACTATCCAAACCCGATACATCAAAAGGATCAGAAACTCAATGAACCGGGATCCTCCAAGAAAGATCACCGAAAGAAGAAGGGCTCGTCAGCCCGACGTGCCAAGAAATGAGCCGAAAGTGGGGTCGAGCTCTAGACCCATTCAAAAATGAAGCGCTTCTCGGGAGGCAACCCGAGCTTTTTCTTTTTCTTTCATTCTTATGATTTTTCGTGTGTGTTTTTGTTTGATATTTCTTAGGTAACCATACGGAGGAGATAAAAACCAAATTCGAGCGAATTCGGAGTGCGATGCAAATTTTGAGAAGTTGGAAACAGGGGCCAACTCGCGATCGCCAGTTTCCAAATCTGGCGACGCGAAGTTGGTGAGGTTGGTACCAGGTAAGATTGTGCGAATCTCGCGATGCGAAGATGACCGTTTGGCGACGCGAAATTTTTAAAAACTAGGGTATTTTTGAAAAAACCGCCTGTTTGGCAACGCGAAACCCTGGGTTTCGCGATGCCAAGTCGGGGCAGACGGGTTTTAAACCCTCTTTTCTCACTTTTTCACAAACACACAACCCTAATTTCTCTTAGGCGCCGCGAAACCCTCTCACGTTCTTGCGAAATTCGACCTTCTTGAGCTTCAATTTCATCATTCAACATGAACAAGGTACGTTTCCTAACTTCAATTTCGTAAGAATAGCTTGAATTGGTAAGTGGAGATCTTGTTTGGACCATCAATGGTGTGTGAATGCTTATATTGAATTTGACATTTTTCTTGAATCACCATTGATTAATTGATGTTTATGAGTTGATGCATGCCCAATTTTATGATTGAAACTTCACGTTAGCATGCTATTCGATTGTTTAATCTAGTGATTGTGGTTAAATGATAAGTGTGGGGATTTTGAGAACATCAAAATCCCCCATTCTTTCTTGATAGCTAGATTAGTTGTAATTGTGGTTGGACTAAAAGTTCAAGTGTGGGGATGTTCCACATCCCCTTTGTTCTTTGATCTTTGTGATTTTTCGTATATGATTGTGATACTTGAACTTGTTAGTCGTGGAAGTGTTTGTCTCGTTTGGTTTTGACATGAATAAACCTTGTCTTGCATTCATTGGATAAAAATTCATCTAAGACAATGGTATTTTGGATTTGTAGAGACAAAGGACCCGATCGTCAACTTCCACCGCAACCAATTTCCGTGCACCGGATGGTAGTCACGTGTTCACCTACTTCATGAATGACCCAACTTTGAATGCCCAAAAACGGGAGGAGTACCGGGACACCGTTAACCGACTTCTTGCCTGTCAAGTGCTAATTCCGAGGAGAGTCGATTGGGACCTTCTTCGATCGATGAGTGTCGAAAACAACATCAAAGCGATACTCGAAAAACATGCCTACGACGAGGATAGCACCGAGTATTATATTTGCCATGCATGGGAGCGAGTCTTCGACATCGCCGAGGCCTTTTATCGCGAGCTTATTGTGGAGTTCGTGGCCACATTCCGTTTTGAGGCCATCAAGGCCCTTGAGGAGTTTCATCAATCATGCATGACGTTTCGACTTGGTGGCGTTTGGAGATCCCTATCTTTGATCGAGTTTGCCGTTGCTTTGGGGATATATACCCAAGAGGAGGTTGATGCTCCCGGATTCGCGGAGTACATGTGGGCAACCGCAAAGAGACCGGATGGTTTTGATCCTCAATTGGCTTGGGCAATTCTTGGTGAAGGTGACTATGGTGCTAATGTCAAAGTTAAAGGTTTTCTTACTTCTTCGGATAGACTTCTACACCGCATGTTCATTCAAGCGGTGAACGCTCGTTCTTCAAGTGAGGAGAAAGTTTCGGTTTATGATCTGTGGCTTCTTGAACAACTTTCTACGGATGACAAATATCCGAATGCTCCATATCTCATCGCCGTTCAACTTGCCAAGGCAAGTGGTTATCGAGCGGGTAGTCGCATAGTTGGTGGCCAGTACGTGACGCTCTTGGCCAAACACTTCGGTATCCTAACCGCGGGTGCCATTGCCTCGATGACGAACCTTGGGGAGATGGGACTGATCGACATGGACCAACTCCGAGGCATGGGAGTAGCAAGAGTTGAGCATATGGTTGGAAGAGATTACAGTGCATGGATCCATAATCCTCAAGCTTATGGGACGAGAAGTCAACCGAGGGGTCAACCGAGAAGTCAAGCACCGAGGAGCACGCATGAGATTGGTGGAACGAGTGGGACGAGTACGGGAGAACAACCGGCGGAATGGACGGCATATTCGGGTTACCAAGACTTAAGTAACCGACTCTCGGAGATGTCACTTTCTTATGGCCGTCTTCATCAGCATGTGGAGTACAACACCGTGGAGGCTCTCCACCAAGCCAACTGGCAAAGTGGAGTGATGAACCAGATGGCCTCCCACTTCGGTATTCAACCAAATACCGCGTATGCTCCATCACCTTATTGGCCATACTCCGAGGATGCTCCGCCCGGTTACCCGACTTACGAAGATTGGCAAAACCAACCTCGTGGCCCTTGTTGATCTTTCTCTCTTTTATCTCCATTATTCGATATGGTTGTCGTAAATAATTTTATTTTTCGTTTGTGGTTGTGTTTGGTTTGAACAATTTTTATTTCTGTTGGTTTGTTTAGGATTTTAAGTAGTTATTAATAGTTTGCTTTGGTTTATTTTTGCTAGTTCGTTTTTACTTTTTCTTTTTCTTTTTTGGTAGATACAGCGACCTATGATCTATGATCGAGCACGATTTTTTGGACCACTCTCAGATCAGAACAGGTTTCGTCACATAACCCGGGAAGTTTCTCTTTTTCCCAATTACTCCTTAATTGTGTTAATTGTTGCATTGAGGACACTGCAAATTTTAATTGTGGGGAGGGGGTTATGTAGACTTATCTGTTTAAATGGGTTCACTTTTTGCTTATCGTGTGTCGTTTTTCAAATTTTTGAAAGCTTTGAGATTTGACCCCAATTTTTTTTCGAAATCTGAGATTGTTTTTGAGACTAAGTTGCTTGCATAGGAGAACACTGAATAGGATTAGTTGAGTAAAAGGATGCCTTTGAATACTGATTACCATAAGTGCCTCACCCGATTCCATTGAGAGATTGAGCCTTAATTGTTATTTATTTTGTGAGGAATGCCGACTTTGACCCAAGGTAGAACTTGTCATTTGAATGCTTGTCGAGACCACATAAGAGGAGTATTTATCACCATTGCACTGATAGAGGCCTTCGTTTCTAACCCTTTTAACCTTCGTCAGATAACCTCATCTTAAGGTTATTTGATTTGCCTAGCCTTTGATTGAAAAGTGTTCACCTTTAACACTTTATCCCTTGTAACCATTTTGAAGTCGTAGCCTTTTCATTTCTTTACCCACTATACACTTTATCCTTGAGCCAAATTGTTTTATCTATCTTTTGGCCGTGACTTAAATTTGAATCTTGAGATGTTTTGATCCAGTTTTTCATATCTGACAGTTTTTATGGGATTGAGATTAAAAAGAGCCCAAAAGCAACATAGTTGCTGCTCTGGAAAAAAAAGGAGAAAAAAAAGAAAATGTTTGAGACTCAGAAAAGAAAAGAAATATCAAAAGAGTCGAGAATACAAAAAGAAAAGAATGTGAGATGAAAAGATTGAAAAAGAATTTGTGCCCCAAATAAGCCATAGGCTTAGGCCGATTCTAAAAAGAAAAGAAAGAGAGTAAATGCTCATCCCAAGAGTTCATTGTTTGAAAGTCAGACTGTTTCACTATTTGGATCATTACTGATTGAGTTTTCAAGTTTTTTGTTGCAAAACCCTTAGTCACTTATACATCCTTTATCCTACCCTTAACCCTTAGCCTAACATTACAACCCTAAAGTCCTCTTGACGGTTGACAACTTCTCAGTGGTGGAGATTAGATTTGATGACAAGCTTATGCATGAGGGAATTAGTCGAGTATTGGTGTGATCACTTACATATACACTTTTACCCCCGAGAGATACACTTTATATGATTATTCATACTTTGTGAGGGTAAAAGGTTGATCTTGGTATCAGATTGCTTGATGAGTCTTGTTTGTGTATTCAATTATGTGAGTATGCTTTGTTCTCTTAGATGATCTTGGATAGAGATAATTTTGGTTGAGCGTAATTGTATGACTTTACCCCATTTCTTACCCATTTCTGATCATTTCACTCACCAATTGAGCTTATTATTGTTTATGAAGGATTTGGAGGCTGTGGAACGGAAAAGTACGAAAAAATGCGAGAAAACGTGAAAAATGCACAAAGTCAACACAGTAGCTGTTTGGCGTTCGCGAGATTCCCAATCTGGCGCCGCCAGATTCGACTGAATTGAAGACCAGGGTTGACCTAAGTGTCTGGTGTCGCCAAACCTGCAGTCTGGCGATCGCCAGATGACCCCTGGACGTTTTCTTTTAAATACCAGCCTCCTCCTTCAGTTCAGAACACACGTTTCGCATGATTTTTTGGTACGGGATACGAGGAGGAACGAGAGTGAGAGTACGAAAGGTGCCGATACGCTGCGAGAATCGATCTTGGATCATCCGTCGTTGTACTGTCGGTATCATGTCGATGTCTACTTTTGTTTATGTTTATGTTTTCATTATGATTAGTGAGTAGTTTTTAGTAGTGGTGCTTGTCATGGTCGATGAACCTTTGTGGATGATACTTTTGTGATTAATGTTTATTGGTTTGTTTTAAATAATTGAATGTATGTTATGGTTTTTTTTCTGATTGATGGTGTTTTGGCAATTTGAATTCAATTGGTTGGGTGTATTTGTTGACCAAAGTAGATAGACTCCGAAAGGATAATCAACCTACCTTAGCCTGACCTTGGACCAAGAGGTTGTGTTAAGGGGTTACTTGGACCAAGAGGTTGTGTTAAGGGGTTACTTGGACCAAGAGTGACCAGATAGTAGAAGAGCCATTGCAATACTAATCAGGACTGGTATACCGATTCTAGATTGTGGACCAAACAATTTAGGATTGGGATTAGGAGGATCGTGTCCTAGTTATTGACCATAATCTTCACATGTTAGGGTGTCCCAGACTTAAATTCCTACAATAGTCAAAACAACCAAACCTTTGACCTATTCATATCATCCATTTTGGGGATTCACTTTACCATGATAAGTACTGCTGTTTTTCCTTAATATAATCTTAAATCAATCTTTTAATTGCTTTCTTGGTTTTTACTTAGTTAGTTGTCTTTTTAATTGTGACAACTGTCAGTTTTGACCTTCAGGTTAGCTACTCGTTAACTCACACAGTAGCGTTTCCGTAGGTTAAAAACTAATCATTTGAGTTTTTAAATGATACTAGGTTAGTTTGCGTGAAAAATTTAGGCTAAAACCTAAAAGTCCCGAAAACTGCCCGAAAAAGCCCGTACCGGTCCGAAATCGTCCGAAAATCCTATAATGCCAAAATTTAAAATCAAATTAAACAATAAAATAAAAGACTTTGTTAAAAATATAAGTAAACTGATCCAAATAATCCAAAAGTACCTTCGAAAAAGTCGGTTTCTACCGAAAACGCGCCAAAACCGACAATGCGTTTGAAAAAGCAGTGTAATTCTTCAACCATTTCAAAAAAAAAAAAAAGAGAAATGAGGGTTGGTGGGACCCACAAGGGGCCGCCCCCCCCCCCCCCCCCGACACCCTCTCTTTCTCCCTCTTTTCCATAAAATATCATTTCATTCCTTTTTCCAATTCATTTCAAATCTTTCACTCTCTCTCTAACCTTTCTCTCTCTAAATTCTCTCTAAACTCTCTCATTTCTCTCAAATTCCAGCCACATATTCTTCTAAAATCTGAAGGTCTTGAAGGTTAAGACAAGTTTTTGAAGTATTATTAGTGATTATCAAAGGTAAGAGTGTTGCATGTTAGTATAGCTTCGATTTTTGACTCATTCTTGAGTTTTCATCCATTTTCTTTGAGGTTTAATCCCTCCTTTATGCTTTGATAATCCTCTTGATGTTTGGGGATGAGACATAACCTTAGAAATGTGTTTAAACATTCTATGAAGGTGAATATCCATGAATCCCCCGTAAGAACACAAGTTTGATTTCAAAAATCTTGTTGTTAATGTTTTTGATCATCATTTTGGGGCTGGACTTTATAGATAGTTCATGCATGTTTATTGATGATGATAATGCATATTTCATCTATTTATTTGTTAAATGATATGAGTTTATGGTTTAATAGCAAGAAACCCCAAGATATCTTGTGATTTTATGTGTTTTGATGGATGAAAATGGGGTTTTGATTCTGGACAGAATCTGTCTGATTTTGCATGTGTGTAAACTGAGGTATTTTTCTACAAAAATTTGATAGATTGAAATCTGATGAGTTAGGAAGAAAATCCCTTTTGAATCACTTAAAAATTCGGAGTAAAACCCCTCCAACCATTTAAAAACTTTTTGATGCTCATCAGCTTTTGGTCAGAAAACTTGTATCATCTTCATGCATGCATATCTCTTTGACAACTTATCCAAAATGCACTATTTTTGATTTCAAACTCAAGTTCTCTGAGATAGCTTTCTAAAGAATCCAAAATCATGTGATTTGGTAGACTTTTGAGGGTTCAACCAATGAAAACAAGTTAGTAGTGTAGGCTGTCCCATGGTGGCAGATTGCACATGCACGACTTTAAGAGGCCATATCTCCCTCAAAGATCACCCAAATGATGTGAAATTTATCTCATTAGCTTGGTATATGTGTTATCTAGAAAATCCCTTTTGAAATTCGTGATTTGGTGGGAAGATGAATTCTTTATGAAGCAAACATCACTGACATGTTTTTCTGAAAATAAAAGGTGCCCACTGTTTTTACAAAAATTCTTAAAATATGTAAAACACTTCCAAAAATTATGAAAAATTGTGGGATTGTTGCTAATATCCCAAGTTCCAGTAGGTAAAAATTTTGAAACCTAACTCCCATTGGAACTAGGTTTATTGGTGACACCTTTGCATTGGAACAAATCTGCCAGAATTGGAATATTTCAAAAATGTTATTTTACAAACATTCCTAATTCCCATGTGTTTGGATCATAAACTTATGTAACAAAAAGTCATTTTATATTAAAATGAACTTATTAAAATATAGTAAAGGCATTATATGGATATCGGAATTGATTTATTATTTACGGACCGTAAAAATTTAGAACTTACGACAATTACGTTTGTATTAGGGCATTGGTAGAATCGGAGCCGGGACTTAACCTCGCACTAACGATTGTCTAAACGCTAAAACCACTCAAGGTGAGTATTCACAGCCCCGTTTTTACCGTTTTTACGTGTTTTGGGGTGAAAAGCGTGTTGATAATAAAAGATTTTATGATTTTATATGAATTGTGTACACGTATGCTTTTTAGCAAAGTTATATGAATTGTGTACACGTATGCTTTTTAGCAAAGTTATATGAATTGTGTACACGTATGCTTTTTAGCAAAGTTATATGAATTGTGTACACGTATGCTTTTTAGCAAAGTTATGTGAAATGTGTACAAGTGTTGCTTTCTAGCAAGTGAATATGCATTGTGATGATATGTGCGAGTAAATTTTGCCCCTTAGAATATACACTACCATTAACTCATTAGGAGCCTATGACTTAGTGGATAGCGCTATTTGGTACCAAGACCCACCCGAAGGACTGACGAGTGAAGGGTGCACTATTTCGGAATTAACGGCTACCCATGTGGGGCAGATCCCCACCGCTGAGGTACTCATTGGAAGACGATCTACCCATGTGGAAGAAAATTCCACCGCTGAGGTAGCTCTCATGAACGCTCTGCCCATGTGGTCCGCTACCACCTCTGAGGTATTCGTTGGGGTTAACGGATTGGTAGTGGCTCGAATTTTTTCATATCTTATGCATAAATGTGTATTTTGGCGTGAGCGAACGTCCATGTATACACGTAGTTTTGATTGTTTAAAGTGGTTCGAAAGTTTTCGATAATAAGACTGCTTGTGAAACTTTTTGTGCATATAAAAACCTGTGAACTCACCAACTCTCGTAGTTGACGTCTCTTTTTAACATGCTTTTCAGGAAATCAGAATGTGACCGATAAAGCCTAGTTTTGTTGTTATCAAATCACCAATCAAGACTTTATTATTATTATTTTGTTATGTTTGTAAAACACTTGAATTATGGTTGGATGTAAACTTTGTAAACGCTATTAAATTTTAATTATGAATGATTGGTGTTATTTATCTCCTATCGCTATGAAATCTGTGCTGTTGCACCTTGCGTTTCCGCTTTAGCGGGGTGTTACAGACTTGGTATCAGAGCCATAGGTTATAGAGAACATCGGTTTTTCATAAAACCAAGTACTATAACCAACCTTTTTCGAAAAGAAGTTAAAACTTTTAATTAAAAGATTTCGATGTATAGGAGAATTTAAAAACTCGTGTGATTAGAATAGGTGCTGTCCTGGTATATCATAGAAATGCGGAGCCTGATCACCTACGCATAGCCATGATATAAGTAGGATAAGACCTATGAACTAATCATACCGTTACAAATTAAAAGTCGGAACTTTCTAGGAACTTCCTGAAAAATGTATTTTTGTGAGTTCGCATTGGTATGCACAAATTTTCGAAATTGTATCTTGTATATTAACTTAAATCTTTTTATCGCAGTTACCATGTCGCAGGAAACCGACCCGTCCGAGAACCAGTCCCTGGGGTCCCACGAGCCCTCTAGGAGTAGGAGTGTCGCTCCCCGTTCCCAGACCATTGACCGGGAACGTGACCCCTACAGCGATGATGACGCTGACTCACATCGACCTGTCCCTGCTGCCCGGACCGGACTCCGGATCCGTACCACCGCTCGGAAGAGCGTGCCTTTGCCCATCCGGATGACTCTCCGCACCCCCGCTGGGACGGGGCGGGGCCATCCCGGGTGAGGGGCCGGGGCGGATCCTTATCCTCGTCATCATCGTCTTCATCGTTTGGATCTCCACCGCCTTACCGACCATCGTCGCCGATAGCTCGAGTCGCCCGACCGCCGCCCGTCGCCCAACCACCGCCAGTCGCCCGACCACCGCCGATAGCTCCGATCCCTAGACACCCACACATGACTCGTGCCCCTGTCCTTTGCCTGAGAGGCATGACCCCGACTGAGCGCCAGGAGGTCGAACGTTTAGCTCGGGGCCAGGATATTCACGAGCACATGATCAATCACCATGAGCATATGATCGATTCTCTCCTTGGTGTGGCTGGAGCTGATAGCCAGCAGTTATCTCGAGTCGTGACCCTCCTAGGTCACACTATGGACTCACTCCGTCATCTGTACACTCTTGTGTATATGGTGATTGCTCTGGCTATCATCCTGTATGGCTGGGCTGCCTGGGGGGTTAGGTTCTAGGATATGGGATCTTCTGATAGACTGCTTATTGAACTTTCTTTTATGAACTGATTATTTTGAGGCGTGACGCCTAGTTGTGGAACAATTATGTTTTATTTGGATGGTTGTAATTGCTACAATATTTTGGGTAATTTTGGCGGGTATCTTGAAACCCAAAATTTATGCGATGGTTATTTACTATTAATGTTTTGAATGCATGCTTATTGTGATTTGCTTGAAATGATTAAAAGCATTATGTTAATGTGATGGCATAGGATAGCATGGCACTTGAACTGTGAAAAGTAAGTAGAAACGTAACCCAAACAATCAATGGGGTCCACGGAATTGGTCCCACCACTGATCATAACTCTAGTAACCTGGAGGACTCGGGTCCTGTGGATGCCACACATCATACTGCGGTGGTGCTGATGGTCGGAACTGAGGGTCTGAGAAGAAACCCATCATTGACTGGTTCTGCCAGTCTAACGATCTGTGCACCTGAACATCGTGATAATGCGTACGAGACGTGAGACCCTGAAAAGCTGTATAAGCGTCCCAGTCAGACGGTATCTGATGTGATCCCGAGGGTCCTGCCTCGTCGTGCTGCTACAGATGATGTGGCTGCTGCGGCTCATGCATCTCCTGATCCTCCGGCTCTACTCTCACTCCAATCCATACCCACGAACTACCAACTCCTCTCTCTATCACTCTCATCCCCTTAAGCTAGTTCTGGTCTATACGTCCTAACTCTCCCAAACAAGTCAATGAGGCTATCACCTCCGGTGTCAGAATCCCATGGGAAGAAGCTAGGCGGGTGATGTAGTGACCACCTAAAAGTCCGCTCGATGTCCGGAATCCTCTAGCTCCCGTAAGAAAGTCTTCTATGATAAATGCTAGATGGGTGTGGCGGTCTCGGCTAACCAACTGATGAAGCAACCAAAGCTCGAAATCCCCTATCTTGTCCTGACTGGACTTCCTCTGGTTCAGGGTGTAGGCAATCATCCTATGTAGGACTCTATCCTATGTTGGACCGACGGTACGGCCCACGACCAAGCTGGCTCCATAACGCGCTATAGTCTATACCCTCAGGTGGAGCTAGGGCACACTGTCCTATGTAATCCTACAAATAATCGGTCCTGACCATATCAAGTGTGTAAAGTTCAAGGGACACAGCGAACTGTGCTAAAGTCTGCCTAAACCATCGGCCACCCAAACGATAAATAATACAAGGCTACCTCACACTCTCTCTCCCTCGATCCTCGTCAAATGAGTAGGTCGCTATGAACTCTAAGGTCAACTCTCGATAGATAGGCTCACGAAGGTCTAGGGCGGCCTTCCAAGCCATGCTACTAAGCTCACTCGCGAGTGCACTTGGGCCTCTCTCAAAATACCTCAGAATATGTCCTGCTGCCTGAATAGTGTGCAGAAATTCCCAGTCCAATGTCCGGCGAATCTCAACATGGCGACCCTTGATCTCATCAAGGTCCTTGATCAGCTTCTTCCGTTCGGCCTCATCATAATGCGGTTGCGACTTGAATCGCAAAAACTCATGCTCGCCAGATGTGGTCCTAAGAGAACGGGTACGCTACAACACATACATCAAAAAGTTAGTGCACATACTTGATAGAAATGAAGGTTTCCTTCCCACACTTAGTTTTTAACCACACTTTACTAAATTACTAAAGAGATGGGAACCTACAAAAACTTTTAAAAGCCAAGAAATTTGACCAAATAGGTTCCCACACTTAGAATTTAATCTATCCCCTTACAAAATATGAAATTAAGCAAAAAGGATAATATCAAACGTTTTAGCAAGTCATGCAAAAATTGGCCAAAAACATAACTTGTCGAAACAACTTGATAAAAGTGCAATTATTCACTTAGTGCAAGACGGAAACGCAAAATACGCACGTATCAAGAAAAACACTTTCAAGAATAATTGCCAAAAAGAATAACTCAATCTTCCCACACTTAGTGTTTGACCGTATTTTTCCATTTTGAAAACCAATGGGAACCATAAAAAATATTTTCTTATTTGGTTTGGGTTTCCCACACTTAGAATCTTGCAAAAAGTGGCGTTTTAAAGATAAGCATAAAATGCCGCCAAAAACTTGAGTTTTAAACCGAGGTGAAAAACTACAAGATTCCTAAAATTACTTACGGTCACGACACCAAAAATGGAACGATAAAGTTTCAAAACAAACTAAGGCAACCATTCAAGAAATCACAACGAACACATCCAAAAACAAAAGATTCATGTTTTTCACCAAAATGAAAGATTGCATCTTCCCGTTTAATAATTGACCATGATTTTATAAAAACCAAAGTGACAAGAACCCGTTTTCAAAAATATGTAAACTTGAAGATTTTACGCAAAGTGGGTTCCCACACTTACAACTTTTACCATCTAGTTTTTCAAAACAATTTGTACCTAAAAAACGTCAAAAACTTGTCTAGATGGTAAAATAGGATTCAAGCATCATCGTTTAAAAACTTGTTTTATTAAAAAGCTTCTTGCTTGAAAATTTTGAAAATTGGTCAATTACCAACAACGAAAAAGATGACTACTTGAACATGCAAACATGGCGAAAAACACGAAATCAAGTAACAAGATGTAGCAATTACGCACAAAGAGATTTTCCCAACAATCATCCATCAAAAACTTGTAAAACCAAATTGGGAAAAACTAATAATGGAGCTTTATCAAGAACTTTTGCAAAATCACCCATCTAATCATGTTAGTAAGCTTTCAACATCAAAAGATTTAGCAAATAAGCACAAAGAAAGGTCTTCCCCAACAATAACTTAACAATTTCATGTGAAAAACAATTTGGGGAAGAACACCATCAACAAAGCTCCAACAATGGAGTTCATCAACAACCTTATCCATGGAAATCATCAAAGAAAACATGCTAGCAAGTTAAACAAACTTATAACATGTATCAAGTAAGCACATAAATTCGGTTTCCCCAACCCATCACACAAATCACCCAAAAAGCTCAAATTGGGGAAAACCTCCATGGAAAAACCGAAATTGGGGATGGAGAAGAAGAGAGATTACCTTTTGAGCCATGGATTTGGACGAAATTGAACCTTAGAGAGCAAAGAAAACTGATTTTCGATAGTGGAGAAGGTTTTCGCGGCGCTAAGACTAAACAGAAGTGAGCAAAACCCTAAGAATCGCGTTTTAAAAAGTGGGGTCTGTTCGCAGCTCGCGGCGGGAGCAGAATACCTCGCGGCGCGAGGGGTTAAATCAGGGCACAGTACAGAAAATCGAAGCTCGCGGCGCGAAGACCGAAAAAAATTACATTTTTTGTCCCTGCACTATTCTCGCGGCGCCAAACTGAAAATTTCGCGAAAGCGAAGTGCCTTATGTCCAAGTTCGAAAAAATTTTCCGTTCAAAAATCGATTTGGTTGACTCCAATTGACTGTACTTACTCAAACTTAACTAAAACTAAAAGAAAAACTGAAAAACGACAAAACACGGGTTGCCTCCCGAGAAGCGCTTGTTTTTGTCATGAGTCTCGAGCCTGACTCCGGGATTATGCACCCTCGATTGAAACAAAACACCCTCCACTTGAAATCAAGTTTGGGTGGTAATAGTGGTACATACCTGGGCTTACCGATTTACCTTTGTGTGATCCACCAGGTAGAGTTGCGCACCACTTATCGCTCCAGTTTGTGTTCCGTTTCTTTGCATAATGAGTGTACGGGATTGGTATCTTTGGAACCAGATCCTTTAGATACTCCATTATGTGTGTTGGTTCAACCAATTGCTTTTGGCAACTGGCTTCCCAAAAAGGATCTTCGTACCGATTAACCTGACAGAACAAAGGCTCATTGTTAGTATCATTACTTTCAGACATTGGGAGATTTACCTTTGGCTGAGTGGGGGATAGATTTTCTTTTGGAGTTTGTTCCTCATATCCCTCTTGCTCAAAGTCTTCGCCATCCGATTGTTCACCCATTGTTTCATCCTGTAAAATTAAAGAACTATTAGAATCATCGGATTTAACAAATGGTTGACTTACCTTTTGTTGAGGAACGGATTGGTCCGGCGAGGCTTCTTCGGGTGTGGATTCTTCGACTTGATCATCTTGCATTAGAGTTCCGATTCTATCTAGGCAGTCTTCATCATAGTATTCTTCCGTTGTATTAACCTGCCATGAAAACTCATCGTCAGAATCATCAGAATCGGACCATGGTGGAATTACCTCATGTTGGGTCATAGATTGATCCATTATCGAAAGCTCTTCGATTCGTGTCGGCTCATGTGGTGTTGTAGACTCCTTTAGCCTGACCGTTTCCTCTCTGACTTCTTTCCTCGGGAGTGATGATAATTCGATCTCCGGTTCGACAACCTGCAGATTAGGAATTTGGTCAATTTTGGGCATAGGTGGTCCCACAACAACCTTACCTTCTTTCGTAGCGGTAAACACTTCAGCTTGTTCGTCTATTTCCACATGAGGATATGCTCCCTTGACTTTTCGGAGGATCTGGTCGGCATTTTTGTATATTTCTGCAACGAAATTCACGAACCCTTGGATTTGTTGTTCTTCGTTTGTGCTCGTCTTTCCTTGTTCTGAAAAATGATGGAACAACTGTTCGATTATTCCGCCACTCGACTCAGATTGCGCAAGAATTGGCTTCCAAGTGTGGCATTCCGTTGGAGGAGCGTTTCCGCAGTTTGTGCATTTGATTTGCGGCTCATCGGATGATGAAATCTCGTTCAGCTGTGCTGGTGTGCTCTCCTCCTCATCAGTGGACCAGTCTAGATAATGTGCCTCTAAATCGTCCAGGAGCTTACGTGCTTCCGTAACTGTCTTATAATGAAATATAGCACCACAAGATGAGTCTAACTATAATCGAGAATCGTTAGTCAACCCGGCATAAAATATATCCATCACCTCTTTATCATCAATACCATGGTTTGGAAGCTTCAAGAGTAAATCCTTATATCTTTCCCATGCTTTCGCAAGATGTTCTTTTCCTTGTTTAAATTGCCGAATTTCGGCTTTTATTTTATTAACCTTGGAAATGGGAAAGTATCTTGACAAAAAGGCAGATTTTAAATCTTTCCAGGTCTTAATGGATCCTGGGGTTAATCTTTTAAACCAGTCTTTTGCCTTATTTGTCAAGGTAAAGGGAAATACTCGAAGTTTTACCTCGTCTTCCGTAGTGCTGAATAAATCACAGATGTCTTCGAATGCTTCAAGGTGTTGATATGGTTCTCCGCTAGGTCTTCCGTCAAATGATATAGTGATGATCATTTTGATTAGTCCTTTGTTGATCTCCATATCTGCAACACAAGAAAAATACCCAGAGTAGCACGAAAATATAAAAGAGATAAATTAAAAATTAAAAGCTAAAATAGAAAGCAAATAACTTAATCGGGAATAAATTCCCAATCAAGGATCGATTAACCAACTAAACTCTAGTATCCAACTAAGCAACCATTCCCCGGCAACGGCGCCAAAAACTTGATGCGGTAATTATCATACACAAAAAGCATAACAAGTTTTAACCTCTAATCCTAGCCACTGTCTTACCACATATACAGGCAAGCGTACCTGATCATGAGTAATATAGTGTAGGAAAGTCCAGGTATTGTATCTACCACTGGGAACGGTTAAGCTAGATGTCAACTAGAGTATTAATCAGTCAATCTAGAAAATGGGGGGTTTGCTTTTGAAAAGGTATTTTTATATATAAAAGACAAATAATAAATTAACCTAACAAAGAAGTGGAAAACTGATGAACAGACATACATTGGAGATAAGTGAATCCATTATGGTTTACTTTCATAAGACATAGATTAATGATTGTTGTCAGAATTTAAGCAATAAAGCACCCGAACATGTTTATGTAAGATTATCAACTAGGTGTTGGTCCTCCTAGTCCCAATACTTAGGTCGTTTGTCAGACAATCTAGTACCGGTCATCCAATCCTATTTCTATTGCATGGTTTTCTACCTCCAGGTCGCTCTCGGTCCGAGTAACCACTTAACACAACTCTCTTGGTCAAAGGGTAGGTTAAGGTAGGTTGATTATCCTATCGGAGTCTATCTATTTTGGTCAAAACAGATACACCCAACCAATGATTTCAAATAACCAAACAATACGAATCAAATCGGAATCAAAGACAACATTCAACAAATCATGCATCTAATTAATAAACTGAAATCCAAAGTATTCAAACCATGATAGACACACAAGAGGAATCAGTACATAGACATACTAATTACGAATGCTTAGACAAACCAACTAAAGACCGGTCGATTTGGCGTAGCATTCCCTCGAACCTCCTCCGTAGTCGTCACATCGAGCCTCCATCTTCTCGGGTTGGAAACCCTAAGCGGCTCCCAACATCTAATCTAACCTAACTAAACTATGAGATAACTGTATAAAACTCAATGAATGAACTGAATGACCAAGGCGTTAATTTATAAGAAGCTCCTCAGACCCCGTTTCGCGTTCGCGAAACGGCATTTCGCGGAGCGAAACACTTAACGAACAAACCCTAATTTTCTGGAAGCTTCCGAGTGAGAAAAGCTGAGTTTCGCGGCGCGAGCTCCTCCTTCGCGGCGCGAGCAGGTGCCTCGCGGCGCGAGTGACATCCTTCGCGGCGCGAGCAGTGTAAAAACCAGCTTCCGAAATCTTCTGGAATGTTCTTCTTGCCTTACCTGCTGAAGATTCGTCTTTTGGAGGAAGTTATCTGACTTTGAGAGCAAGGAAACCGCCTTAGGAGCCAAGAAAAGTCCATATTTGCAAAGTCTGCACAAAAGTCTCCTTTTTAGGGATGGCAATGGGACGGGTATGGGACGGGTATTACTAATCCCAGTCCCATACCCTATTATAAAACCATATCCCATACCCGGTCCCGTCCCGTCGGGTATCCCATTATCAAATAACCATTGGGGTCGCGGGTATTCCCGTGGGTATCGGGTATCCCATTTATATTTTTAGTCGATTAAAATTTACTAAATGAAATTTCGTTTCTTATAACTAATATATGCAAATTAAGTCAAACAACGAGTTAGATTTGTTTTAAACTTTCATTTAGCAACATGAACATTCACCGAGTTCAACGTTTAACAAAATAGAAACGACATTTGTGCCTCGGTGCCCTATCACCGAAGTGTCAATGGAAGTGGGAACATTACTACATTAATCTTATTGAAAAAATTAAATATATATTTTCTATATTAATAAAATCAATCCTCATTTCTATTATTCTATATATTAATATAATTGCAATGTATATTATATTAATAATAACATTATAAATTATTAAATATATATGGTTCGGGGTCGGGTAAATGGTTTCGGGCATGGGATCGGGTATTGACTAAAACCATAACCATCCCAATCCCACGAATTTTTTTGAAAAAATCCCATACCCGGTCCCATAACCATTTACCAGGCCCAATCCCGTCCCAAAAGTTTCGGGTTCGGGGATTCCCATCGGGTTCGGGTATTTCTACCATCCCTACTCCTTTTTGACGCTTATCACCCTCTTTTTATACTTTTACGCTCAAGCACCTCCAAAACCTACAAATTTAGGATTTACACCTTTTTAAGTCAAACAGTATCGAAAATACTCCCAAATTAAGCACAAAAGTGGGGAATTGATGCGAGTAAAACATGTATAATTTTGGAGTTATCAGCGGTACCGCGAATCGCTATTTTAGAGCCATTCCTGACGGTCACATTAGTATTAATACCATTATTAAAATAAGATGAGAAATTACCTGTCGAGTATGTCATATGGGAAGTTGCGCCGGTGTCAAGCTACCAATTCGGATCTGGAGTATTGAGAGTCATTGTGTGAAGCGCTTGCTCGATATTGGTCGAAACGGATTCATCAGTTGAAGCAGCATATGGCGATGGTGGTCTTGGTCAGAGGAGGCCCGAAGAGGCAAAAACCGGCAGGGATATGTTGGGCTTGGACTAATTCACCGTTGGATAAGGAGAAGGAGGATAAGCCCAGTTTTGGTAACCACGGCCGGTACAACCTCGGATAAATGTGCTTCGGAACGGTGTGCATATGCAGACAACTTTACTACTCCACCCGGATCACCCCTCATGTCTACTCGAAGCACTCCCTATCCAGAGGCACCCCCACTGGTAGGGATATGTTGGGCTTGGACCAATTCACCGTTGGATAAGGAGAAGGAGCATAAGCCTAAGTTCTGGTAATGGCGGCCGGTACAACCTCGAATAAACGTGCTTCGGAACGGTGTTCAGACGCAGACGACCTTACTACTCTACCCGGATCGCCCCTCACGTCTACTCGAAGCACTCCCGATCCGGAGGCACCCCCACTGGCACCCCGGGACCCTGCACCTAAGGCACTAGGGCCGGTTTGGATGGGTTGAGCATCTTGGGCAGGAACAATCGGTTCTAGTTGTTCCTTAGGAGCGTCTTCTAGACCTAAGGACGCTCTATACCCTATGACACTTTTCGCCATCTCGTCTGCACTATCAAGCACGTGAATGGGAATATTCATCGGAATTACTTCTTCTCGAGGTTCGCGCTTGTTGACTCTGAGGATCGGATACGGTGGGATAGCCGGATTCCTTGAGCAGCAGCGAAAGGCTGGTGTACGATCCATGTGATCTCGGATGAATAACTGGAAGAACCTCAACCACGGGATAGTAGAGTGACCTTTTGTAAGTCTCTTTACGTCCTTGATGATGTCGCTCTAGAGTTGCTCCGCTACGTCTATCCGACGTCCAAAAGCAATGGATTGGAATACATGAAGAAAGGTCGTCGAGCCTTTGTCCACTCTGCGGGTCTTTGAAGAAAGACACCTGTTCATTATGTTGAACAGGGTCGTCCACATGGGTTCCATCAGCATCACCTTAAATTGTGACACATTTTTAAATCCCTTTGAGGACAAGGGAGCCTCAAAAGTTGAAGGTTTCTATTATTAATTAAAATGGATTATATCTTTATTAGTTGAATAAATATATAACTGGTTTAATTAATAGATTTATATATTTGCTAGTTGAAAAGAAAATATATATAAGAATAATAATTATCTTGAAAAATTAATATATATATATATATATTAGTTAATATATATGGAATATTAATTTAATTGATCTTTCTTGATGGAAAAGAAAGATATAATATATGGATAATTATTATGGAAAAAAGAAACTGAATACAATACTGATACTGTTTATCAATATAAATATTCAGTTTTGGTAAACCTTTTTCATTCATTCATTATTCTCACAACCAAAAGAAACCTAAAATCCCCTTTCTTCTCTCTCTCTCTCTCTCTCTCTCTCTTCTCTCTCTCTTCTCTCTCTCTCTCTCTCTCTCTCTCTCTCCTCTCTCCCCTCTCTCCTCTCTCTCTCTCTCTCTCTCTCTCTCTCTCTCTTCTCTCCCTCCCTCTTGGTCGACTTCAACCATCAAACCGAAGCAAGTTCGGTTTCGTTCGGGAGTTCGGAGTTTTGACCGGCTAGAAGGTCTGTTCATAAGGTTCATCACAGGTGGATAAATCTCGAGCAACCAGGTAAAGTTTCTTAACTTCATTACATGTATGTTTTAGATAAACAATAAACGATTTAGTGTGCTTTCGGGTTTTTACACTTGTTAAGCTTCCGCTGATCAAACCAGTTTGGTTTGATAAATCAGTTAAACCGTTTGTTTTTCTGAATTGTGACTCGTACCAGTTTGGTCAGAGGTCTAAAAAAAACCCAACAGTGGTATCAGAGCCACACGTTTGCTTATTGTTTGTCTTTTAACTGTTTAGATCCGTTTTAAAATTATTTTAGTTGTGTAAAATTCGAATTTTATCAAGTTTGTATAAAGATTGGTTTTTTATCAGTTTAGATAAAGATTCGATCTTTATCAGATTCGTTTAAATTTTATTTTTATTTTATCAGATTTTGTGTAAAAATGATTTTATAATAACTTGTTTAGAATAAAAAATTTATCGGTTGACCGGATTTTATCACCAACGAAAACTGCCAGTTAGCGATAAGCCGAACGGTGGCCAAGCCGTGGCACGAAGCCACCAGGTCATGGGACGATCAGCCACGGAGCCGTGGCACGGTCACCCACCGAGCTGTGGCACGACCAGCCACCGAGCCGTGGCACGACCAGCCACCAGGCCGTGGCTTGATCACCACCGGGTCAACCACCGAGCCGTGGCACGGTCAGCCACCGAGCCATGGCACGACCAGCCACCGATCCGTGGCATGACAGTCCAGGCCGTGGCTTAATCACCACCGGGCCATGGTTCGATCGCCACTACGCCGTGGCTCGATCGCCACCGATCCTTGGCCAAACCACCGGTACGGTGGTTGGCTGAGTGGCGTGCAACCACCAGCAGCCACGAACGGCGGCGGTGGACCGCGGTGGTCGTTCCCGGCAACCGCCGACCGCCTTGAGCAAAACCTAGGTGGCAGCGGCGGATTGCTGCTGTTGTCGCCGACAAGCGGCGGCGGCGGTGGTCGTCAATGGCGGCAACCACGATGGTTTATTCAATCGACGATGAGAACGACGATGGTGATAATGGTGGTAGTTTGTTGATTCGCCGGTCGAGGCGGCTGCAGCGTAATCACCGATCTGCAGCGAATAGTGGCGGTTGTGTGCCGTCATGATCGTCGGTCACCACTAATGGTGGTGGTGATGAGGGCGTTGACTTGACTGACAGCTGAGCGGAGAACGCTGGCGATGATTGCAATGGTACATCACCGAATGTGGTCGGCGATTATGTAGTGGCGGTACGACAGCCGCTTAATGATTGTCGGTAGACATCACCGCCGCACTGATTGTGGTGGTGGTGGTTCTGTTGCTCGATCAATATCACACACGGCAACGCGATGGTAGTTGTCACCGGCTACTGAATGGTGGCGAGTGATAATCGCCCGCCGGACTACGGCAACAATGGCACGGTGGTTTGACCGACAGGCTACTGCGGACGGTGGTAGCCGTGAGGTGGCCGAACCCACACCATGCGATGGGCCGATTGATGATCCAACTCGTTTTTTACAAAAGCCCAATACGTTTTCTGAGAATTTCGAATCCAACTTAGGCCCATAGTTGTCTGATTGATAACGGGCCCAAACCATGTAGCTTTTGGGCCACGTTCTTGGCCCAATAAGATCTATTGGGTATTTAGGCTTATTACCCAAAATTATTTTGTTTTAAAATTAGTTTTAAAGAATTTTATTACAAATAAATTAAACCAAAAATTATTTGACCCGTTTTCTTGGTCAAATTGGCCCGATATCTTTTTCAACCGGTTGATCGAATCAAGACACGTATCACGGGCTGATGTTCCGACAAGTTCGTTCGGAACAGTCGGTTTAATTAATTTAAGAAAAGGAGGATATTTTTGGAAATTGGTTGTGTTTTATAAAATAAGATATATAGTTTATAAATCTTGGAGATTTTATAAAAAATCAATTTTCAGTTTAAAATATCAGTTTCGGTTTATAAAACAGTTTGATTTTATAAATCAGTTAAAGCCATGGTTTGTGATAAACAAAATAATTTTAACAGATGTAGGGTTTGTTTATATGATTTATTTTATATGTATTGCTCTATAAGACTTGCGTGGTTAAATAATTTTATACCTGCTTAGTATAATAATTATAGTATTTGCCAATTTAGACCCTTGATTGATTTGGGGAGGCCTGCGTGCCACTTATAACCCCGGTAATATGTAAAATGACCTTAGGATAGTGTTTTCTTCCTGGAGTTCCGTCAGAGATGCCGAGGCAAGTGGGAGCTACGCGGGAGAATCAAGAGCATAATAGTTTTAGGTCATTTTTGGTCCTTTAGGAAATAATTGGCAAATCTATAATTGCTTGTTTACTTTATTAAAACTGCGTGGTTGTGATTATTCTGTTTTCTCGCGATTGTTGATCTTACATATCTAAGTTTTATCAAACGTTACTAATCAAGTTTTTTATAAAACTAGTTATATCACAAGGTTGGTTTTAAAAATTAAAATTACCAATTTTATAATTATTTTAGATGGTAAAATTTATTTATTTTTAAAACCACATAAGACTGTTTTCTTATAAAAAGGTATGCTTTTAAAACAGTTAGTTTTATTACCAAGTGAATTTTAAAACAGTTAGTTTTAAAACAGAGTGTATGTTTTTAAACAGTAAGTTTTTAAACATCGGTTGTTTCTCAAAACAGTTAGTTTTAAAACAGCAATTGCCTTTTAAACAATTAGCTTTTAGTAGCAATTTTAAAATACTGGAAAATTAGAGTTTTTAGAAAACTTACTTAAACCCAGAAAATTATAGATCAGTAGTGCAACTCACTTGGGGACACCTCCGATGTAAGGTACGCGGGCGTTAGAAGTGCTCAAACCTTGAGCGCTCGCGTTCAAACCGAAGTTGGGAGGGGGTGAAAAGACTCTACGATAATCGGGTGGTACCGGCCAGAGTACATCCTGTCCCAAGTGGTGAGATCTGTTTTGGTTCTGTTAAGTTCACCGGGTGGTACCGGGCCAAAAAGCACTTAGAGGGACTAAAACATGTACGGTTTTAACCGATGTCCTGAAAAAGATCTAGGAGTCATGCCAGTTAGATGTGATTGGTAAAAGTCCTTACCTACCGAAATAGTACGGGCCTGGTGGGGTGTGCACAAACCGCACATCAGGACGTATGAAATAAGGATGCTAGCCCGATAATTAATCATTTAAGGGTTTTATTGATATTTATTGGGAACTGTTTATTCAAAGGTACTAAAACCAAGTTTTATTGTGTAGATGTCAAACACAGTTACCAACACTAACAACCTTTCTGTTCGCTCCATCCTAGAAAAGGACAAACTCACCGGCTCAGAGTTTCTCGACTGGGAGCGCAATCTGCAGATTGTGCTCAGACACGAAAGAAAGTGGTATGTCCTGGAAGAGCCTCTAGGTGAGGCCCCACCAGCAAATGCTGGTGCGGCAATTAGAAATTCTTACCTGAAGCGTTTAGATGATTTGCTGGATGTTGGTTGCCTGATGCTTGCGACCATGAGCCCAGAACTTCAAACATGGCTTATGAACACTAATGCTTACGACATGATCCGCCAGTTGAGGGACATGTTCCAAACGCAAGCTCGCACAAAACGTTATGATGCCACAAGGGCTCTAAACGCGTGCAAAATGGCCAAGGGGACCTTTGTTAGTGCCCACGTCATGAAAATGAAGAGGCACCTCGACCACCTAGAGAGGCTCGGTCACCCAGTTCCGTTGCAGTTAGCAACGCATACAATAATCAACTCGTTATCTGACGATTACAAGCAGTTTGTAATTAACTATAATATGAACAACATGGAAAAGACCATTGCTGAACTACACTCCATGTTAAAAACTGCTGAGCTGAGTATGGGGACCAAAACCAAAGATGTTCTGATGGTCAAGGAAGGAGGAGTGAAGAAGAAACGTGGGAATAGGAACACCAGCAAGGGCAAGGGCCAGTTTCAGGTCAGCCAGAGTGTGCCAAAGGCCGTTGACAATGGCAAGGGAAAGGAAAAGAAGGTTAAAGTCAACAAAGCGAGGACCGAGAATCGATGCTTTAGGTGTCATGAGGTCGGACATTGGAGACAAATTTGCCCGAAGCATCATGAAACAGGTATGGACACCTCGGACATTTCGTGACTGCTTCAGTTTATCATTACTACTTGTTAGTTTACAAGTTAACTGACACCTAGAGAAAATGTTTGATTGCAGGTGGTCAGGAGAAATGAAGTGCCCGGATTGCAAGGATCAAACAAGCTTAAATTTAGATATCATCAAGACATTTAATTTTTAGTTATATTTTAAAACATTTTATTTTGGATGTTTTTGGAAATATTGTTTGATTTTAAATTTATGGACTTTTAGTAATTTTGAATTTAAAATTATTGTCTTGATTGATATATCTATATTGTTTTAAATCTGATTAAGTCTAGATAGACTTGATTCAATTTGTTGATCCTAGATATTGTCTGCCACACTAACAAATATACTTCAAATTTTTTGTAATTAGTAATATATGAAAACTGTAAAAAACACACGAAGTACTATTTTATAGGAATGTGTTTTTGGAATAAAACATTTATTAGTAATATGATTATCACAGATGACGTTGATAACATCAGTATTTATAAAACTAGAAAATTCCAAGTTTTGGAATTGGGATTTGATAAAAATCCAGTTAAGTTTTATGAATAGTAAAATTCAAGTTTAAAGTATTAAACTTTTTACTTAAAATAAATTGACTAAACAGTCAAGTTCTAACTAAGTTAATAAAGCATTGAATTTAAGTAATAACCAGTTTTCATATAGGTTAGTGGGAGCCCAGTTTATTCTCTATCTATGCTCCTGATAAAGAATAAAAGATATATTGTTGATTTACATTTCTAGGAATTCATAATCCAGAGAGGATAAGAACTCATGAGAAATGTGATCTATTCTTTTAAGATCAAAAGTTTCAAAGTTTTGAAACTAAAAATAAAGTTTTGACTTTAAGAAAATCAATAGTTATGTGTTGTAATAATAAAGATTTTGTAATATCTTTTAGACCATCAAGTGTTGTAGAACACTAGAATAAATTTCCTGGATTTACCAGTTTGGTAAATGGAAATTTTGTCAGATTTCAGGTAGAAATCTTTATCTACACAGCAACTAAGGAAGGTTGCAGAATTATCTTTACATATTTAGGGAAACTTGGAGTTATTCCAGTATCTCCAAGATTTAGGGAATATGGTAAAGAAAAGTCTAGATTTTGTTTAAAGTGTTTGCAAAACAAACTAGCAAAACCAAGTTGAAATCATTATTTAGACTTGTGTTGTTTTGGTTAATTCTTTGATTAGTATGGTAAGCAACTAATCAAAGGGATTAAAATAAAGAAAAGATAATACTTCATTTTAATCAGAAAAGTACGCATTGAATAGACAATATAAAGCAACTTTGAAAGTATTATTAATTTTGTAATTGATTAAAAAGTGTAATATGGACTATACAAAATTAATTTCACTGTTTTCTTTTATATTTTTGCATGTTTTGATCCGGGAATAAAACTAGTCTAAGTTTTATTTGAAATTTATCCGTGACCTGATAGGGTTTTAATGTCATCGTGAGTTTTTGGGTACTTATAATCAGAGTGTTGAATAACAGCTACAAGCGATGTAGACCAAAAACTGCACGGATATTCGATAGAGTAGCGAATATCGGATGTGATCCATCGGTTGACATTACTTCGTGGATTCTGTCATAAGTAAATCTCACAGTAGGTTGTCCTAAATACTTGAAGTATCTGGTTTGGGATCACGAGGACTACTGGATACTTAGTGTGCCCTAACATCACGCCGTAGCAGGGTGGTTATACGGGGCGTAACTAGATTTAGCGGAAGTCGTGGTGTCAGATGCAGATATGCAAGATGGGATTTGCACCTCTTCTATGAAGAGAGATATTTCTGGTCCCCTTGACTGACTGAGAGAACTGATGAAGTGCATGGACATGCCCAAACGAACTGATTTGTTCTTTGGTGTTTACCTATCAGTTAGAAGTCGGATAGTCAAGAAACATAATCTTGAGTATTCAGATTTCACTTTATCCATGCTCAAACTCAAAATTGAAATATCATGTTGTAAAAGGAAAAGCCTAGATATACCCAATTTATGAACAGTTGTTTCATAAATATTGTATCCTTAAAGGGATGATTATATCACCTGTCTGAGTATAAGAGTTCTTATAACCTGGTTAGCCTAAGTGCCTGTCTAGGGGCCTCCTTAGGTCCGTGTGGTCAAGCCGGTATTGCCAACTTGCACAAGTGGGAGTCTATTAGTAATTATGTGCAGAAGTTGACAAACCAAAGATTACACATCCAATGTTATAAGACACTTGAGGGTCACACTTGTGAGGACCTGTAAAACGAACAAGTAAAATAACCCCAGTTTGGAGAGGTTAGATTTATAATAGTCAATTATTAATCTATTGGGTGTTTTCTGTAAGAAACTCCAAAGTTGAAGGTTTCTATTATTAATTAAAATGGATTATATATTTATTAGTTGAATAAATATATAACTGGTTTAATTAATAGATTTATATATTTGCTAGTTGAAAAATAATTATATATAAGAATAATAATTATCTTGGAAAATTAATATATATATATATATATATATATATTAGTTAATATATATGGAATATTAATTTAATTGATTTTTCTTGATGGAAAAGAAAGATATTATATATGGATAATTATTATGGAAAAAGGAAACTGAATACAATACTGATACTGTTTATCAATATAAATATTCAGTTATGGTAAACCTTTTTCATTCATTCATTATTCTCACAACCAAAAGAAATCTAAAATCCTCTCTCTCTCTCTCTGTCTCTCTCTCTCCCTGTTGGTCGACTTCAACCATCAAACCGAAGCAAGTTCGGTTTCGTTCGGGAGTTCGGAGTTTTGACCGGCTAGAAGGTCCGTTCGTAAGGTTCATCACAGGTGGATCAATCTCGAGCAACCAGGTAAAGTTTCTTAATTTCATTACATGTATGTTTTAGATAAACAATAAATGATTTAGTGTGCTTTCGGGTTTTTACACTTGTTAAGCTTCCGCTGATCAAACCAGTTTGGTTTGATAAATTAGTTAAACAGTTTGTTTTTCTGAATTGTGACTCGTACCAGTTTGGTCCGAGGTCTCAAAAAAAAACCCAACAGTTGGCACGTGAGTGAAGGTTGACGTTGCGTAAGCTAATGGATGGGCTCTCAGAATCTCGATGACCACCAAATGCTCTGTTCGGAAGTGTTCGAGATCAACGTAGCTGTTGTTCTCGTTAATCAATAAAATTTTGTCCGGAGGACAAAGCTCGTTGTCGGCATTCTCGTCAATGAGTGACGGTGGGTTTTGTTCTTGGTCAGCCATATCTGACAAAAATAGAGCAGTGTAAAAAGTCAGAACAATAGTAAAAAAATAAGGGCCGAATCGGAGTTTGGAACAAAGCTGAATCGGACAACAGTGTGAAAGCCGAATCAGACTTGTCAAAAGCCGATTCAAACAACAAGGCGAAAGGCCGATTCGGACAATGGGGGTAAAAGATGATTCGAACTACAAGATAAAAGCCAATTCGGACTTTGAGTAAAATCCGAATCAGACAACGAGACAAGGCCGATTCGGGCTTCAGGGTAAAAGCCGAATCGGATAACAATACAAAAGCCAACTCGGACTTCGGGTAAAAGCCAAATCGGACTAGGTATACAAGGAGGAGATCTTTGACACACAACAAAAACACCCTAGAGAGTGAAAGCCAAATCGGAAAGTCAAAAGCTGAATCGGACTTTGAGGTAGTCCGAATAGGACTATTTCAAAGGCCGATTCGGACTTGAAGAACACCTTAGTGACGGTTCAACTACAAAGCACGAATCGAGTCCAAAACATGAAATTAAGGCCTAAATCTAGTTCTATAACTTAGATAGAAGCTATACACAAGATTAGAACAAGATTTGGACCGATCGAACGTCTCAAAAACCCACTCCAAGAAGTTGGGTTTACGATTTAGAAACCGAACCAACAGGCTTCGATTAAGCATAAAAAACGAGTGTTATACTGAAATTAATGACCATAGGGTTGTTAGAAATGTTACCAGGATCACGGTGATGTGCTCGGATTTGAAAATGCAGCAAAAACGAAGGCTCGGTGGTTCGGAGAAAGGGTCAGCCGACGATAGGTGTGTCGTTGGAGGGTGAAGGTCGAGAGAGAAGAATATGGTTTCTTTTGAAAATATGGAAAAGTGAAAAGGCAAAAGACAAGAATGTCTTTTTATATTATTTGAAATCCCAATGCTGATTTGGGTAAGAAAATACTGGAAGATCCAATTTTACTCTCTCAACACCCAACTATCGACAAATTGCAACTTAGACCCCTGGACTTTATAAGTTTGAAAATTTACAAAAATAGTCCCTGAACTTGTAGTTTAAAAGATTATACAAAAGTGGATCCTGAACATGTGTTCTGAGAGATGGCAGAAACGGTCCTCGAACTTGTAAATTCAGAAACTTGTCACCATCGCCCCCTGAACTTTCAAGTTCACAAAATTTACAAGTTCAGCCCCCGAACCTCAATCGAGAGGACTTACATGGTACTTCTCTTCAAAGGTTAGCGGTGTAACCTCGAAACTAGGTTTTGCGCGAGTTCTAATATGAATTAATTAGAAGTCATCATGCCGATCCAAAACTGCAAAAATAAATATAAGAGTGGTATCCAAAACAATATGGATATGAGAATATTAGCATAGAACGCTTAAACAATTATTTTACAATCCTGCTAGATACATGCATAATCTAAGAAGCTCCCTTTACACCCATGCATACATAAAATAGATCCCAAGATTCCCCTAGACCTCAGCCGGTAGGTCTAGCATTCCTAACTTACTGAGAAGAATGAAATGGTGTTTCTCGTCGAATGGCTTAGTGAACAAATCAGCAAGCTGAAGGTCACTCTCTACAAAGTAAAGTTCAATGTCACCTTTCTCGACATGATCTTTAATGAAATGATATCGAATGTCGATATGCTTCGTACGAGAATGTTGAACGGGGTTTGCCGTGATTTAAATTGCACTTTTGGAGTCACAATACACCGGGATCCTCTACATGGTGTAGCCAAAGTCTGCCAGTTGCCTTTTCATCCAAAGAACGTGTGAACAACAACTCGCAGCGGTGACATATTCTGCCTCCGCCGTGGAGAGTGAAACACAATTCTGTTTTCGGGACGAACAACTTACTAACTTGTCCCCAAGAAACTGACAGGCTCCGGAAGTACTTTTTTTGTTCAACTTGCAACCTGTGTGATCAGAAACTGTGTAGGCTATTAGTTCAAAACCAGAATCCCTTGGGTACCAAAGGCCAAAATCTGGCGTGCCCTTCAGGTATCTAAGGATTCTCTTCACGTGGATCACATTGATAACCAGCATAGACACCCGTGGAGAAAACAATGTCAGGTCTACTTGCCGTGAGATAAAGCAACGAACCAATAATCGCACGATAGTTCTTTTGGTCAACTGGCATGCTAGATAAATCAACATCCAGATGGAACGACGTGAACATTGGTGTTGCAGCTGAGTTTGAGCCTTCCAAATCAAAACGTTTGATTAAATCTTGAACATACTTTGATTGATTTAAAAAAATGCCGTCAGGGCGTTGTCGTACTTGTAGTCCTAAAAAGAAAGTCAACTCGCCCATCATGCTCATTTGAAATTTAGATTTCATGGTTAGCTCAAACTCTTAGCAATAGTCAGGGTTTGTAGATGCAAAAATAATATCATCCACGTATATCTGTACTACAGTCAAATCATTACCTGACCGTCGAAGAAACAAGGTTGGGGTCGATTGTACCTTTCTTGTAGCCAACATCAAGCAAGTGAATAGTAAGAGTTTCATACCATGCGCGTGGAGCTTGCTTGAGACCATAAAGGGTTTTGTCTAAAACATAGCATGTTATCATCAAACAAAAGTACACAAAATCTAGCAATCCTAGCATAAAGTAATTGATATCTAAGCAATTGTACCAATTTATCATCCTCAAGATAAAATCCAACTAGAAAAGTGTAGGAAACATACCTTGGATGCCATTGAAACAAGAAATTGAAGCTTAAGAATTCGAAATTTCACGTTGGGGGAAGTAGTGTCTGCGGCGCCGAGAGAGAGTTAGGGTTTGTGAGTTGAAATTTTGGGAGAATAAGCTTTTAAAAACCCGTCTGCACACACTTCGCGTCGCGAAGTATAAGGCTTCGCGAACGTGAAGTGATTATTCCTTTAGAAAAGTACCCTAATTTTTCCTTTCGCATCGCGAAACTGCTCCCCTCGCGTTCGCGAAACTCGAATAACTTACCTGGCACACCTCAATACACACTCCGCGTCGCGAAACTTGAATTTTCGCGAACGCAGAGATACTTCTTTCCCCGTTTTTCAGTTTTTTCGTTTCCGGTCGGATTTCCGTGTTTTCGACTTTTGAGCTCCCGGAAAGGTTGTCTAGGCATAAACAAACAAAAATATTAGCAAAAACCCTAAAGAAAATCAAAGAAATGAAAACTAAAAGAAAAGGCTCGGGTTGCCTCCCGAGAAGCGCTTCATTTTGATATGAGTCTAGAGCTCGACTCCGGTTATGCTCATTTCTTGGTACGACGGGCCGAAGAGCCCTTTTTCTTCCTATACCCTTTCTTGGAGGTCCCCGCCTCATTTGACGATTCTCCTTTTTGCATCATTGGATTGGGGTAATCTTCCGTCTTCTTCTTGTGCTTGATGCAATAAAATATATATAATCGAAACCAAGTTTTAACCACAAAATCACCTAACCATCATTAGCACACTCACAGGCAAGCGTACCTGATCGCAAGCAATATAGTTTAGGAAAGTCCGGGTATCGTTCTTACCACTGAGAACGGTCAAGTTATTCAATATAAATCTAATAAAGGTTTAATTAATCTAAAAGGGGGGATTTTTAGGAAAACGATTTTAAAATACTAAAAAGACTGAAACTTTAAATAAGACTCAAACTAAGAAAGCTTTAAACAAATATGGAACAAGATAGTACTTATTATGGTTTATATAGATTCTCCTTGTGGATGAGTTAATTAAGCCAAAAGTCTAGTTTAGTTGGTTATTGTAAGAATTTAAGCCAAAAGCACCCTAGCATGTTTTATCTGAGATTATAAACCAGGTTGGTCTCCCGGCCCAATTACAGGGACTGGTTGTCAAGCAGTCTAGTAAAAGTCGCCCTATTTAATGCTAAGTCGTGGGACCCTACTGTTTAGTCTACTCTCGATACAAGTAAACTACTTACCACGTCTCTACGCATCACTAGAGTGAAAGGTAAGGGAGGTTGATCATCCTAACGGAGTCTACCTATCTTATTGTCAGAAAAATAGATACACCCAACCTACAAGTTCAGATAGCAACAGTTTAAACATTAACTTCAGAATCAAAGACAAACATTCAATAAACTAAACCAAACTATTTAATAATTAAAACCAAAACATCATCCAACAAGGTTTATCAAAACCACAATAAGTACTAAAACAAAAACTACTCACTAGACATAACTAAAAACAACAAATAAACCATAAAGATAGAGACTTTATACCGACCGTGAAACGAGAGATGATCGAACACCGGATAAACAACTCCGGGTAAGAATCCGCTCACGCTCATAAAACTCTCTATTCCTCACTATAGACTGCTACTGACTCTCAAAGAATATTAGACTATTGATTTCCGGATGATCTGAATTAATGAAAGGAAGCCTGTATTTATAAAGCTGTGTTCGGCTCACTTCGCGATCGCGAGGCTTCCCCTTTGCGGCTCGAAACACTTACGACGCCCTATCTTTCCTTTTCTGCTCATTCTAGAATCTTCCATAAAGGGTCTTCACTTTCTTCACGACGCTAAACTTCTGAACTCCAATGCGAAACGGCTAAAAGCAGGAATCTTCTAGAAACTGCTCATCTCGCGGCGTGGAAATATAAAATTCACGGACGCGAAGTGCCTCTGGATCCAATTTGCACTTTTTTCACACTCTTTCACAACTTTTCGTACTTTTCCGTTCAATGGCCTCCAAAACCTACAAAACTTAGATTCAGTAGCTTTTGTGAGTAAAACATCCAAGAAATGGGCTAAAATGGGGGTAAAACAATGCAAACCGAAACTACCAAAACATGTATAATTTTGGAGTTATCAAATACCCACACTTAAGCTTTGGTTGTCCTCAATCAAAGGACTGAAAGATAAGATAAATAACACCAAAATTATCTCCATCTGAAATCATTTAAGAACACAAAGATAGCAAACACAAATGAACACACCGCAAGATACAATGAGTAATCGAATACCAAAGATCAACCTTTAACCCTCATAAAGTATGTATATATCAAGTGTATCTCTCGGGGGTAAAAGTGATCACACCAATTACTCAACTGTTTCCCGCATGCATAAGCTTGTCGCCAAATCTAATCTCCACCATTGAGAAGTTGTCAACCGTCAAGATGACTTTAGGGTTGTAATGTTAGGCTTAGGGTAAGGGTAGGAAAAATGATACATAGGTGACTAAAGGTTTGCAACAAAAACTTGAAAGGCTTAATCAGTAATGATCCAAAACTTTTTGAGAACTATCTGACTTTGAGAACTACAGCTTTTTGGGATGAGTACTTACTTTCTTTTTCTTTCTTTTTAGAATTGGCCTAAGCATATTGCTTATTTGGGGCTCAAATTCTCTCTCTTTCCTTTTTTCAATTCTTCTCTTCTTTTTTTCTTTTCTTTTTCTCTTTTGATATTTCCTTTTCTTTCTTTGAATCACTATTTTTCTTCTTTTCTATTTCTATTCTCTTTCAACCTCTTTTCTCATTCTCAATCCCTTTATTTGTTTGTCAGATAATGGAACATATGGATCAAAACTTCTCAAGCTCTCAGATTTAAGTTACGGCCAAAAGATAGATAAAAATTATAGTGTATCGAACTTGTCACGTTTTATCGTTGTATGTACTCAACTTTAAAACTTACCAATTAAAGTATCTAACTTTCTAATATTGCCATTTAATGTATTTAATGACAAGTTGGATACACTTTCGGGACAAGTTGAATACATTAAATGGTAGGTTTTGATAAAGTTGGATACATACAATGACAATTTTAGTAGGTTCAGTACATTAATCGGTAAGTTTTAAAGTTAAGTAGATACAATGATAAAACATGACAAGTTCGATACACTTCCATGTACTTAACCCAAAATAATAGGCTAAAGGATATATGATGAAATTGGGTAAAGAAATGAAAGGCTAAGGCTCAAAATGGGTTTCAAGGGATAAATTGTTAAAATTGAACACTTTCAACAAATAGGCTAGGCAAATTAAATAACCTTAAAATGAGGTTACTTAACGAAGGCTTAAAAGGGTTGAAACGAAGGCCTCTATCAGTGCAATGGTGATAAATACTTCTCTTATGTGGTCTCGACAAGCATTCAAATGACAAGTTCTACCTTGGGTCACAGTCGGTAAATCCTCACGAAATGAATATTCAATAAAGGCTCAAACTCTCAAAAGAATAAGGTGAGGCACTCATGGTAATCGGCAATCCAAAGCATTACTCTTACTCAAATAACCTTATTTAGTGTTCTCCTATGCAAGCATCTAAACATCCAAAAACAATCCCAAATTTAAAAAAAATGGGGTCAAATTTCAGAGCTTTCAGATGATTTGAAAAACGACAATCAAAAGCATAAGCTACCCAAATGTTAAACAGTTAAGTCTACTTAACCCCCTCCCCACACTTAAAATTTGCAGTGTCCTCAATGCAACAATTATAACAAGTAAGGAGAATTGGGAAAATGAGAAACTTCCCGAGTTATGTGACTTATATCCATCAGAGAGAGAGTTCCGAAACTCTAAGCGGTGCTCGATCATAACACGGTTCATCTATTACCAAAGAAAAACAAATAAAAGTAAAAAGAACAAGAAAATAAAACCAAACCCAAGCAATTAAAAGTCTAGAACCTAAAGCAATTAACAAAGTCTAAAGCAAATAAAAGCAAACCACACAAACAAGAAATTAAAATTGTCTAAAAAACCAAATCGAGCTAAAGCAATAAAAGAGCAAGATCAATAGGGGCCCCGAGGATGATTCCTCCAATCCTCGAATGGAAAACCGGGTGGACTCTCATCGGAAAACGGCCATAACGGAGATGGAGCATAGGCGGGGTTCGGTTGGACACCAAGATGCTCCGCCACTTGGTTAAGCACTCCACTTTGCCAATTAGTTTGGTGGAGCGTTTCCGTGGAATTATACTCCATCCGTTAATGATGTCGGTCAAAGGAGAGTTGCAAATTCGAGAGTCGTTGTGTCATCCCTTGATAACTTGTAATAACCGTGAATTCAAATTTACAAGTTTAATGGAAAGTAATTGGTTATTTTCTTAAATTGAGAAAAATTTGTGAAAAGAGGGTTGATTTGGTAGATTTTTCAAAGTTTTATTGAGTTGAGATTTTTTTTCCACATTGAGAATGGGCTTGGCCCAAGCCCATGCTATATATATATATAGCCTTAAACCTTAAATATTTTATCCATTTTGGAAATCATCCTTAGAATGTAAAGTGTGTGTTTTGGGTGTGTGAAGAGATCATCAACACCATCATCTTTTTCGGCTAAGGTATGTTTTCCACATTGGGGTTCATGTTTTCCACATTGCGGTTCATGTTTTCCACATCGAGATTCATGATTCCCGGATTGGGATTTTCTATTGAGGTTTTGGTTCCCAATGCCTTTCCCGAGTTGGAAATCTATGATTTCCGAGTCGGGAATTCGGCTAAGTTAAACCGTTATTTTGACCTTGCGGTTTTCCACGTCGGTTTTTCATGCCGGTTTTCCACGCCGGTTTTCCACATTGGTTTTCCACGTCGAAGTTTTCCACGTTGGGTTTTCCATGTCGAAGTTTTCCACGTTGAGTTTTTCATATAGGATTTTGAGTTAGTCTATAATAGAACGTATCTAATTAAGATTATCAATTGAAATTCGAGTTTTTGATAGGCACTATATCTATGTAGGGTGCGCTTAAGACAACTTAGGCTACTTGATGGGAGTCAGCGGCAGGTGAGTTCCCTTGCCTGAAATGAATGGATTGCTTTTTACCGCTTTTCAAATGTATCCATTCGGTTTGCGAAATGTTTTGATGATGATATTATACTGATTTTGTGGTAAATGTGATAACTGATGAATTACATTTAATGCATGCTTAAAATGGTAATTATGTGATGATTTGACTGATGTGATGCGCTATGGACACTGGGTACCTTGGAACCTCGCGTTCCTTGGGAGTTTACCATTTGGTTTGATCCGCCACTTGGGGGGGTACCTCGGGACTACGTCCCTTGGGAGTTATTGTCAGGTGACCTGGACTGGGCCTGGACTGTATTCATTTCTTTGTCCGCACACATTCAGTGGGTTTTAACTTGATTTATGGCCAGCAGGCCGGAACCGTTGTTTAAACTGTTTGAGGGAATTCACTAGACCTTTCGGTCTAACCCTCGCTTTCAAAACCTTTTTAAACATTTTCAGGGGAAGTTCGTAGAGAAACATCCTTGAAAGTAAGTGAGAAGGCTCAGAGTTAGATGAGAGGCCAACTTCGGACATCCGATAGATGGTCATTAGTTTTAGTGTATCTCAGCTGTGGAGGGTTGTTCCACTGTCAATACCTTTGAGTTGTCACTGATGGATTTTTGTTTTTGGGCTTGAATGCCAAGTTTTGAGTTTGATAATTAATTCTGCTGCGTTAGATCACTGGGAATTGTTGTTATGCATGTTATATATTGTTTGGGAAATTAGGGTGTTACATAACTCGTGTAAGCATTCCAATCTTCCGGCTCTTCCATCGCTGCCGCCCCACTCGAACTACCATGCTCTACCGTTCTCTCCCTCGGTGCTTGGGTTGTGGACGTGCATCCCAATGATAACAAACTCCATGTGCCGTTTGAATTGATCTCACTACCCCCATACCTTTAAGTTGCTCTATGTCAACTAGACCCATCTCACCCAAGCTCGTCAACGAAGCAATGGCACTCCGGTTGAGAATTCCAAAGGGCCGAGCGAGTCGTGTCACATATTGGCCACCGACCATCGTACTTCCACTCCTATATCCACCCGCCTTTTGGAGTTGAACGGCGACTATATAGGGTGCGTTCGGGTAGCGATCATCCGTAGAAAGCTCGTTAAGCAACCAAAGATCGTAAACCGGGATCTTCTCCTCACTAGATGAACGAGAATTCACCGCGTGAACCAACATGCGGTGGAGGAGTCGATCCAAAGGCGAAAGCAAGCCATTAACCTTGATGCTCGCCGAAAAGTTCCCATTATCGAGCAAATCTCATGAGCATTAAAGCCCTCGGGAGTCTTGAAGGTCGCCACCATATATTCTTCAAAACCGGGATCGTCAACTGATGCGGTAATTATCGTATATAAAAAGCGAAACAAGTTTTAAGATCTAAAGCCTAGCCACTGTTTACCACATTCACAGGCAAGCGTACCTGATCGTGAGTAATATAGTGTAGGAAAGTCCAGGTATCGTATCTACCATTGGGAACGGTTAAGCTAGATGTCAACTAAAGTTATAATTAATTAATCTAGAAAAGGGGTTTTGCTTTTGAAAAAGTATTTTAAAAGATAAAAGATAAATAATAAATAAACCTAACCAAGAAGTGGAAAACTGATGAACAAACATACATTGGAGATAACTGAATCCATTATGGTTTACTTTCATAAGATATAGATTAATGATTGTTGTCAGAATTTAAGCACATAGCACCCAAGCATGAATATCTAAGATTATCAACCAGGATGGTCTTCCTAGTCCTAATACATAGACTGATTGTCAGGCAGTCCAGTACCAGTCACCCAATTCTATCACTATTGCACGGAATCCTACTATCTGGCTGCTCTCGGTCCGAGCTAACCACCTAACACAACTCTCCGTGTTACCGAAGGGAAGGTCAAGAAAGGTTGATTAACCTAACGGAGTCTATCTATCTAGGTCAAACAGATACACCCAACCAACGAGTTCAAATAACCGCACAATACGAATCAAACCGGAATCAAAGATAACATTCAACAAACCATGTATCTATTAAGTAATAATCGAAAGTATTCAAACCATAATGAAAACAGAAAAGGAATCAGTACATAGACACACTGATTAAAAATGCATAAACAAACCAAACTAAAGACCGGTAGATTTGTCGCGGCATTCCCTCGAATCTCCTCCGTAGTCGTCACATCGAGCCTCCGACTTCTCGGGTTGGAAACCCTAAGTGGCTCCCAACATCTAACCTGTACTAATTTTCTGAACTAAATTGGATGCTTTTAACTGAATGACCCAAGGCGTTAATTTATAAGAAACTCATCAGACCCGTTTTCGCGTTCGCAAAACGGTATCTTCGCGGAGCGAAACACTCAACGATCAAACCCTAATCTTCTGGAAGCTTCCGAGAGAGAAATTCCGATCTTCGCGGCGCGAGACATTTCTTCGCGGCACGAGCAGTCCTCTCGCGGAGCGAGCTATGTCCTTCGCGGCGCGAGCGTGGTGATTCCAGTTTCCAGATTTTTCCTTTCGACTTTCCGGAATATTCTCTTCCCTTATCTGCTGAAGATCCGTCTTCTCGAGGAAGCTATCCGTCTTCGAGAGCAAGAAAGCAGTCTTAGGAGCCAAAAAAAGTCCAATTTTCCAAAGTGTGCACAAAAGTCTCATTTTTGACGCTTTTTACCCTCTTTTTATACTTTTACGCACAAACACCTCCAAAACCTACAAGATTAAGATTTACACCTTTTTAAGTCAAACAGTATCAAAAATACTTTCAAAGTACAAACAAAAGTGGGGAACTGATGCGAGTAAAATATGTATAATTTTGGAGTTTTCAAAATTCTCACACTTAAGATTTGCTTGTCCTCAAGCAAACATCTAATAAAATAAGAAAAATAACGACAAAATTATCCTCAATCTATGATCATGATTTGAAAGAACAAGGATAGTTGCAAGAAATCAAGCACAATTCAGACACAAATCAAAGCCTCACAAGTTATCAAAGTCATGCTCAACCTCTTACCCTCACAAAGTATGTATCAAGTGTATCTCTCAAGGGGTAATATGTTATATATAGTGATCACACTGATACTCGACATCTTACCAAACGCATATGCTTGTCACCAAATCTCATCTCCACCACTGAAAAGTTGTCAACCGTCAAGAGGACTTTAGGGTTGTAATGTTAGGCTAAGGGTTAAGGGTAGGATAAAGGATATATATAAGTGACTAAGGGTTGTAGCAAAAACCTGAAAACCAATAAGTTCAAGATCCAAATTAATCATCTGACTTTTGAGATTTTTAGAGTTCGGGATTTCTATTACTTTCACTTTTTATATCGGCCTAAGCATATTGCTTATTTGGGGCTCCGATATTTTTCTTTTCTTTTTTCAGTACAACGACTCTTTTTTTGATTTTGCTTTTTGATGAGTCATTTTTCTTTTGATTTTCTTTCTTTTCTAACTTCTTTCTTTTCTTTTTCAACTTCAACTCTTTTCACAATCCCTTTCTCTATTTGTCAGATTTCATAAAATAGACCAAAAATATGAAAAGCTTCCAACTTTAAGCTACGGCCAAAAGATAGATAAAAAGAAATGGCTAAGGGATAAAATATTGGGTAAAGAAATGAAAAGGCTAAGGCTTCAAAGGGGTTACAAGGGATAAAATACTAAAGATGAGTACTTTCAATCAAAAATGGCTAGGCAAATCAGATAACCTTATAATGAGATTATCTGACGAAGGCTAAAAGGGTTAGAAACGAAGGCCTCTATCAGTGCAATGGTGATAAATACTTCTCTTATGTGGTCTCGACAAGCATTCAAAGTGACAAGTTCTACCTTGGGTCAAAGTCGGTATTCCTCACGAAATAATAAATAATTAGGCTCAAACTCTCAAAGGAATTGGGTGAGGCACTCATGGTAATTGGCATGGCATACACATGACTTTTACAAACTCATAAAAACTCTAAAAAGTATCATCCTATATGCAAGACTCTTTTGACTTCCACAAAAATTTTAAAAAGATCATGGATTTCGCAAAAATTTATGCCATATAACTCAAATTATACCAGATAAGCAATTAAGCACAATAAAGACAAACAAGCAAAAGTTTACTTAACCCCCCTTCCCACACTTAAAAATTGCAGTGTCCTCAATGCAATAACAATTAAAGCATGTATGCGGAAAGGTAAAAAGATAAAGAACGAATACTGCCTGGGTTAAGGAAACTGAAGCTCTGACGAACAACTGAAATCCAATAACGTACAACTGATTCGAGGGTCTACACACCAAATCTGAAAAACAAAAAACAAACAAACAAACAAACTAAAAAGAAAAAATAAAAATAAAAAGATAGATAGTACGGTACAACCAAATCGAATCAATAATATCCAAACAAATCATCGAACCAAATAATCATTGGGGTCCACGAAAGTGGTCCCACCACTGATCATAACTCTCGTAACCTGGAGGACTCGGGTCCTGTGGGTGCCACACATCATACTGCGGTGGTGGTGACAGTCGGAACTCAGGGTTTGTGAAGAAACCCATCAATGACTGGTTCTGCCAGCCAAGCGTTCTATGAATCTGAACATCATGATAGTGCGTACGGGACGAGAGACCCTGAAAAGCTGTATATGCGTCCCAGTCGGGTGGCATCTGATGTGATCCCGAGGGTCCTACCTCGTCGTGCTGCTGCAGATGCTGTAGTTGCTGCGGCTCATGTATCTCCTGGTCCCCCGGCTCTACTCTCATACCAATCCATACCTAAGAACTCCCGACTCCTCCCTATCACTCTCATCCCCTTCAGCTGATGCTGATCTATACGGCCTAACTCTCCCAAACAAGTTAAAGAGGCTGTGACCTCTGGCGTCAAAATCCCATGGGAAGAAGCTAGGCGGGTGATGTAGTGACCACCTAAAAGTCCACTCAAGGTCCAGAATCCTCTAGCTCCCGTGAGAAAGTCTGCTATGATATATGCTAGATGGGTGTGGCGGTCTCAGCTCACTAACTGATGAAGTAACCACAGCTCGAAGTCCCCTATCTTGTCCTGGCTCGACTTCCTCTGGTTTAGGGTGTAGGCTATCATTCTATTAGGACTCTATGCTCCGGGTCTTCTAGGTTACCAGACTTGGTGTTGGACTGTCGGTACTGTCCACGACCAAGCTGGCTCCATAAGTCACTAAGGTCCAAATCCTCCGGTGGAGCTAGGGCACACTATCCTATATAATACTCAAAGTAGTCCGTACCTACTATCCCACTAGTGTAAAGTCCAAGGGATACAGCGAACTGTGCTAAGGACTGCCTAAACCATCGACCACCCAAACGATACTGAATACAAGGTCGTCTCACACTCTCTTTCCCACTCTCCTCATCAAAGGAATAGGTCGTAATAAACTCCAAGGTCAACTCTCGATACACAGACTCACGAAGATCTAAGGCGGTCTTCCACGCCATACTACTAAGCTCACTCTCGGGCTCTCTCGGACCTCTCTCAAAGTACCTCAGAATGTGTTCTGCTGCCTGGATACCTTGCAGAAAACCACAATCCAACGTCCGACCAATCTCAATGTGGCGATCTTTGATCGCCTCAAGTTCCTTGGTCAGCTCTTCCCGGTCGTGCTGCGGATGCGGCCCAAAGTGTAGGAACTCGTGCTCGCCTGATGCAGTCCTAAGGTTCATTCGGTGACGCTACAAGAACACACATCAGAAAGTTAATGCACATACTTGATAGAAATGAAGGTTTCCTTCCCACACTTAGTTATTGACCACACTTTATTAAATTACTAAAGAGATGGGAACCTACAAAAATTTTAAAAGCCAAGAATTTAATCTATCCCCTTACAAAACATAAAATTAAGCAAAAAGGATAACATCAAACGTTTTAGCAAGTCATGCAAAAATTGGCCAGAAACATAACTTGCCGAAACGATTTGACAAAAGTGCAGTTAATTATTTAGTGCAAGAAGAAACCTCAAAATAAGCACGTATCAAGAACATACACTTTCAAGAATAATTGCCAACAAGAATAACCCAATCTTCCCACACTTAGCGTTTGACCGTATTTTTTTCATTTTGAAAACCGATGGGAACCCCTTTTTTATAAAAATAATTCCCTATTTGATTCGGGGTTCCCACACTTACAATCTTGCCAAATTTTGCATTTTAAAGATAAGCATAAAACGACGCCAAAACTCGAATTTTAAAACGAGGTGAAAAACTACAAGATTCCAACAGTTGCTTACGGTCACAACACCAAAAAGTGGAACGATAAAGTTTCAAACAAACCAAGGCAGCCATTCAAGAAATCGCAACGAGCACTTCCAAAAACCAAAGATTCATGTTTTTCGCCAAAACGATAGATTCCACCTTCCCGTTTAATAATTGACCATAATTCTTTATAAAAACCAAAGTGACAAGAACCCTTTTGTGTAAACTTTAAGGTTTTTCGCAAAGTGGGTTCCCACACTTAAAAATTTTACCATCTAGTTTTCAAAAGCACTTAGTACCAAAAACTCCAAAAACTTGCTTAGATGGTAACGTAAGCTTCAAGCACCTTCTTTTAAAAACTTGTTTACTTAAAAAGCTTCTTGCTTGAAAATTTGAAAATTGGTCAATTACCAACAACGAAAAAGATGACTACTTGAACAAACCAAACGCGGCTAAAAACATGAAGGCAAGCAAAGATATTTAACAATTACGCACACGACCAATTTTCCCAACAATTACCCATCCAAAATCTTATAAATCCAACTTGGGAAAAACTAATCCAAAATGCTTGCAAAAATTGGAGCTTATCAAAAACAACAATCTAAGCATGAGATTTAACAATTAAACACAAAAGATGGGTTTCCCCAACAATTACTCAAAAGCTTCATGCGAAAACCAAATTGGGGAAGAATACCATCTAAGCTTCCAACAATGGAGCTTTACCATCAACAACAATCCATGGTAAGTAACAAATAGATCATGCTATTAAGTTTAATCAACCTAAAACATGCAACAATTAAGCACAAAGATTGGTTTCCCCCACCCATCACACAAATCACACAAAAAGCTCAAATTGGGGAAAACCACCATGGAAGCAACCTCAAGAACAAAATTGGAGAAGGAGAAGAGAAGATTGTACCTTGGGAGCCATGAATTTGCAAAGATTCGGACCTAAGAGAAGAAAGAAATCAAAAATCGCAGGTAGAGAAGAGTTTTCGCGGCGCTAGAAGTGAGAAGAGTGACTGAAAACCCTAGAGTTCGCGATTTAAAATCAGGTTCTGCTCAAGGCTCGCAGCGTGAGCTGTTTCATTCGCGGCGCGAGGGGAAAACTTAGGGCACGGGACAAAACGGCTAAGGCTCGCGGCGCGAGGCATCTTGCTCGCGACGCGAAGCCTATTTTTCAAAAATTTCAATTTTGGTCCCTGCAATCTCGCGACGCGAAACTTAAAATTTCGCGTTCGCGAAAAGTCCTCTGTTCCAAGTTCGAAAAAATTTTCGTTCAAAAATTGATTTAACTGACTCCACTTGACTCTATTGACTAAAACTTAACTAAAACTGAAAGAAAAACTGAAAAACGATAAAACACGGGTTGCCTCCCGAGAAGCGCTTGTTTTCGTCATGAGTCTCGAGCCTGACTCCGGGTTTAAGCAACCGCGTTTGAGACCAAACACTCTTCGCTTGCAATTAAGCTAGGGTGGTAATAGTGGTACATACCTGGGCTTATCGATTTACCTTTGTGTGATCCACCAGGTAGAGTTGTGCACCACTTATCGCTCCGGTTTGTGTTTACCACTGGGAACGTCCAGGTATCGTATCTACCACTGGGAAAGGTTAAGCTAGATGTCAACTAAAGCTATAATTAATTAATCTAGAAAAGGGGGTTTTGCTTTTGAAAAAGTATTTTAAAAGATAAAAGATAAATAATAAATAAACCTAACCAAGAAATGGAAAACTGATGAACAAACATACATTGGAGATAACTGAATCCATTATGGTTTACTTTCATAAGATATAGATTAATGATTGTTGTCAGAATTTAAGCACATAGCACCCAAGCATGAATATCTAAGATTATCAACCAGGATGGTCTTCTAGTCCTAATACATAGACTGATTGTCAGGCAGTCCAGTACCAGTCACCCAATTCTATCACTATTGCACGGAATCCTACTATTTGGCTGCTCTCGTTCCGAGCTAACCACCTAACACAACTCTCCGTGTTACCGAAGGGAAGGTCAAGAAAGGTTGATTAACCTAACGGAGTCTATCTATCTAGGTCAAACAGATACACCCAACCAACGAGTTCAAATAACTGCACAATACGAATCAAACCGGAATCAAAGATAACATTCAACAAACCATGTATCTATTAAGTAAAAATCCAAAGTATATATTCAAACCATAATGAAAACAGAAAAGGAATCAGTACATAGACACACTGATTAAAAATGCGTAAACAAACCAAACTAAAGACCGGTAGATTTGTCGCGGCATTCCCTCGAATCTCCTCCGTAGTCGTCACATCGAGCCTCCGACTTCTCGGGTTGGAAACCCTAAGCGGCTCCCAACATCTAACCTAAACTAATTTTGTGAACTAAATTGGATGCTTTTAACTGAATGACCCAAGGCGTTAATTTATAAGAAACTCGTCAGACCCGTTTTCGCGTTCGCAAAACGGTACCTTCGTGGAGCGAAACACTCAACGATCAAACCCTAATCTTCTGGAAGCTTCCGAGAGAGAAATTCTGATCTTCGCGGCGCGAGCAGTCCTCTCGCGGCGCGAGCTATGGGCTTCGCGGTGCGAGCGTGGTGATTCCGGTTTCCAGATTTTTCCTTTCGACTTTCCGGAATATTCTCTTTCCTTATCTGCTGAAGATCCGTCTTCTGGAGGAAGCTATCCGTCTTCGAGAGCAAGAAAGCAGTCTTAGGAGCCAAGAAAATTCCAATTTTCCAAAGTGTGCACAAAAGTCTCCTTTTTGACGCTTTTTACCCTCTTTTTATACTTTTACGCACAAACACCTCCAAAACCTACAAGATTAAGATTTACACCTTTTTAAGTCAAATAGTATCAAAAATACTTTCAAAGTACAAACAAAAGTGGGGAACTGATGCGAGTAATATATGTATAATTTTGGAGTTATCATCAACCTCGGCTTGAGTATAAATGCCCAATGCCACCCGAAACTCGGCTAAAGAAAGAGACTGCCAAATTCCGCCAAGACGAAAGTAATGCACTTCTCACGGCAATCCTCTATTACTTTGATGGCGTTGAAGGTGAAAGTTGCCACGAAATCTAGAATGAGCTCCCGATAAAGAACTTCGTTAATGTTGAACACCTGATCCCAAGCTTTGCAAATATAGTACTCGGACCCATTCTCGCCAAGTGTGTGCTTCTCGAGAACCGCCTTAATGTCCCCGTCAATCTCCAACGTTTGGAGAAGGGCCCAATCGGTCCTTCTTGGAGCGACGATTTGATGAGTCTTTATCCGGTCCATGATGTCTCGGTACTTGGCTTGTTTTACGGCGTTCAAAGTGGAATCGTTCATGAAGTAGGTGAATGCATGGGTCCCATCGAGTGCTCGGTAGTTCACATTGGGTGCGGATGCGAAAGTGGATGCGGATCTTGTCCTCTACAAAAATAATTAACCATGTCTTAGTTTCAATCCAAATCAATTAAGCACATCACATGATTAATAATCTAATTACTTCTCAAGAATATAACTAGAAATTCAAGTTGTTTATGATATGCACATGTGAATAACTCAATGGAAGAAAATCCCCACACTTGAATTTCTAGGCAAACAAGATTTAACTAGCAATCTAATATGGATCTGACCATCAGTGAAACGCCCTTCTCGACCATCAGTGCAACGCCCTTCTCTTTGTTTCTCATTAAGGTTGTTTTCCTTTCGAAATAAGCGGCATCTTTGAAGTTCACCATACATTCTTTTGCATAGTGTCTCGGTTTTTCGCATTTATGGCATGTAGGATCATGCCCTTCCATTCTGCCTGGGTTGGTTGGTTGCTGAGGAGCTGGGGATTGATTGTTGTTGGATCTCTGCTGATGCTCTTGGATTTGACCATCTTGGTTGTTGTTGAGGTTGGACTGATTTCCACCACGAGACTGTCTGTTGTAGTTGTTTCCATGATGATCAGAACCTCGGTGATCACCGCCATTATGATTGTTTCTTCCATGCTCAAAACTATCTCCAGATCTACAATCATTCCTTCCATGCTTGAATCCATAATCGGATCGACGATCGTATCTTCCTTCTTCATATTTGTTCCCGAAACTACCTTCGCTTCCTTGTTAGTTGTAGCCGAAACCATAACCTTGTTCTTTAGAGAATCCCTGAAAGTTGTCGTAGGGATTTTGTCGGCGCCGGTTGCCTTGATTGTTGGAACCTCCTTGGTAGTCAAGATAAGAACTATCACGTTTCTACCTTGATCAAATGACCGATACCTTTCCACTTGCTAGTATCCTCCACTCCCTTGGTCATTTGATTGATACCTTTCCACCTGTTGGTATCCTCCTCTTCTAGATCCCCAGTTTGTTTCCTCCATGATAGCTCGATGATTGAGGTTTGGTGAATCCCCGGTTGGCATTTGATTTTTGCATGTTGTGAGAAATCAATGCGAGGGACTCATTCATGTTGTGAAGCTCTTCGTTTGAGATGGTGATGATCAGGGGATCATCCTAGTTTTGATGAAATTCTTTGGGGTGAGAAAGTATAGGCATTAAGTTTGATTGGCAAGAGGAGCCGGTGTGTAGCTAGGTCCTCCATGGGGCACTGCAGCAAGTGCCAGAGGATTAACTCTCTTTAGCTTGTTACCGGTAATGAATTCCTCATGTTGAACCATCATGTTGTATAAGTCGTGAATTCCAAGTAAGCCTAAGTTTCGACTGAGCTGAATGTTAATGGCCATGTTTTGCCATTCATGAGTGAGGTTCTTCAAAATCATCACGTTGACTTCATAGCGACTTTTCTCCACTCCCAAATGACGAAGATCGTTCACAAAGGAGTTTAGGCGGTTGTAAGATTCAGTCAATGATTCATGCTCCTTGGCTCGAAAAACCTTCATATGCGCTCATGGCATTTTACTTTTGGCTTTCTAAGGCTGTTTCACCACCTTGCATTTGTTGTTCGATCTCTAACCACATGTCTCTTGCATTTGTGAGACTATCAACTCGAGCATACATATCGTTGGGTAGTGCCATGGTAAGAAGGGCTAGCGCACGTTTGTTTACTGCAGCCCTTGCCTTATGCTCTGCGTTGTACATATCATAAGGTTTTCAATAACATACGTAGGTAAATGAGGAGTGGTTTCTGTTTGTGGCACTTCTGCTACATTTATGGTGGGTCTGATGGGACCTTCACGAATGGATTTCATGAGGTTTGGATCTATCAGATCTAGGAAGTTAACCATGCGCCGCTTCCATTGTTGGTACTCGCCATGACAAGTATGGGAGGTTTGGATTCTGAACCTATGCCTATGATTTCCTTAGACATCTTGCTTACTTAAGGATCTTTTAGCTTCGAGTAAATTCTCAAGATTTTAAAAATTTTTGAAAAAAGCTGATAATTGGAACACTTCCCTAACACAGTAGCCTTAAAAATATTTTCCTGGAAAAAGTGGGCTAAGTGTAAAGTTCGAATCGGATTATTGAGAAATCAGATTCAGATTCAGGGAAAGGCCGATTTCGGACTATGGTGAAGTCCGAATCTGGCATGGCTCAAAAGCCAAATGGGGAGAGTGTTCAAAAGTCGATTGGTAAAATGACAAAAGCCAATTAGGGTTAGTTCTGAAAAGCCGATATGGACAAGGCTAAAGGCCGATTATAAAAGAGTGAAGGCCAATTGAGGAAACTCTAAAAGGCCGATTTGGAAAATGACCAAAGTCCGAATCGGGAAATAGGATAAGCCGAATTGTGAACTCTCCAATCCGAATCGGACTACGTGTTCAAAAGCCGAATCGGGTAAAGCATGGGGGGGAAGCCGAGTCGGATTATGCTGAGGCGGAGATCCTCAGACAAAAGTTCGATTACACACAGGAAGCCCAAAACTCAAAAATTAGCTAAAAATCATCTCTCAACCTCTTAAAAATCAGTGAAAAGTGTTGTAAAACAACTACAAAGTTTGGAGAAACACTTTGACAAACAACTTAACACTTATCTCTCACTTTTCAAAAGCTTTTTCAACTCATTTTTGCAAGAACAGAAGGTTTTCAAAAACTACAAAAACTAGCTAAAATCTTGAGAAATCTACCAAAACTCTTGCTCTGATACCAAATGTGAGTGCTAATAACAAGCAAAAAGATGTCTACAACAAACTAAACAACATATATGGGTGATAATCAAGTTTGTGAGTGAAGAATATGTGTAGAAGATGAAGAACAACAAAGAGAATATTTCTTGAGAGAAAAGGCTGCACTTCAAATTATACTGATATTGAAAATAGGGTTCACCAACCCTAATAGAAAGGCTACACTTCCTATTTATAGCCCCTATTAGGTTTTTACAAAAGAGCCCCTTGGGCTTACAAAATAGTTACACAAAAGGAACAAAAGCTAACTAGCTAAACTAGGAAAGCAGTAAATTACACAAAAGGCCCTCGAACTACTTGACAACATTAAGCAGTAAATTAAACAGGTTCGATGATGCTGAAACTCCTTTGCATGCTGCTGTCTGTCCGCTTTTGGAAGAGTTTAAAGACGTTTTTCCTTCCAATTTACCTCCAGAATTACCTCCACTTAGAGCTATTGAGCATCATATCGATTTAATTCCAGGAGCACCCCTTCCTAACAAACCAGCCTACCGATGTGATCCAGAAAAGAACGCGAGAACTACAACGTCAAGTTCAAGAACTGATTGATCATGGCTATGTACATGAAAGTATGAGTCCTTGCTCTGTTCCAGCTTTGTTGGTTCCAAAAAAAGATGGGACCATGAGAATGTGCGTTGATAGTAGAGCAATCAATAATATCACAGTCAAATATCGCTATCCTATTCCAAGGTTAGATGATATGCTTGACGAACTTCATGGTGCCAATTTGTTCTTGAAAACTGATCTTCGAAGTGGATACCACCAGTTCAGAATGCATGAAGGAGAAAAATGGAAAACCGCATTCAAAACAAAAGGTGGGTTGTATGAATGGTTGGTGATGCCATTTGGACTTTCCAATGCTCCTAGTACTCTTATGAGGTTGATGAATGAGGTTCTTAGACCTTTTCTTGGTGATTTCGTTGTTGTATACTTTGATGATATACTTGTGTATAGCAAAGGTGTGGAAGAACATACTCAACATCTGAGAAGAGTATTTGAAGTGTTGAGAAGCCAGAAACTATATGGGAAGTTGGAGAGTGTGAATTTTTTTCTCCAAAAGTGACCTTTCTTGGTTATGTTGTATCTAAAGATGGAATTTCGGTAGATGAATCAAAGGTGGCAGCAATCAAATCATGGCCGGTACCTGCGAGTGCAATAGAAGTAAGGAGTTTCCATGGCCTTGCTTCGTTCTACAGGAGGTTTGTCAAGAATTTCAGCACTATTGTTGCACCTCTCACTGAATGTACCAAAAAAGGCTCTTTCGAATGGACTCAATCTTCCCAGAATGCATTCGAGAAAATCAAAGAGTGTTTGTGCACATCACCTATCTTGGTCCTTCCAGATTTCAACCAATTGTTTGAGGTTGAATGTGATGCAAGCGGAGTTGGCATAGGGGCTGTCTTGGTACAAAATAAACGCCCTATAGCCTATTTCAGCGGGAAACTGAATGATTCAAAGAAGAACTATAGTACTTATGACGAGTTCTATGCTATTGTACGTGCCCTAGATCATTGGAGACATTACTTGAGGCCAAAACAGTTTGTTCTACATTCTGATCATCAAGCCTTGAAGCATATAAATGGCCAAAGCAAGTTGAATCCAAGACATGCAAAATGGGTAGAATTTCTCCAATCATTTATCTTTGTTTCAAAGTATAAAACAAGGAGTTCTAACATTGTTGCAGATGCCTCGTCAAGGAGATATGTCATGCTTAATGTTCTTGGGGCAAGAGTGCTAGGCTTTTCTTTCATTAAAGAATTGTACCTAGACGACCCAGATTTTTCTAAAGTTATTCAAGAATGCAAAGAACGGGCTTGTGGTTCTTATTTCATCCAAGACGGGTTTCTTTTCAAGAACAACAAACTTTGCATTCCAAAAGGATCCATAAGGGAGTTACTAATTAGAGAGGCTCATGGAGGAGGATTGGCAGGTCATTTTGGCATCAACAAAACCCTTGGTGTGTTACACGAGCATTTCTATTGGCCACACATGGAAGGTGATGTTACTGCTCTCGTTGCTAGGTGTGCAACATGCCATCAAGCTAAAAGCCAATTCATTCATGTTGCTGATTTATTCTTTAAAGAAATTGTGCGTCTTCATGGAGTCCCTAAGACCATATTTTTTGACAAAGATGTCAAGTTCTTGAGTTACTTCTGGAAGTCATTATGGAAGTTACTGGGCACCAAGTTATTGTTCAGCACTAGGGGTGTTCATCGAGTCGAATTTCGGGTTTCTCGAATTCTTCGAATTTGAATTTTTTTTAGGTAAATTTGAAACTCGATTCGAATTCGAAATGAACAATGTAAAACCGACTCAAATTCGCATTGTCAAATTCGAGTCGAATTCGGGTTTATCCAAATTCAGTTGAAAAACATATTCTACTACAAAATCAAGGATAAAAACTAATAATTTGATCCAAAAAAGGGATGAACATCCGCATTAGATTTAGCCATTCACTCAAATTGAGTATCCCATTTAAATATTAATATTACAAATTATCAATTAACAATGACAAGCATCCAAAATTCCATATAACAACAACAAAATATCATATAACAAACTCCAAATAACCCAAAAAACCTCCTGCAATGTAGATAGCCAACAAAAACCCAAAGAAAAAACTTTCCACAATGTTGATAACTAGAAATCATAAAGCTTGAAATTTATATATCTATATATAATCTTATGTGTATATACAAACTCGAATTTCGAGTCGGATTTCGCATATTTTTATAAATTCAAAATTCGATTCGAAAACCAATGTAAACCTTCGAATCGAATCCAAAACCGATTTGAAAACCAAACAAACCAATTTGTATTAGATTATTCGAGTTTGAGTCGGTTCGAATTTCGGTTTTTACGAATAGCATTCAAATATTGAACACCCCTATTCAGCACTGCCTATCATCCGCAAACGGATGGACAAACGGAGGTAACTAATCGAACACTCACAACCTTGTTAAGAAGTATGGTGAGTAAATCTTTGAAAGATTGGGATGTTAAGCTTTCTTTTGCTGAGTTTGCTTATAACCGATCCCTAACTTATGTTACCGGGCGAACACCATTTGAAGTGAATTATGGAGTGAACCCTCTCACCCCTATTGATCTGATACAACTGCCTAAGGGTAGTGAAATTCACTTTGAAGCATCAAATCAAGCGAAAGAAATGCAAAAGATTCATGAACAAGTCAAAGCAAAGATTGAGCATGCCAACGACTTGTACAAGAAAAGGACCAACAAGTATCGCAAGAAAGCTGTTTTTCAACCGGGAGATCTCGTGTGGTTGCACTTAAGGAAAAAAGGTTTCCTTCAAAAAGGAAGAACAAGCTAATGGCAAGAGGAGATGGACCGTATAAGGTGTTGGCAAGGATTGGAGATAATGCTTACAAACTGGAGTTACCGAGGAATACCAACATATCAGCAACTTTCAATGTTAGGAGATCTTTCTCCTTATCTTGAAGATGGTCCATTGGAAGATTTGAGGGCAAATCCTTCCCAACCAGAGGAGGTTGATGCGGGGGCATCCATGTCATTTTCAGCCAGTACACGACCAGCCCATTTAATGTCTCGAGCTCACCTTGGGATCGATTCAGACTCTTATTTTGGGTTTGAAACAATTAAAGGGAGAAGTTTAATTTTCTGGCAGCCCAAAGAAAATTATATTCTGCTCATAAAGACTTCATCAACAGTCCTTTAATTGCTTCATGAATAGCTCTTTAATTGTTCCATCAATAGTTCTTTAATTACTTTCCAACTTTTGATCTTTCTTGAGACTTCTTATTTGTCCAAGAGTTATGTTTTCCAGCCCTATATATTGGGTTCCATTTGTAGCAGAAAATCATCAGTTGAATAAAGAGTTTACAATAGCTTGTGAAGCTATTTTGAGTGTTCATACACAAAAGGAGTCGATTCTTGATTGTTGCTAGTGTGGTGCTCTTGCTTTATCACTAGTAAGATCAACCTTCGCCAATTTGATTGATCTTGGTGGTGTTTAAGTACTTTATCCTTGATCTAATCAAGTTGTTAATTTCACCTCTAGTCTTATCCCTTTCTTTTACCCATCTACGCATCATGCCCCTTAACATAAATATTTAAAAGAGTTGACTAAGGACCATTTTCAAAGCAAAATGTCAACATTAGGGACAATAGTTGTAATTTTTAAAGTCTAGGGACCACTTTCAAATATTCATGTAAAGCACAAGCACCAAAATTGTAGTTTACTCATTCAAAATTGTAAAACTGTGTTGGGAGGGAGGTTTGTTTATGGTGGTTGATGATTTATTCTATATATACAGATATGTAGCAGAAGAAGATCAATGTAGCTACTGTTCAGCACCAGTTCCATTTAAGGATACAGAAGTTGCTTTTTGTGAAGCTGATAAATGCAAACTCCCAAGGTGTGCAGTTTCCATGGCTGTTTGCTCTTCTTCTCCATCGTGGGTTTGCGTATCTTGCAATAGATCGGTTTCAAATTTGGCACCTGAGAGCCTTTTTACACTGCATAGATACCTTATGTGTGTTGACTCAGAGCAAGAAGGCTCTATGAGTTTGCAAAAAGCTGAAGTAGTTTTGTCAAAACTGTTATGTCCATTTTGTGGGGTATTGCTGCAAAAACGGCAGCCTTTGTATCTTCTACCAACATCACCCGTATAGATCACTTGTGTTTTGAAGGTACACGAGGTTGTTTTTGTTTATCATTTTGAAACTGCTATATTTGAATGTGATAGTACTAGATGTCAATCCGTCCTGCTCGTAAGTCGATCTGAAGTGTAATATTGCAAAAAGTCGATTGCTTTTGCCTGGTAATGTTTTCTTTAAGCATGGAGCTAAACAACTGTAAATTCAGTACCCAATAACGAGTATTGAATCATTCTCAATATCCTCCCTCGATCCAAAACTGGTGATGAACAATCAATTCTCATATCTTCAAGTTTTATCACCACATATGCAAACTTCCACTTTGATTTCTTCACCCGCAACCAGTTATCAAATAAAATGGTGCTTGATCTCAATGTGTTTTTGTTCTCCCGTGCATAACTGGATTTTTTGTCAATGCCATAGCAGGTACGTTATCACAGAAAACTTGAGTAGCTTGAACTTGTGCTTGATTTAAATCCTTATGTAGTCATACTGCCTGATAGGCAGCTCTTGTAGCTGCTATGTATTCAACCTCTGTTGATGATCACTGTCGGTATATCTGGTCAAGATAAAATTTCATTTTTCGTATACCAAACACCAAAACTTCAGGTACCGGCTACGTACCTAAGTACCCTTTTTTGCTGCCCCCATGTGTTGCTTTGTTTGACAGTGCATAAATCTTGAAACTAAGCCCACAACAAATGATATATAAGTCTACCAACTACGCTTCTTGAAAGTAGCTGAGTTTGCCAATGTCGATCATCTCAAAACTGTTCATCATAGACTTCTTGAAGTCTTCAATTAGTTGCATTGATGATCTTGTATAGATTATGTCATCCGCGTATAAACTAACAAGCATAACATTAGTTGTACCTTGTTGTTTTATGTATATAGTCGGCTTATTTGGACTCCTTTGAAAGTCATTTTGAATGAAGTCATCAATCTTGCTATACCAAGCCTTAGGAGTTTGCTTTAGGTCGTACAAAGATTTCTTTAGCTTATACACCATTTCCTTGGATGATTCAGCCTTCGCGGAGTTGTGCATACATATCTTCTTTCAGTTCTCCATTGAGAAACACTGATTTTACATGAAACAATCGATGTGACAGGACTGCAAGAGAAAGAATTAGTTTAATGGTGTCAAACCTGGCCACCGGAGAGAAAGTTTGACTCCATACTCCTGCACATCGTCACATACCCACGAGCAACTAGTCTGGCTTTGTTCTTCTCTGAATACTTCCATGAGGGTTGTGTTTGGTTTTGAATATCCATTTCAAGCTGAGAACATTGGTTTACTCATTGCAGAATCATCTTCTTTGTCTTTATTTTGACCATGTTAACTGTTGGAACGTATCTTCAATCTTCATTTTTATTTTTGTTGGAAAGGGTAGAACCCTGGCAATTTTATAAAAAGAAAAAAGAGTACAAATAGCACACTAAGGACCCCACAAGCCGGGGACTCAAAGCGGCACACCAAAAAGGAGTAACACCAAAGGATCCATCAAAAGGAAAAAAAATCCATCCCAAGAAACAAAAGAAAAAAGGAAAACTAATGCTCCGTCTTGGGAATCAACTTTCTGTCAGCTTCAGAAAGCTGCTCACACTGTTTGAAAAAGTAAACCACCTGTTTCTCCATCCACGTAGCCATCTGAGTAACAGTACACCAATCTTTCTGAGCTAACCTACGATCAATATCTTGTTTTTGCCGTAGCCAAGTGCCATACGGGGTTCCCAGAGTTGCATCAGACGGCGCATCCTCCACAAGTTTAGCATCATCCTCAGAATCAGAATCTCAACCATCATCATCACTAATAATCTGTCTATCCGGGAGGGTAAATCCTCTTAACGTACCATCAGGTTCCTTACCAAAGACTCTTTCCCACCTCCCAATGAAATAATCCAGCTTTATACGACTCCAAAAATTAATAATTACAGGATCAAGTCCGACACCTCTTTTTTCAATAAAATCATCAACTTCTTTTTTGTCCAAACTCTACTGCGGGTCCTCTTCTAACACAGTAAACTGATTGGAAACTTTAACTGGCATAGGAATCCTCTCAGTATTAAATTTAGGGGCCTTAGGAGAGGGGTTTTCATCATTAAGCTTTGCCTTACCTTTATCAAGCGGGTCAATCGTAGGTAAAATAAGTTTGGGCACGTACCTTTGGTTAATTTTGATGCCAGTATTAAAAGCAACCTTAGGCCCCACTTTCAAAGGATCAACTGTCAGCTTGGGCTTCTTTTTCCTCTTTGGAAATTTAAACCCATCATCCTTAGGTATAGAGGATTCACCAACATCAGGGTTAACCTTTTTCACCTCATCAGTTGTTCGTGGTCTTACGACACACATATCAAAATCATGACCGAACACTTTACTGTGGCTACATCTCTTAGGTTTCCAAAGAAACTGAGTTTTGAATTTCCTTAGTTTACCCAAGATAATCGCATCAATATCCGAAGGTAACTCATAATCAGCCGAAACATTAACCAACACTCTGGCAAAATTAGCTCTACCATACTTGGTTTCACACATTTCATCCGTGTATCGATCAACAGATACAGGTTCCCCAACGACGCTAGCAATCCGACTAATAATCTCATAATCCCAGACATCCAATGGTAAGCCATAAATATTAACCCGTAAAGGAATTGTTTCAGCTCAGGCTTATCAAAACAAAGTCCCGGTTGCCATCTCTGAATAAAGACTGGCATGCCATTAAATAACCACGGACCATTTTCAAAAACAAAGTTTAATCCTTGATCAGAATTAAATTTGAAAAAGAAATAACCTTGGTCATTTAATATAACATCAGTAAGGCCATATTTTTTCCACATACGTTTAGCATGAAACTGGACAAAAGGAAAAGCAGGCCTTCTACCAATATTGTAGCCAGCAAGTGTAAGAGCCCACTCACTGGCTCGCTTTTTGACCAATTCATCAGAAATAATCGCACGTCTAGTGCCAAGCTCAGTTACTACCGGAGGATAGTACTTAAGTTTACCTTTACCGCACATGAGGTTGACACTTTTATTTAGAAGATCAGCAAAAGACACAGGCTTATGAGCAACATCCGTCTCATCAGCATGCAAGTGTACCTTACCCTCAGAGTCCACAAAGCTACCAGCAATTGGTGCTTTTTCTTCCGACAGAGTAGACTCTTTACCCATATCCGGTCCAACCTCATCGAACTTATCCGGGGACGAGCGGGTGGTTGCCTCTGAATTGGACACGGATGCCGTAGTCAAGACCCCACGACCCGAACCCATCCCGACCGGAGAAGCCAAGAACAAAGAAAACATGGCAGCAGCCGGTGACAGCATTGGTGACTGCTGTTGATGACCTTGAGCACTTGAAACATCCCTCGGCAGCTGCTGAAAAGAACCCACATCACCAATCATTCCCGTAGTCCCCGCCGGTGTCTCCACAATTGGTTCCGCAACAGTAGGCAAGTCCGCCGGCGAAGCCAAATGCGAAGGAGAGACCGTCGTAGAAAAGGCAACGGTGGAACCGAGGCGAGGTGGAACCCTAACACCACCCGCAGCCCCCGATGGAACCGAGGCGACCACAGGTGGTGAACCAACAGCAGTAGCAGCCGCCGACGACGCCGAGAATGGCGCCGACACAACTAGCGGCAGTAGCGAGGTGGAGAGCGAGCGGGACTCCGGCGAGAAGAAGCTAGCAGCGGTGGTTGTGTTTGTTACACAACCGGAAGCCACCACCCCATCACCATCAGACCGACGACCATCGGGGATGCCACCACACGCCGGTACGGCGGCTGTGGTGGCCGGCAATGATGCAGAAGGGGACGAATCCCTTTTTGCCTTGATTTTCCTCGCTTGATTGCGAGTAAGCGGAGGATCAGACGGACGATCAACCGCCATAGAACGGTAGAGGAGATCACGGCGAACCCCCCCCCCCCCACCCGGAAAGGCGGCGATTGGCCGGCGACGGCGGCCGGAAAGTCAAGCAGCGGCGGAAACTCTAGGCAGCCGTATCTTCTTTAGGCGGAAACCCTAACTCCGATTTCTTTTTCATACTTTAGTTGTTCATCAAGTTGAACAACATTCCTGCCGATTACTACTTTCTGCTCCTCCGAATCATACAACTTTTATGCTTTAGTGTTAGAGCAATAACCCACAAAAACCTATGTCTTTGTTTGCGGTTAAAGTTTTTGCTTGCGTAAAGTAATTAGAGCATAACACCAGGGCCGTTCCTAACTATTTGGAGGCCCTGTTACACGTTGGAAATATAACGTGACTGAGTATGTTAAATTGTTAATTTCTAAATCAATCAACAATCATCAATGAACCCAAACCTATTAACCTAAACAAGTAAAAACTAAAAATTATAATATAAATTATAAAAAAAACTCTTATTTATGAAAGAGATAAAGAAATTGAAATTTACGACAAATTTACCTACTGTAGAATTTAGATGCCTATGTCCACTTATCTTTTAATAGAAATTAAGGCCACAATTTTTTTTAGCCAAAATATTATTGGGTTAAAGATTAGGCAGCCAAAGATGTAATTGGAAGTGGGCCCCATTTCTTTGGTAGGCCCAGTTCAAGGAAGCCTATAGTACGGGCTAATCTACGGCCCTGCATAACACAATTTATCCCAAACTCCACTTTGTAATATAATATCGAAGTCCAAATACCCTGCTATTAAGAATGTGTAGTTATAACATTGTTTAACTTTATATTGTAGTGTGCCTTACAAATTCATGTAAAGCTATAAGACTAGAAAGGAAAAGAATAACCATTTATATTAAATATACCAAGCTTATAAAAGTGCTATCAAGAGGGTAAAATCGAGCTTGATTTTTTTGACTCTACTCCCGGCTTTCTTCAATTTTCAAAGAATTATTGTTCGTGTTCGAACCACCATTTACAGGAATGAGAATAAGGATTAATCTCTTTAGATCTTAGGTGTTATACATAATTATCATTTATCATCCAAATTATATGTTTAAAAAATAAAAGAAAAAGCCCATGCCTTACAAAATACTGTGTTGTAATTAATGCATCATAACGTGCCATGACACGCCATAAGGTGTTACAACAGAAGACAAGCCTTAGGGTGGAGCCACTTGGGTTGTGGCCCACTTGTTAAGCCTTAGGAGATGTAGTGGAAAAATCTCATATACTCTATACCCAGATGCCCGCCGGAACCAGACCTTGTATGTAACCATGGAGGTTCACATGTGATGACCAGGTCATTCTTAGTCGACTAGGGGATTAGTCGGTGCGCGTAAGCTAACCCAGAAACCTGCGGTTGCCCTAAAAAAGGTTCATATGGTGGCAAAACTAAGGCGCCGGAATGCACGATGTATAAACGACTCAAAGTCATCTCAAAAGCATGGTAACAACTAGCAAACCGTCGATAAGTTGTCCGCATAGAGTAATAAACATAAAACCAAATAGTTGATAAACCGTCTACAACATGTTCCATTGGTTTGTAACCCGTTGGTAAAACATCAAAAAGAGGCCGTTGATAAAGCACGGTTTCATTTCTTTTATTTAAAATTATGAAGGAAATAATTGATATCAAGGATACCAAGCTTAAACAGGAGAAAGGAAATTGATTGACCTTGTGATTATGTATTTGCTAAATTAATATAAACCTCTATACTTGACTGGTATCCATTTGCTAGTTCTTTGAACATCACAAAGACAACTTGTTTTTATACATAATATCCTCAAAATATAAAAGACAACAATTTGATTGATAATTGAATACAAAAGTTGAGGGGCTAAAACCACTAGCAACTTGATCAAATTAAGAAAGCTAAAGCAAATTTTCCAATGGACTGAATGACATTGAATCCATCGATGGGTTTACTTGTCTCTGAATCTTAAGCAGCCTTTCCTCTCGCTTCAATCGTTAGTTGGTTCTTGAAATTCTATTGCATACATATAAAAGGATATATCTCATTAACTGAGTTAGATAATTCATTCTTCCGACAACCTCCCATTGGAGGTGCCTGAATTGCACTTTAAAGTATAAAGTCGTACCTGAGTCTGTTCATTGTGCTTATGCTATATATATATCAACAGGTCTCATTGCATAATACCCTCCAAAAGCATCAATGTTCGAGAATGTAGACCGTCCACTACAAGAAAATGCACTTTTACCGGCGGGTTTGGGAAATCCGTCGGTAAAAGTAACTTTTACCGGCAATTTTGATAAAAGCCGTCGGTAAAAATTGAACTTTTTGCCGAAGGAAAATGTCATCGGCAAAAATGCACTTTTGCCGGCGAATTTCCTACAAGCCGTCGGTAAAAGTTATCTTTACCGACGGACTTTCCAAATCCGCCGGTAAAAGTATCTTTAAAAAATTAAATGATATTTTCACCAACGAATTTGATTAATTCGTCGGCAAAAGTTATATTTTTTTAAATTAATATTTTTTTACTTACACTTTTACCGACGGACTTTTCAAACTCGCCGGCAAAAGTTAATTTTTTTTAAATGAATACTTTTTTTGTTACACTTTTACCGACAAACTTTTCAAACTCGCCGGCAAAAGTTATTTTTTTTAATTAATACTTTTTTTAGTTACACTTTTACCGACGGACTTTTCAAACTCGCCGGTAAAAGTTTCTTTTTTTAATTAATATTTTTTTTTTACTTATACTTTTACCGACAGACTTTTCAAATTGGCCGGCAAAAGTTATTCGATTAAAGCTATTTTTTACGTATACTTTTACCAGCGGCAAAAGTTATTTTATTTAAATTAATATTTTTTCACTTGCACTTTTATCGATGGATTTTTCAAACTCGCCAGCAAAAGTGTATTTTTATATTGTTAATAATTTACAATTTTGTCTGAGCATTTCTTAGATCCATCGGAATTTGTATTTAAAATCGTCAATATTTATATTTTATTTTATTAAAGTACATCTCAAACCCTTTGGTAAAATAGTTTTTGTTTTAGTTATATATAAGGATTTTTATATCAAAGGAGTGTTAGCCTGGTGGTAAGGCTTGGGCACTACATAGTGGTGAACCCGAGTTCGAGCCCTAGGGGACGCATTCTGGAGGTACGGGGGCTTCGACCCCGGGCTGCATGCTTTAGCAGTCGGGCCGAAGCCCAAAATTGCCGAGGATTAGTTTGGGCCCAATGTGGTCTGGGATACCTCTTCCAAAAAAACGATTTTTATTGACAAAAGTATATTCTTGTAACCAAATAAAAAATTAATCAATTTAGTTGGACTTTAATCGATCTAGTTGGGAAATAACTGATATATTTAGACTTAGATTGATTTAATTGGGCTTTAATCGGCCTATTTAGGCTTTAATTGATATATTTGAACTTGAATCAATCTTATTGGCCTTAATTAGTCTAATTGGGCTTGGCTCGATCTATTTGGGATTGGATCAATCCATTTGGGCTTTAATCGCGCTAGTTGGACTTTGCTTTATATATTTGGGCTTTAGTTGATATTTGGTTTTGGATCGATGTAGTTAGGGCTTTAATAGATCTACGTTGGCTTTAACTGCTACTTTTGGGCTTTAATTAATATATTTAGATCTGAATCGATCTAGTTCTGCTTTAAGCGATCTAGTTGGGCTTTAGTTGATATGTTTGGATTAAATCAATTTAGTTGGGCTTAGATCGATCTAGTTGAGCTTAAATCGATCTATTTGGGCTTTAATTGGTCTACTCGGGCTTTAATTGATAATTTTGAGCTTTGATCCATGTCTATTGGCTAATTGGCACCCAACCATGGACGGATTTGAAGAGGGGCACACGGTGGCACGGGCCACCGTCAAATTCCTCCGTCGTAGTGTAAAAAATTACGGTGCCACCGTATCAATTTGTCATGTGCCACCATATATATTTTGAAAATACAATAAAAATAAAAGTTTTCTTTAGTTGAGTTGGTTAGTTACTTGCCTTGTAACCATGAGGTCATGGGTTCAAGTCCTATTAGTGACATTTTTTTTTAGATTTTTGCTTTTAATTTCATATTTAGTGTTTATATAAAAAATTGCTAGTAGCAAGAATTGAACTTGAGACTTTACCTTTGAAAGTCAATGAACAAATCACTATACCAATAAAGATTTTGTAAAAATTTTCTTTAAATATGTTATTTATAGTTAAATGGTGCCACCGTCTGAAAAAAGTTCTAGATCCGTCCCTGCACCCAACCGAGGGCCTGAATCAAGATAGATGTCAACCGGGAATCTGCCTTTCATGCCTGCTGCTGGTGCAACCCTTAAACCCTGCACATGACCCTTTTTCTAGCTCTGTTTTGCTGCTGCTGCTGCAACGCCCGGCTACTGCTTTTTGCCGTCGTTGCTAGTGACCATGAAATACATAGACAATACTTGATGCAGCTGTTGTGCACAACACACCCACAGCGCTTTACACAACACACTGATATGCACCTTTATCCCTTGATATGCTCCTAATATATTTTATTTTAGTTTAATTCATTGCTAACATGCACCCTCCTGTAGGGTTCTTTAGTTCAAGATCAACCTTTCAATTCATCCAGGTATGCATCTAAACTCAGTTTAGCTATACTAACTTTGTTTTAAGTATACATTGTTATCATATTCTCAAATAGTTGTCTTCCCATGATGGTTTTTATTTATATTTTTTTTATTCATCCAGATAAGTCTTGATTAACCACACATATATAATAAAGGATTTTGGATTGTGGTAGATGAAGGGGCAATTTTGGAGCTCATTTACTTAAGAATGGGTTTTGATCATTTCCTAGGCTCGAAGCATTTCAAGGAAAACAAGAATGTATTTTGGTCTCCATCTCTAGTATGCAACAAGAGCACATTGCTAAAATCATAAAGGAACATGGGCGACTCAGATAGCATACGACCAATCAACGTGATTTTTTGATGCAACAAACACAAGATATGAATGAGCCGAAGAAATTGTTTCAACAAATTCAAAGCCTTATGTTTGGACTAAGTGTGCCATGAGAGTTGTTTTCTACGGTTTGACCTCCTTCTATATTGTGGGTTACCTTTGGTGATGTATCTATTGGTCAACCATTAGGGTTAGTCTATGACTAGTACATTTTATATATCTTTATTTCCTTGTATATGTAAAAGAAAATATTTCATTTGGTTGGATTTATGTTATTAAGATGTTTATGTAATGTTTTTTTTTAGTAATTAGCCAATTTATGTTTTAAGTCATTTTTATATTGGTATGTTTGTTATTTAGTTGACACGCGACGTCTTTTGGCATTGGGTATTTGTGTTAGTAAAAAGGTTGATCAAAAAAGAGTCAAACTTAACTGTGCCGACAAGTTTATATGTCGGTAAAAACACGACCAAAAGAGTCAAACCTAACTTTTTCCGACGAGTTTCGTGCGGGTAAATGTTTGTTAAAAAAATATAAAAAACATTTGCCGGCAAAATTTTTAGTCGCTAATAGTTTGACCAAAAAGTCAAAAAAACTTTTCCCAACGGAAAAAATTATGTCGGCAAAAGTATTTACTCGTCGGCAATATTATTTTATACGATCACTTGAAAGAGTATTTTGCCAACGACATCAGTTTTTACCGACGAGTTTTTTGCGCCGGCAAAGGTGTCTTTCCCGACGGCCCATGTTATTCGTCGGCAAAAACACTTCTAGCGACCAACTTTTCACGGAGACTTTTGCCGATGGAAAAGTTCACCGGCAAAGGGTTTCGAGCTTTTACCGACCACTTTCGAGACTTTTGCCGACGACATTTTTCTTCGGCAAAAGGTTTTTTTTTTTGTAGTGGTCTGTCGTCTCAATACTAGTAATAATGGTGAAGAGTTAATAATAGTTCACAAATGAAATCCCCCCCCCCCTCTCTCTCTCTATATATATATATATATATATATATAGATAGATACATGCATGTTCAAGCGAAAACTCATTTTTTATTGCGAACGTGAGTACAACCAAGAGCACGCGCCACGTGTCACATTCAGTTTGAATGATCTTGTATCATTCATACTGAATGTGACACGTGGCGTTCTCTCGACTGTTCTTACGTTCGCATCAAAAATAAGTTTGCAGCCGAACTTTCGTCTCTCTCTCTATATATATATATGTGTGTGTGTGTGTGTGTGTACAAGAAATAGAAACAATATAAAATGACAATGATCCATTACCTTTTATATTGAGGGGTGTAGCCGACTAGCCTCTGTGTTGTAGCATGTTGAAACAATTCTTCAAACTTATGTGGAGGTTCAAAAAACCGTTCGTGGTTTAAGAAGTAATCTCCTGAAGTTAACTGAAAAGCAGAGAGATCTCCACCAATGATATGCTTCCATGACTTGTAATAACTCAAAGGATCTTCTTCCTTGTCTCCATCGATCATCATACATAATGTTGATTGCACACTCCCTTACTCTTACACCACAGTCTTCCTCTTCCTCTACTATGGTGACACTAACTTCATCACCATCCTCAAACTCCTTGTTCCCGAACATCCAATGGCTCAGCCATACTATATCTTCATCAGCTTCTCGAACAGCAAATATGTAACCATAATGAATCCAGCTGCGATTTTTTGTCATGTTACTTATTTTTGTTCTTAAAGAACTAACCCTTCCCGTACCAGAAAATGTGTGCACAAAGCATATATTTAAACCTTGAATACTTTTATTCATTGGAGATGATGGTAAGATTAATGATATTGATGGCCCGTTGTTTCGATGAGCAAACCAATTTGGAACTTCTTTCCCTTCGAAACATGTATTGAATATTCCAAATTCATAGAACATCTGCAAACACAAGAGTAGTAGTTACGAATTTTAGGCAAGTTAATTTGTGTTTGTCTTTGTGTATGTAAAAGAGAGAGTTGGAGAAAGAAAGAATACTTGTATTAGAAGTTTGATTGCTTTAGACCACATGTATGAATCCCAAATCTGCACCTCTTTATCATTCAGATATCGTAAATCTGTCCACCCCAAACTTGATAATATCATGTCATCGATTTGCGCTAGAGGTTGAATTTTGATAATGCCCTGAATTTCATTTAAGGATACTGAATCTTCGTAAGTGATTATGGGTGGTATCGACCTTGCTGGATGGAATGTTATTTTCACGAGTGAGGAACAACTTCCTGCATTCAAATGCTTGATTGTACTTGGAAGGTAGATGATCGACGTCAACATATGACATTCTCCAACACTGAGCAACTCGATCTTGGGAAGACTTCTCACACAATCGGGCATGGAATCAATTGGATTCTCATCCAAATACAACTCCTTCAACATTGTAAGGCTACTAAAGTCGGGAAAGGAATCACTGCATAAATTGTTATTTACAAGGGACAAGCTTACTAGTGATGGTGGCAATGAAACCCAAAATGATTTCGGATTTCTTGGACCAAGTTCTGTAACCGAAGATGAAAGGGAAAGTGATTTGCTGATAGCGTTCTCCGTGTTTTTCTCTTTCAACGACTCCATATCCTTCATCTCAGTTGGAAATTCATGGGCACTTAGGCATCCGTTGAACGAAAGAATTTGAACTTTCTTTAACTTGACTATGTTGGTTGGAAGCTTTTTGAGCTTTTCGCAGTAGCTCAAATCAAGAAGAACAAGTTCACCACATTGATCAATTGATTCACACAAGTGAATCAAACTTGCACATCCTTTGAGTATCAACCTCTCAAGTGCAGGTAGTTCGGAAAAGCCACCAACAGTAACAAACTTGCAATAGCTCAGATTAAGAATCTTTAGCGACCCAAGGCGCTGTTACAAAGGAGATGAGTTTATCACGTATATGTTATTACAAAGACATAAATTAATGAATTTAAAAAAGAAGTATAGGTGCATTTTATACCTTGGGCTTCTTCCAAAGCCATTTTAGTTCACTATTAGACATGTCAAGTGCAACCAAGTTCTCCGTTGGCAAGTTTGAAGGTATGTATTTCAATTGAGATCCACGCATACACAACCATCTTAAATCTTTCGGAAAATTCATGTAGGACCCACTAAGTTTTACATGATTGAGTTGGAGTAACTTTAGTTTCTCCATCCTACTTAGAGCATTTGTTCTCAGTTCGGGCTTTTTGCAATAATATGATGAAATCATTGTGATAAACCACGTGAGAAAGCACCAAATCCTTGTGAAAAATTTTAAAACACGATGGATTAATGGAAATGCTCTGAAATTCTTGTTCCTATCGTCATCTTCAAACATAGGCTTCAGCACACTACTTGATCCAGATCCACGTACCGTTTCTTTCTCTAGCACTTTCATATCAAGGGCAAGACCTTGAATTTTTGTTGTTCCCTAGTTTAAGAAGAAGTAAACATTTACAATGTTGTATCGATGATAAAAAAAAACATGGATTGCACGTATATAACGAGGATGTAATATTACCTTGTCTTCTTTCAACAAATTAAGGGACTCTTCATGATTCCATAATCGACTTCGCTTCCATGGCTTCTTAGGTGATTCTTGATGAACTAAGTCTCTCCCCATCTCTTGAAGCAATTGATGCATCATCAACTTATTTCCCGCTCGGATTGTGAGAAGACATCTTTCAGTGAGCCTTTTAATTCCATATGATGCGCGGATGCCACATCCATTTAATATTGTTTCAGTTACATCTTTATCCATTCCAACAAAAAAGCAAGCAATATGCTTAAACAACTCTTTGAAGTTTTCTGATGGCAAAGAATCATAACTAACTTGTAGAACCTTTTGTATATCCTTATGCAATTCTTTTTTCTCCAGCATTTCACAGGTATCACTCCAAGCCGCTACATCTTCGTTAATCAGTGAACTACCCAAAACTTTAAGGGCCAATGGATGTCCTTCACAATACTTTGCAACTCGTCTTGCCTCCACTTCATAACCTGCCTTAGGATCATAGCGTCTAAATGCATGCCAACATAAAAGTTTTAGAGAATCATCAGCACTTATGCCATCAAGTCTATGCTCTGTATGCGTAGGAGGAACACTTGTCTGAAACAACGCACTCTTCTCTGTTAGTGACCTGTCTTTTGTTGTTATTATGATCTTGCTTCCTAGGTGAAAACCTTTTGTTCCGATCAACACATCCAATTGTTCTAAACTATCAATACCGTCAAGAACAACAAGCGTTCTTTTACTGAATTGTGCTTTCTCAATCTTAGCAGTTGACACATTAACATCACGTACTTGAACCGTTCTCTTCTTTAGAATGTCTTGAAGTATTTGTTTCTGAAAATCAAGCAGTGCACTAGAACTTTCAGCACATTTTCTCTCAATGCCTTCAACAAAGCTGCTTCTTTCAAATTCATGGCAATGCGATCTATACATATATTCTGCTAACGATGTCTTCCCGATCCCAGCCAATCCACAAATTGTAAGAATGTCAGCAGTTTTTTGTAACCTTCTTTTAACCAAGATCTAATTCTGTAAATGAAGGTTTCCATTCCTATTAGATTAGGAATTTTAGTCAGCAAGTGCAGATTCAATCTACTTCTGATTTCATTGACAATTTCTTCAATAAACACCGTTTCTCGACTGAAATGATTTAAATAGGATCAACATGAGATCACCCATAAAAATATAAGTGAAAATTGATCAACTAAGATGCTCTTATACATTCATTGAAATTTAGGTGGCTTGAAACTTAAGATGGAGAGGATAAACAAAGCAACACTGAACACTGTTAGAATTTGTAAGTAAAATCCAAGAAAAAACAATAGAATATTCAAGTAGCTAATTAGCAACTTAATTAATATCATGGGTAAATCTATAGTTATGATGTGAGTATTTAATTATCTAATTGACAGGGACTCTAACTGATATGTTTTTCTTCTTTTTGTTGGTATAACATTATTGAGCTTAATTGGTTTCATTAATATATATATACAGAGAGAGATAGAGATGGGTTCATACTAGAACACTAACTATTTACAACAACGCAAGGAGCTTCTTTGATGTATAAAACCCAAGGTTCTAAATGACGTGAAGCATGGCGTGGCGGCAAGGTCAAGCCTCAAGTCTTACGAGTTATGGTGAGGCCATGACGTTTTTCAAGGCGTGCCCTAAGGCGGGACACACACATACTTGTACATAGTTATAAGTTATAACTGTAATAAAATATATAGAACTTATAGAAAATGATATCAAGAATGCAAAATCGGTATTAAATGTCATGAATATCTAGTCACTACTTTCTTTAATCCTCAAAAAATTCATGTTCGATTATCCATGTATGAAATGGAGATTAAGCATTTACCTATTTATGGTTTTAGCCTTAATGTTTTCTTTTTATGTTATTCAAGTCTTAAGTCTTATACATAGTTATCATTAATTCTTAAGTTATATATAAAAAATAATCTTAAGCCTTACAAAAGAACTCGTTGTAACATGCCATAACGAACCATAACACGTTACAATGTAAGTCAAGTCTTAGAGTGGAGCCATAGGGGTTAACGTGGCGACGACCCCAAGCCTTGACGCCATAACGTGCCATAACAAGGTCATAATGAGTTATTTAGAACCATGATAAAATCACATATGATTCACTTCACGTACAAATAACATATATGATTCACATACAAAATCACATTTATTCCATCGGTGTAAAATCGCATGTCAAGTTGTGAACAATAAATATTTAAAAAGAAGATTACAGTGTTAATTTGTATCCGATAATTAATCTTTTAATCTTAATTTACTCTCATAAAAATTAAACTTTTGATTCAAATGTCATGATTTTTTGGATTCAAATTACTGTAAGTTGTTATTTTTTTGTGTCCTGTTGGTTCTTAAACTTGAATGTAATCTAAAAAATGTCATCTATATATTTAGATTACAACGGTAGTTAGTTTGATGATGAGGATTGGTCCAGGTGCTTATCACGACGTTATCACAAGGTTGTTACGGTGCTATCATAATGTTATTACGATGCTATCGCAGTGTAATCATAAGATAATCATGTTTGAATTTCTTATCGAAAATAAAGGACAAATCCGTTAATTAAAATAACCTAAACTTTATGAAATAGATAAGTATTACTACCCTCGATGATATTTATTATAATTAGAAAATATGGTTAGGTCCGCAACCATTTTCGCATATTTGCAAATAGGAAAGGTTCTTGTTTGAATCTAATTACCATATATACATAAAACTTAATCTTGGGTTCAAATGTGAACTCAATTTTGGTTGTTAACGTGAGAACCACAAAAATCGCGATACGTTGCAATATTCAATCCGAATATCATGCATTATTCAAAGTGAATAAAGCTTAGACGCCTTTATTCACTCTGGTTAATGCATATATTCAAAGTGAATATTGTCACATGGTACAATTTTAGTGGTCTTCACGTTCACAATGAAAGATAGGTTCACATTTGAACGTTCCTCTCTCTCTCTCTCTATCTCTCTCTCTCTCTCAAATGAGAACAATAAGTATTTAAAAGAACATCTGAACTAATAAAGTCATATATGATTCATGTACAAAATCATATATGATTTACACGACTTTGCTCGCGAGTAAAATCGCCTTCGTGACTTTTTCACAAAATCATATATGTTTTTGTTAGTTCTCACGTTCTTTTAAATAGACAGTGTTCTTGTTTGAACCCAACCCCATATTATATATATATATATATATATATATATATATATATATAGAGAGAGAGAGAGAGAGAGGAAAGTTCAAATGTGAACCACTTTTTGGTTGTGAACGTGAGGACATCCGAGAACGCGACACGAGGCGGCTTTGAGTGTGGTCCCCCCTTTTAATTCAATGCCCTCCCATGAATTGCGCCTAGTCATCCGCCGTGGACGTGACGTAGCGCCTAGTCATCCGCCACGTGTCGCGATCTCGGTTGTCCTCACGTTCACAACCAAAAAGTGGTTCACATTTGAACCCACCCCTATATATATATACATATATATATATATAGAGAGAGAGAGAGTCTCCCTCTTGTACAATCCGTAGCTAACATGAAACCGGTGCAACCCTATGAAGTCCTATAAAATTCTATGAAACGTTTTTATAATCGATGACTTTTCATAGATTTGATATTAAATATAAGGACATTTCATAGAATTTTATACGATTTCATAGGGTTGCATCGGTTTCACGTTAGCTACGGATTCTACAAGAGGGAGACTCTCTCTCTCTCTCTCTTTCTATATATATATGGGGTTGGGTTCAAACAAGAACGGTGTCTATTTAAAAGAACGTGAGAACTAACAAAAACATATATGATTTTGTGAAAAAGTCACGAAGGCGATTTTACTCGCGAGCAAAGTCGTGTAAATCATATATGATTTTGTACATGAATCATATATTACTTTCTTAGTTCAGGTGTTCTTTTAAACACTTATTGTTCTCATTTGATAGAGAAAGAGAGAGAGAGAGAGAGAGAGAGAGAGAGAGAGGAACGTTCAAATCCAAAATTTCATAGGGTTGCATCGTTTTCACGTTAGAAATGAGTTGTAAATGATTATCACACACACACCTTCTCTCTCTCTCTCTCTCTCTCTCTCTCTCTCTGTATATATATATATATATATATATATATTATGATGGGTTCAAATGTGAACCACTTTTTGGTTGTGAACGTGAGGACAACCGAGAGCGCGATACGTGGCGGATGACTAGGCGCCATGTCAGATCCACGACGGATGACTAGGCGCGATTCATGGGAGGGCATTAAAATAAAGGGGGGACCACACTCAAAGACGCCACGTGTCGCGCTCTCGGTTGTCCTCACGTTCACAACCAAAAAGTGGTTCACATTTGAACTTTCCTCTATATATATATATCGATATATAGGGAAAGTTCAAATGTGAACTCATTTTTCATTGTGAACGTGAGGACCTATAAAATTGCGCCACGTACCAATCTGAATTGGCACCTTAGCTTTATGCAGATTGAATAAAGCTTTATTTATTAATGAATATTGCTACGTGGTGCGATACTAGTGGTCTTCACGTTCACAATGAAAGATGGGTTCACATTTGAACCTAACCCTATAGAAGTAATCTCCACCTCTCATCTGGTCAAAAATTGCGGCTTTGACCGCGAAGTATCAGATAATTCGTCGCATAGGCTGTAGTAGATGGAAGGTTATTTTTGTGAATTTCACAAATAGACGACAAACAAGTTCATATATGAATTTTGTGATTTATATATGGATTACACAAGTTCATGTATGAACGTATAATTAAATTTATATTTTTAAATTAATGGATTAGAATGGATCTCACATATTTGAGAGTTTCTAAAATGATTAAGCCCCTATATACATGTATATATACTAGAAATTGCCCGTGCGCGATGCTGCACGAAGCATTTAAAATTCTATAACGAAGATGGATAATTGATCATCATCTTTTGACCCATGTGAAAAATAACATTTAATCTTAACATATTTTTGTTCATATATGATTATTTATCTTAATATGATAACGATTTAAAATGACACATGAAAAAATAGGGGATTAATAGTAAACTAAATGCCTAATCATAAGGGTATTAACTGTAACTTCTAAATTTATAAACAATTTAACATTTAATGTAATTTTTTTTGGAGAGGTTCAACTGGGCAGCCTTTAATGTAAAAATATATGAACAAATTAATTCATATGTATTTTTAATATTTAATAATATGATTAAAATCTAAAAATATTCGATATTGGATTCATTTTGAAGATATTTTCGAGATGATTATAATGGTATAATTTGTTAAAAATAAAAATAAAAATTTTAATACATTTTATGCAATTTACATTATTTATGTTAATATAATAAGAGTGTAAAATGAAAAATAAAAAAATAAGGGGGTAAAAGTTATTTAATTAAGTAACTATAGGGATATAGAGTGTAAGTTATCAATTGAAATTGACGACGTCGGTAAGAGGAGTTTCCAATTGATGCAGTCTAAAGTTGTACCTAGGGCATTAGTGATTGTAATATTGAAGAAAACAATTTTTTTGGAAAATAACTGAATAAGAATCTTATATATATAGTATAGATATATGAGAAAGGTTTAAACAAGAACAAAATCAATTTGCAAGAACAAAGGGACAATTCTAGATCACATGTGATGTGGGTCCCACATAATAAAAAATCATAATATGATTCAGGTGGGTCCCACCACTAAATCATATATGATTTATTTAATGATGGGTCCCACATAACATATGGCTTAAAATGCATTCTTTTGTTCCTACAAATGAAGTTGTTCTTGTATGAACCTCCCTCGTAGATATATACTCCTTATATATACTTGAAGAAAGAAAAAGATGAAGAAGAAAGTTACCAGCCATTTGCATCCTTTCCTTTCAAATCAGCTACTTCTTTTAGTCCTTCCCTCCACAACTCCAACTTACGAGATCGTTGCCTTTTCTTCTCCTCATCGTTTTCCGCCTCCATCCTTCGTTCGTGCTCAACCAACGCATCTCCAAAACTATTTTGTAGCTTCCTGACGTGGGTCGGCTCAACATGGTAGAAAATGGGGAGAACAATATGGTTGGAGGTCCTCCGTTGCTCGAGGATCATCACGAGCTCCTCTAGACACCATGTCGAAGATGCATAGTTTTCGGACAACACAACAACCGAAGCACGAGAGTTTTGAATTGCTCTCGCGAGCTCCGGTTTCAGATCTTCCCCGGTTTCAACCTCTTCCTCATCAAGAAACGTATCGATGTTTCATTTTGCAAAGCCTGGTAGAGGAAATCAATAAAACCAAGACGAGTGTCTTTACCTCGAAAACTCAAGAAAACATCGTACTTTATTAATGCGCTTTTTTCTTCTTTTATTTCACTGAAAGTAACCATGGAATTTGTGAATTACAAGAGTATGAGCTTGGAAAATAAGATGGAATATGTGACTAGCTTCTCCTCCTTGCATTTTATATTAACTGAAATGCACACTCCAGATGATATAAAGTAATTATTCTGTGGGGTTAGTTGAGGGAAAAAATATGCTTTCCCATTGTACCCTGTTCCCACTCCGTGTCTATGAATAAAAAACCTTTAAGTCATCCAATAGAGAAATTAACCACGTTTTCAATTATGTTAAATAATTTTTTCTCTCTCACTGTTTAGATTATGTTATGTTTGACAAAAAAATAAGTTAGCTTATTAGCGAATCCATCTAAGTATGCATCATAAGCTAACTTATTAAAACTTTATTTGAAATAATTTTTTAGATGTTTTTTGTAATCTTTTAATTATATCCTTATTAATATTAATTATTATACCTTAAGATACCATTTTTAGTTATTTTACATACTTATAAGTTTGTTTTTATCAAACATAATTTATTCATAAACTAGCTTATTAGTTAACAGCTAACTAATTAGCTAATTTGTCAAACACAACCTTAATCTACTTTTTTTTATAAATTAATTTTACCTTATATATATATATATATAAATATTTTTTAAAAAAAATTTGTTTTCTTCTTTTAAACATGTTACTTTCAGTTTTTCCATTTATTTTATATAAATTAACTTAATTTTTCATATTTCTCACTATTCTTTAAATAAATTTTGTTCTTTATTTAATTTTTTGATGATGTTTTCTATTTTATTATTTATAATTTTTTTATATTTTACTTTTATATAGTATAAGTTTATCTTTGATATTTATAATATGATATTTATATCTCTCTCTTTGATTCATGGATGGATTTCACATGGGGTTTATTTAGGTAAAAACCTACGACGTACGGCGTACAACTGAAATATATAAGATCATGTATATGATAATAATCCTGTATTAAGATAAGGTCTTAAGAAAAAAATCATCGTATGGAAATGAACATTCGTCGTACGATCCTCGTACGGTTATCATACGACATCGCCTAATAATACGTAAGACTAACGATTTCTAACGGTCACCTCTATTCTAGCTATTGTTTAATTACAGGATCACGAACAATCAATGAAGGAATTAATATGTAACTGACGACAAAGATTCAAGGAGACATTAATGACAAGACCGTTATAGCTGTTGTCATCAAAGTCAATTAATGCTCGGCATTTACATGAGGATTAGAGTATAAAAGGACCTCGAAGCTTCAAACAAAAGCCCGACTCTCAAACGAACTGATCTCGAATGAATCTTCTACAACAATACTCCCTCAATAATCTTTCTTGCGTTTCTTTTTAATATACGTACGATCGCTGTATTTTCCATTCCTGTAATGTACGATATGCTGTAACGTGAAGGACGTCGCCCCTAATTGGCGACAGCTAGTGGAGTGTCGGCTTGATCCTAAGTCGATCGCACGTTTTTTCCTCTGTTAGAGTTTTTTCCTGCGTCAACAAATTCCATGTCTTGTTTTTACTTTCGTTTTCTTTGTTTTACGTGTGTTTTGTCGAAAGGGTTTCTTTCTCTCGACGGATAAGCCTCATAAGAAAATCTTAAGTCGTCTGAGATGCGATTTTTGGCATTAACAGGGTTCACGGGTGGCACGTGCCATCGTATTATTTCTCCGGTAAAAAGTAAAAAAATTAGTTTCATAAAAGTGCAAATCGTATCATCTTTGAATCTAAAAGATGCATTTAAAAACTAAAAAGTTCTTTTGAAATTAATAAAAAAAACCCAAAAACTCTTCTCAATTCAAGAAGAAATTTTTTTAATCTAAATTAACAAAAGAAACTTAAAAAATCTCTCAAAACAATCAAAAAATGGAAAAAAAATCTTGAAATCAACCAAAAATTTAATTATATGGTGCAATCGTTTGAAAATGTTCTGAGTCCATTCTTACTTTGATTAGTCATATTTATGTTTGGTTTCTCTTAATTTTTTCTAGTAAGGCTACTCGCACCCATGCTCTCCAACCCTCTCAACCCACTCACTTTTTGAATGCCACATCAGCTTCCACATCAGCTTTTGGTCAACCCTCTCTTTACCCTCCCATAACCCTCTACAACACACACCCAACCCTCCCAACCCACTCACTTTTCAATTTATTTTATTTATTTTATTTATTTCATTTATTTTATTTAATTAAATAACATAATTAAATAAATAATATTGTTAAAAATAATTTGAAAATTCTAATATTAATAAAAATTACTTAATTAACTAAACTAAAATTAAGTAACCGGTTCCGTAACCGGTTCCGTAACTGGCGTTTTGTTCATCATAATGCGGTATAAACGGCGGTTGTTGTTGAGCGTCAAATTGCGGTATATACGGTTCGTGGTTCGCGTAATCGGCGAATCCCAACCCACCGCCGAATCCCGACCCACCGGCACCTCCCGACGGACCGGCACCTCTCGATCCACCGACACCTCTCGAAGGACCGGCACCTCTCGATCCACCGCCACCTCTCGATGCTCTTCCTCGTGAACCACGTCCCGACATGTTTGGATTCATGGTTGTGTATATATAGTTGTGTATATGAAAGTGAATATAGAAGTGTTGAAGGATGTGTATATGAAGTGAATAGAAGGTTTATATTATATAGGAGGTTGGTATGTGTTTGAAAAAAAAAATTAAGGGATATGGCCGTTGGAGAAGGCCGTTGCCAACGGCTCCTTGAAGCCGTAGTACCTCCAACCCGCCGGCTTCTCCAGATGACGCACCCAAGCCGCTGAACCCGGCGGCTTTACCCGCAGCAAGCCGCTGCCAAGCCCGGGGTGCGGTGCCTGCAGCCTAAGATAAAAGGAGAAAAAATGTACTAAAAAATGTAGGTGAAGTATCGATTTCAGTTTAGTATTATGTTCGATTTATACTCAAAAATGTATCCGTAGATTTCTTCATTTGTTGTTATATGTTGTTGGATTTTAAACAACGACACTTGATATATTTATCTCTCATAAACTTAAAAGTATATTTATTATTACCATGTATTACTTTTTAACAACAAAAGTTAATTATTGTTTAAGACGAATAAAGTGATAATTTCATAAGTCGTCAAATTTGACCTTAAACTAATGAAAAAAGAAGTACACATAACACGTTTGGAACTTTGCATTGATTACAATTTTATTTAGATGAATAAAGTGATAATTTCACAAGTCATCAAATTTGGCCATATAATTTTTACCTTAAACTAACGAAAGTATTGACAAAGAAATCCTACAAATAACACGTTTGGAACTTTGCATTGATTACAATTTAAATAATAAGTAAATTATTAATTAAGTTATTGTTCTTGCATAATGATCATTGAACCCTGGATCAGATTTTTTTCTTTTGCATGAGACTTAGCCGTTCTAGGTTCATCTAAAAAACAAATTACTGAGAACCCGAAGTGAAGAAAAGTTTGTTTAATCTCACGAAGGTCGATTACAACAAGGATCAATCTTAAACAAGTCTAATTTTATATATTGAACTAATTAATTAATTAAATTATACTAAAGTTGATCGATTCTTTAAATAATCAGACACTTTGTACCAAAAGTAATCTATATCAAGAAAAGCACTCCTTCAACCTTATTTTTCAAGATCATACTCTCTGTGTTTTAGTTTCAAAATCCATGGTTGTCCTTAATGAATTACAAGAAGAAGAAACCACAACAACGTATGATGTTTTCTTGAATTTTCGAGGTAAAGACACTCGTCTTTCTTTTATTGATCACCTCTATCAAGCTTAATTTGTAAAATGAAAACATTGATACGTTTCTTGATGAGGAAGAGGTTGAAACCGGCGAAGATGTGAAACCGGAGCTTGCGAGAGCAAAGCAAAACTCTCGTGCTTCGGTAGTTGTGCTGTCCCAAAATTATACTTTATCGACATGGTGTCTAGAGGAACTCATGATGATCCTCGAGCAAAGGAGGACCTCAAACCATATTGTTCTCCCAGTTTTCTACCATGTTGAGCCGACCCATGTCAGGAAGCAACTATACGGTTTTGGTCTTTTGGAGATGCGTTGGTTGAACATGAAGAGCGGATGGAGGCAGAAAACGATGAGGAGAAGAAAAGTCAACTAAGTTGGAGTTGTGGAGAGAAGGACTAAAAGAAGTTGCCGATTTGAAAGGAAAGGATGCAAAGGGCCGGTAAGCCTTTCTTCCTTGATCTTTTAGCTTCTTGGAGTATATATCTTAATGAAACCAATGAAGCCCTTAAATATTATAAAAGACATTTTTCTAGACATAACCTGACAATTTTCTTAAAATGTACAAATTATGTATATATAGACAAAATAGTTAAATGATTCCACACACACTCACACACACACTCACACACACACACACACTCACACACACATAATATATCAGTTTATTTGATACTTCCACTATATTTATATATATATAAAGGGAAAGTTAAAGGTTAACATGTCTAATAGGCTACAATTGGCCATGTGACTATTGTCGGTGAAAGACAAGAGTCTATCAACAAATCAATTAACAATCCCTTATGATACCAATCATTTAATGCTCAATGAGTAATGGTATGTATCAAAAATTCGATCGTACAACCTTCCACAGAAATTAAGAATGCATCTTTTGTAGCGTATATGTCAATCGGTATGCAACAATGCATACATAACCAAAAGTAAACCACCATATATGCATGCATAATCACCGGTTATTTCTACCCAACATGTACATCTAATCCATATTCAAAAATTCTTTCTACGGACTATCTGATGCAGCGAAAAGCGGATGAAATAAAGACTGAACACGTTGATTTTATGAATATCGTGTCAGTCTCTTCTAAAGCTTGTTGATTCGACGAAAAAACAAACTCTAGGCTTCAAAATTCAAGTTCTCTTGAGAACTCAAAAGTTGGAAGGGAACTGAAAGTTCTTTTCATTCAAATCTGTCCTTCCAAATTACACAACTGAAGCATAAATAAGAAAGCTAAAAAGAAATGGGCCTGCCAAAACCCATGGGCCGAACACAAAGCCCAAAAACGATAAAAAACACAAAAACGTCCAAAAAGTCATTAAAACAGCGTTTTCGGGGGTCAAAAAGTCCGTTAGGCCCTTACAGGCCCTAACCACGGTGTGCTCCCTGTCTCAAGCTTCGAATCGACAGGTAGATCGCCCAAAATGGACACCCGGAGTGAGAGTTATTCCCTTCTGAAGTTGGACCTGTTTGTGCCCCCGATCGTGGGCCTCTAAAAACTTCAAGGCCTACTCCTCCACCGATCGGCCCGCATCACTATCGGTTTTAATTCCTCCCCTTCTAAGTCTTTTAAAACACCAAGCTTTATGATTAATAATTAAAGTCTCATAAGATTAACTCAATTGTTGACTAACCGAGTGTCCTTAATATTTATTTAATGCAGGCCGGCTTAAAAGCACAATTATTATACAACGGGTATAACAATTAAGATACAATTAATAGAGATTGATCGTTACTGTTAGATGTATATTTTGTATTGTATAAGCCCATGGGCTTTAGGTTATTTTCTTTTTTCCTTTTTATACTTTAGGTTTTCCCTTGTATCTTTTGTAACAGACTTTATTTTTCACTCAATCAATATACAGCCAACCTTTGGCCCCTCTCGTGTGTTCATCCAATCGTTCACCAATTCTAACATGGTATCGGAGCTGTAGGTAGCTCTCTTTCTCGCTCGCTTGCTGTTTGTGTGGATCTCGTTAGCACCACACAACCGCCGCTCATTGCAACCGCGCTGCCTCTTTCACTCAACCGCCGTTGCCTCTTTCACTCAACCACCGGCTGTCTCGCATCTAACAGCCTCAATCACCGCCTTCACGTCGCTGCCATCGCCGGCGATTGAACCATCTACCACCCACCATAACACTACTGCCTCCCGCTTTTATCACCTCTGCCCACTTCCGCCCATCATAACACCACTGCCGCCTCAAGCCATCATACCGCCCGCCATCTCTCTACTATTGATTGGATCCTCGCACAAGCAACGTTGTTGTTTGGCCGCTAGTTACCACAACTGCCACCAGATTAGAGCGCCGCGGTCGTCTCATCTAAACCTAGAACACCAGATCTAGCTCTCTCTCAAAACCCGGTCCATTAAATACCGGGTTTCAATACCTGGGTCTAGCTACTATTGGGTTTCATCACCGGGTAAGTAACACCACCGGTTTTCTCACACAGCGGGTTTTCACAACTCCGGCCCTAAACCTACACCGAATTTCTCACACAGCGGGTTTTCACAACTCTGCCACTTCTAAAGTCAGCGACCTTGCCTACATTACCTACCTGGTGACCTTTTCACCTTATCAACCGGTAATCTTCACACCGGATCTTGGCGACCCTAACATAAGAAACCGGCGATCCTGCTTCTCTTTTATACCAATTCTGGTAGTTTTTTTCTAAGCCCTACTGAATCAATGGCATTCACTCTCAATCATGCTACTGGATCCTCCACTACAAATGGATCTCTGTCACTAGATCCGTCATGTAAGGATGCACCGATGCAACTAATGCGTCAGAATCAACATCTCATGCAACTTTTGTTGCGTCAACAAATTTTGCAACAACCAATGTCTTGGACTATGGGCATGCATTCTTTGCGATCATCTGCATCAGGCACCTTTTGGATTTTTGATTCCGATTGCTTCAATCACATGACACCGTATCCTGATGGCTTCATCTCTAAGCAACCATCTCAGCATCCAACCGTTCGCCCAACGGATCTTACTCCCAAGTCTGTACTATTCAGTGGGAATTTCTCTACTAAGACAGTTCAGTTACCCGATGTACTGCATGTACCAGGACTAGCGATAGGGCTAATCTCACTTACCCAGCTTCAATCCACTAATATCTTTTGATTTCGCTGGTTGTGTTATACAGGACCCAAAGACAAAGCAGATTCTTGGAGAAGGCCGTAGAGTTGGACGGATCCTTGAAGTCGTCTATCTTGCTTACCTTTGCCTTCTTCATACACAAACCTTACTGCGTCAATTTCCACAATTCCCTCTTTTGGTCTCTGGCATGCTCGCCTAGGACACTTGTCATAGGCCAGAAATAAAGCTGTTAGCTAACTCTGGTCTTTTAGGTAATATCACTTCTAATGAAGTTTCCTGTTTGTCCTGTAAACTCGGCAAACACCATGCTTTACCTTTTGAACTCAATGACTATACATTTGCTTCTGCCTTTTGATCTTATCCATTCCGACGTATGGGGACCAGCACCACATCCATCTATGGGTGGGTGCAGGTACTTCGTTATCTTCATCGATGATCACACATGTTTCACGTGGATTTATCTTATGAAACATCGATCGGAATTACCTCAGATTTATATTACCTTTGCCCGCATGATACACACCCAATTCTCAAAACCCATAAAGATTCCTCAAGCCAATAACGCTATGGAATACAGAGAATATTCTCTCCGCGTCTTTCTTTGTTCTCAAGGTACTATTTCTTAGTACTCTTGTCCGGCACTTCTCCCTAAGACGGTTGTGCTGAGCGTAAGCACAGGCACATTCTTGATACTATTCGTACCCTGTTAATCTCTGCTAAATGTCCAGAACGTTTTTGGGGTGAAGTTGCCTTTACTGCTGTCTACACTATTAATAGACATCCAACTCCTATTCTTCATAACAAGTCTCCGTATGAGGCTCTTCATGGTGTTATTCCTGCATATGAAGTCCTAAAAGTATGGGGTTGTGCATACTTTGTTCAATTACAACCTCATGAACATACCAAGCTCGAACCACGGTCTCGACTATGTCTTTTTCTTGGTTATGGAATTGAACATAAAGAATACCGTTGTTGGGATCCTATCTCCAAACGTCTGCGCATATCTCGCCATGTCACATTATGGGAACATGTTCCATTCTACACCATGCCAAACTCCAACTCTGAAATACCTGTCTCTACTGTTCCTTTCTTTACAGATTCATTTGTCTCCCTAGACCTACCATCTCCTGTTCCTACTCCAAATTCAGAAGCTCCAACACATGTGGCTTCTCCTGATCTTGTTCCTGTTCCTCCTACTCAACCATCCGTACCATCTCAACTGTCTACCTCTGAGCCATCTGTGGAGTCTACGGATCCTGGACCATCATCATCAGAGAATGTACGACGTTCAAACCGAGTAAGGCAAGTACCTTCACACTTTCGTGATTATCATTGTTATGCCACTTTACTATCCAATCATGAACCAACTACCCACATGAAAACTTCTTCGAGTACTCATTGGCAGGAAGCTATGCAAGAGGAACTTCAAGCTCTTGCCAAGGCACAAACATGGGATTATGTTCCTCTTCCTCCTGGAAAAAGACCCATTGGCTCTAAATGGGTCTTCAAGATCAAGACAAAATCAGGAGTATAGCAATGATTATGAGGAGACTTTTGCTCCTGTTGCTCGTGTAACATCTGTTCACAGTCTACTTGCCATTACTGCCACGAAACATTGGCCTCTCTTTCAGATGGATGTCAACAATGCATTCTTGAATGGCGAACTATCAGAAGAAGTATATATGACTCCTCCTCCTGGTGTTTCTCTTCCTACTGGACATGTCTGTCGACTTCGCAAAGCCCTCTATGCACTCAAACAAGCTCCTCGGGCTTGGTTTGAAAAATTCAGTAATACAGTTCTCTCATTGGGCTTCTCTGCGAGTAACTATGATTCCGGGTTGTTTACTCGCACTACCGATTCTGGTACGATTCTACATCTCCTCTATGTGGATGACATGATCATTACAGGGACTGACACTACCGGTATCATTCATCTCAAACAATCTCTCAGCTCCAGTTTTGAGATGAAAGATTTGGGTCTGTTACACTACTTTCTTGGGCTTAAGTCTTATTAGATACTGCAGGCACTTATCTCTGTAAAGCCAACTTGTGACATCCGTCAAATTTCAGCTTTCAGGTTAGCACCCAATAAGCACTTAGCAGAATTATTTTAGTGAAAACCCTCATTAGGATCTATTTAGAGTGAATTAGGCAAAATTCTATTAAATTTTCCGATAATAGCTTAGAAATCCCGAAAGTTGCTTAGAAAGCCCAGTTTTGGCCCGTATCCGTCTGAAACACCTTATATAATGCCAAACTAATCCGATTAAAGTCTAACCTATATAAGTTATTAGGTTTTATATTACAAGTATAACATATTTCATTTTTATTGAGTTAACGTCAAAAAATTGCGTTTAGCGGAAAACTTGTACGAATCATTAAACCGTTGCATTTTAACTGTTTTGGGCTAACACTGTTTTGTAAACAAAAAATGTTTGAAAGGTGTGGGGGGCCTAGAGGCCAGCCACCCCTCCCCTCCTCTCACTCCATATAAAAACTATGTTTTTTCCTTCATTTTTCCTTCATTTTCAAGAAAACCATCCAACTTACACTTTCTCTCTCTCTCTCTCTCTCTCTCTCTCTCTCTCTCTCTTACTTGAATCTACAAACATTCATCTTAACCATCAAACCTTCATACAAACCCCAGAAACTTTAGCCATATTTTCATCATTTTAAAGAGAATCAAACAAAGATTAAAATATCAAATTTTGTTCTTTAAAGAGGTATGAGTTTCTTCTTGCATTTTAGCTTCATTTTAAGCACTTTATGTGCTCTTCTTGCAAGTTTTATGTTTAGATGTTAGATAGAGTTAAAGAAATGTTTTCTTGGTTTTCTAGAGGTGAGGATGAAGGCCTTAGATAATCAAAATATCCATTACAAGGCTAGATCCCATGATCCTTCAAGATGAACTCAAGAACAAATGTGAAAATCCGCAAAAATGTGTATCTTTATTCACATGTGAATCTGGAAATTTGAGGCTTTGCATGCATAATCCATCTTGAGTTTTGGATGTATTTCTCTATTATTCATGATATTTGATATGGGGTTATAGCTTCATATCAAAGGAATCATTGATTTTGAAAGATTGGTGTTTATAAAGTTAGAAACTCTTTGAATAAACAAAACTCAGATTCTGTCAGATTTGTTATACTTTATTTGGACGACCCAAAATGGGTTTAAATGAACTTGTTTTTGTCTAAAAGTTTTATGGATTGAATTTTTGTGAGTCAGGGTTCAAACCCAACTGGAATAAATCAAAAATTCGGAGTTTAAAGCCTTCAACTTTATGAAAACAATTAGTTACTCATCTGATTCAAGTTCAGATTTTGTAGTCAACTTGATTCCTTCATATCTCCTTGAAAAACTATCAAAAATGCATAATTTTTCTCTCTAAATTCAAGTTCATTGAGTTAGATTTCCATAGAATCTGGAATCATCCAAAAATGTTGAGCTTTAAGGGTGAAACCACCAGAAACAAAATTAGTGTGCAATCTATCCAGCAATGGCAGCTTTATGCATGCAAGTTTAGATGACCATATCTCTCTCAATAATGATTGGATTTGAGTGATTTTTACCTAATTTGTTAGCTTTATGGGTTAGCTTTAAAACCCAATTGGAATTTCTAAAATTGGTGCAGATTCACACCTCCAAATGAATGCATTATTTGATGTGTGTAACCTGTTATTAGTGTTGTGCACCATCAGTTTGCAAAAAAAAAAAAATTCAGTATTAAAATACCTCAAAATTTTTTGAAATTTGGTCAGATTAGTCTTGACTCATTGAAATACAGTAGACAAAAATTTGGAAATTTTTTTCTTATAGAATAGGATTAAAGGTGACCTTTTTGTAAGCTCCAAGAATCTGCCAGCATTCTCAAAAACCAAAACCTTTATTTTATGTTTTTCAAGTCTTTTATTTGTTTTTATATCTAGAAAATGTGTCAAAATCCATCATTTTGCTATTTTATCTATAAAAACACATATTTAAAGGCATTATATAAGATGTGTTTAAAGACTTAGCTAGGCTTTAAGATTAGGAATAATAGAACTTATACGCTTAATATCTTTTATAGGGCACTTTTAGTCGATAGAGTTAAGTTTCAAGTTGCTTATCCGCTTCGCGTGCCATATCTCGAGGTGAGTATTCACGGCCCCTATTTTACTGATTTTGTGTTTTGGGGTGAAAAGCATGTTTAATGTTATCAAATGTTAAGCATTTTATTTATGAGCAAAGAAATTATACAATATGATGATATGTTGAGTAAAGTTCCTGTTTGAATATACTACTATTAACTCGTATGAGCATGTGATCTATGTGGATAGCGCTATTTGGTTCTCATACCCACTTCTTTGACTGACGAGTAGGAAGTGCACCTAGTCATAAACGTTCTACACATGTGACATAGAAGGGTCACCGCTGAGGTAGTTCGTAAGAATGCTCTACCCATGTGGTTCGCTACCACATCTGAGGTAGTTCGTGGGGTGTTGAAATGTTGTTTAGGTTTAGTAGTGGCTCAACACGTAAATATCATAAAGTCCATTGTTCCTTGTGAAATTGCTCATAAACTTTATTATTCAAAGATTGTTTTGAACAGTGGTTACGCGATAAAGTTTTTTGCATATAAAATCGTTTCGTGCATATAAAACCCGTGAACTCACCAACTCTTGTAGTTGACACTTGTTTAACCTATTTTTCAGGAATTAAGAAGATAAAAGAGATTTAGATCATCGAGCGCACGTTTGAATCAACCATGGATTTATAACAAGACTTTTGATTTTATAATGATGTTTTTCGATATGGATTGTAAGATTGTAAACTCGTATGGTTATATTTTAATATCATAGTTGATGTTTATAATATCCTAATGTACTGTACTATTATCTGTTGTGCCTCGTGTTTCCGCTTTAGCGGGGTGTGACACAAGTACACTTCAGTTCTTCTCTCCAGGGCTGGCATTACTGACAACAAGGTGGCTTCTACACCCTTGGAACACAATCTTCATCTGGCACCAGATGCCGGTCCTCCACTGAAGGATCCTACGTTATATTGCCAGTTAGTCGGGTGTCTTGTTTATCTCACAGTTACTCGACCTGATATTGCCTATGTTGTTCACACTGTCAGCCAATTCATGTCTGCACCGTGCTCAGATCACTATGCGGCTGTTCTGCGCATTCTGAGGTATCTAAAAGGGACTATGTTTTATGGCTTATATTTCTCCTCCACGTCTTCCTTAATTCTACGAGGATTTTCTGATGCGGATTGGGATAGTGATATGACTGATCGTCGTTCCACTACGGGATTCTGCTTCTTCCTTGGTGACTCTCTGATTTTTGGCGTAACAAGAAGCAAATCCCTTACTGCTCGTTCTAGTACTGAAGCTGAGTATCACGCTCTAGCTGACTCCTCTCAAGAACTTATCTGGCTTCGCTAGCTTCTCTCCGACATGGGTGCTCCTCAAACTCACCAACTTTGCTCTGGTGTGACAACACCAGTGCTTCAGATCGCTCATAATGATGTCTTTTATGAGCGCACGAAACATATTGAGATTGACTGCCACTTTGTTCGTCAGCATGTTGTGCGCAAGACAATTCAATTTCAACCTATCTCCATAGATGATCAACCGGCTGATATCTTCACCAATGCTCATCTTCCAGGACGTTTTCGGGCACTTGTTTCCAAACTCAATCTAAGTCATTCTTCCCCTGATTAAGTTTGAGGGGGTGTTAGATGTATATTTTGTATTGTATAAGCCCATGGGCATTTAGGTTATTTTCTCTTTTCCTTTTTATACTTTAGGTTTTCCCTTGTATCTTCTGTAACACACTTTATTTTTCACTCAATCAATATACAACCACCTTTGGCCCTCTCTCGTGTGTTCATCCAATCGTTTACCAATATCATAATTAAGCAAAGCCTGATCACCTATGGTTTGAATAAGAAGAGAGACTTGACTGGTTATGCTAAGAGTTAGCTTAAGACGAGAACTTCTTAATAGGGGTGAGCATTGGTCCCGAAAAACCGGCCCGAACCGGGACTGGAACCGGTATTACCTATGCGGTCGGTTTTCGGTTCTAAAAATCGGCCATTTCCTGTTCTGATTCCAAACCGGGTTCGGTGCCAAATATGCGGGTAGAAAACCGTGACCAGACCGGACATTTAACAGACGTTTAATATACTCATTGTAATTAAAAAAAATCTAATTCTAACTATAATATTCAATAAGTCCGACAAGAGACACTTAAAAAAAAACGTTGACCATTAAAAATTCCATCAAAAAACGGCCATAAAAAACCATCGACCATCACGATAATAACTATATAAATAGTTATTGTTCTCGTGTAAATGTCTCATATATATTACAGATGTTTTATATTTCATTGTTGTTGGTTAGTTGTACATTTAAATGAGTAAAATAATAATATGAGATAATAAAATATGTTTTCCATTCATCAAGAAATTATCACGCTATATAATTTATTTACACGGTTCTAACCGGGTTTTTGACCGGAAAACCGGAACCAGTATTACCTATACGGTTCGGTTTTCGGTCCTAAGAATCGGCCGTTTTTGGTTCCGGTTCCAAACCGGGTTCGGACCAGTTCGGTCTTGTTCGGGTCCAATGCTCACCCCTATTCCTAAGGGTGTTCCAACTAGGGGTGAGCATCGGAATCGGGTACCCGCTTTTGGAACCGGAACCGCTATGGAACTGTCGGTTCCGGAACCGGAACTGATGTGAGTGGTTCCGGTTTCGGTTTCGGTTCCTAAAATACGGAACCGGTCGGGACTGGTTCCGGTTCCGGTTCTCATTTTGTGGAACCGCTAACCGTCGGGTACCCGCCGGAACCGGTTAGGCTATATATATGTATATATTTATATATTAATAAAGGTAGTTTTATATATATGATTATTATGTTTAATAGACTAAACTTAAAATTATTATTTTACCTTTTACATTACGCATAAACTTACGACCACTTTTTCACTCGACTTATTTATTCTCTTTTTTCGATATTTTTATATCGTATTTAACATTTCAAGTTGTGTTTTTTGTTATTTTCATTTTAAAAAATTCTCGTAATTATTTATATAGTTTTTATCGGATAAGTTTTCATTGTTTTACTATTTATTTCGTTACGTTGTGACAATGTAATAACTAATGATTTTCTTTTTATAACATAAAATATTAAAAAAAAAACATTTAAAAAATTAGACACCGGGTACCCGGTTTTGGAACCGGAACCGGCGGTTCCGGGACCGGTTCCCAAATATGAAGAACCGGTGCAACCGGTTCCGGTTCCATGAATTTTGGCCGGGTACCCAGTTTTGCTCACCCCTAGTTCCAACCCATTCCGTTGATCAGGGGCCTAAGAAATTTTTAATTATTTTATTATACTATAATTACTATATGAGAATAAAGACCGTCTGTTAACAAGTTTCGATGTCAGCAAGGTTGGTTGACACGCTCAGATGTTGTAGAAGGCCCCTGGGTTCGAATCCTCTAGGCTATATTTTGTATACAAAGTTAAAAAGAAATAAAAAATAGCTATATAAAATTCGTTCGCCACCTTCAAAATAACTAATTAATGATGTAAAATTTTTTAATTAATTTTTATTCTGATCTATCTATTACTTTTTCATGAGTTTAATATTTAATTGTGTATATTGTGTTTATCAGACAAACACTTACATGTAAAAGTTTATTCTTAGAGTTAAATTATCGTATAAAATTTTTGTTTATTTTTTAAATAAATTAATTATAACTTAAAAGAAATATAACATGTAAAATTTTAGTTAATTACTGTGCTCTAATCTTAGCGGATAAACATGACAAGAGTCTGTTATGAGTGATACTGAGCATAGAAAGTGTTACCCGGTAAGTGAGTGTGACAACTCTTATCCAACTAAATGCTTAACGGATAAGTGTTATCTACAATATAAATGTCATTTTTTATTTTTATATGAATTTTGTTAAATATAACTAATTTTATAGCTTTATTTATTCTAAATCAAAAAGATTTATTTTTGAATTTAGAAAAAAAAACCTAGATAATAATATTACTAAAAAATATACAGGGTCACATTTAGTTCTTGCACAGGGCCTCGAAAATATCAGAAACAGCCCTGCTTTTGATACGATTGTAATCGATATTTCATGCGACATTGTATTTCTTTCGTGTTGTAACGTACGACTGTTTGGGTTAATTTAATGCATTTTATCATGCATTTTTCTAAGGATTTTCTTTTCTTAGTGTTAAAGTTCATGCATTTTATTTTCATTTTTTTTATGTTTTTGTCGGAAGTGTGTTTGAGTGATCGTCGGTGCTTTAATTGGTTGTTTTGAGCGTGTTTTGTAGGGATTTGGTGATTTTGATGGTGAGGCTAGAGACGATGGAGAGGAGGCGGTTCGAGATGGTGTGATGGACGAAAGTGGTGGCGAACATGATGAGGAGGAGTGTGGAAAGGACGCGTGAAAGTGGACAAGTGAGCGTGATGGACCGGAAGTGGGAAGCAAGAAGAAAACAATGAAGAAAGTGAATATCAGCTAGCTAGCGATCGCTAGCTATGCTTGCTAGCGATCGCTAGCCGCGCAAAACAAGCCCGCGAACATTTTTCTCTTTTTGGCAGTTTTTGACTTTGTTGGGTATAAATACTGTTGTTGACTTGCATTTTGGAAGTTTTTGATTTCATAACAACTTTTTGAAGATTTTGTGGAGGGAATTTGGATCAAATAGTTAGGGTTTCTGTGAGTCCGTGATTCAATGAGGATACGATGAATGGACCACTGCAAGCGATTACACGAGATAATAATGCTCAAACAGGGGTAATCAAGCGATATATGCACGAAATATAATGAATACGATAATACGACAAAGCATATAAAGAAAGTTGTCAGTTACTTGATTATTAAAAAACGTTAACTAGCGACCCGTATTTATAGAGCCGAAGTTACACAAAACACCCTTAGAGTCTATGACTCTTTTAAAAGGTGCACAAAAGATATTGTTCAAACTAACTATTACAAACTGTTCAAAATACGCCCCTGACTTCTTTACAACCCAAAAGTCATGGTCTAACAATCTCCCCCTTTGGGAAGAAGTCAGAAAGGCGGCGGATATTTGAGTGCAGGTTCCCACTGTGAGAGCCGCAAGTACTCGTCCCACTCTCGGATAGTTCTCGTACGGAGCTCCATCGCGGTCTCAACTCTCCTCAGCATCAGTCTTTCCTTCAGCTTGTTCTCGATCAGATCTAAGGCCTCGATCAGCTTACTCCTCCATTGACCTCCCTTGGTCTTTGGCATATCGTTCTCTAACAGACGGTGCTTCATCCCGTTGTACACATACAGAAGGGTGTCGTCACAGAAGCTGGATAGCTCACTGAACCGCATGAACCTTCGTTGTTTCTTCCTGAAGGTAAGATACACAACACCATGCTCCGGAACCCTCGTCGGAAAGTAGAGCAGGTATTGGTCAAGTAGATTGGCCTCTAGGTTTGGACGAAGCAGATTTACCTTCTGTTGTCTGCTTTCTATTGCCATCTGATAGTCAGTAAGATGCGAGAGGTTGATCGTGTGTCGCACATACCTCTTGAGAACTTCCAGGCCATCTCTAAAATAATCAGGTTTCAGAATCGGGCCCTCAAGATGTCTGATGAGAGTGAGGAGATCTTCCAAGTCAATGCTGTCAAGATCAGCTTCCGTGAACATGAAGTCTCGAAGGTTGCCGTCGGGTTTGCCAGGGTTGTACATACGAACATGAAACGCTAGGAATAGTTGGTGGCCAAATCGGTAAGGTCGGACATCCGTGACCTTGGTAAATCGAAGCTTCCTTCTGATCTGCCCGTGTTCGTTCCAACTGAGCTTCCTCTGGTAAACGTACGCAGTCCGGCATCGACGTTTTTTCATGCGAGACAGCCCAAAGAAGACCTTCTTGGACCACGTGTGAAGACTTTCCTGTTGGAAGATCCGAGAGAAGGATTCCTCCAGGAAGGGTCTGAAGATGACCGTGTGGTTCCAACCAAGTCTGATCGCCTGCTGAGCTGTGGGAGCTGTAAATACCTCAGGCGTCTGAATAGTCGGGAGAAAGGTATCGTATTCCGCGCTGGTTATGATGTTGTCGGTTCGTTTCCAAAACCGAAGGCTCTAAGCAAGCTGGTTCAGAATCTTCCTTGCCTCTTCAGTGATATGAAGCTCGGAAGGATCTGTCGGAGCGGTGTTTGGATCGATCAAGTTGACAGCGGGAGTTACCTTCTCGTGAGGGAACTGAATGACCACACCTTCTGGGATAGACTCATATACCCAGTCCACGGCATCTGCAGGAATGTCATCGTCATCAGAATCAGAGTCCCAAACATCCGTGGGACGATCTGCCGGATCTGCGGGCTGATCTGCCGGTGGAGAGGTGTCGGTCGGTGTCATATCTGCAGCTGTTTCGGAGGCGGAGGGAAGGTCGAGGCGCAGTCTCTTCGATGGTTGGACCTCCCCCTCATGAGGACCTGCGGCAGGGTCGTCAGGCTCATCATGTCCCCGTTTTGAGGACTGAGCCTAAGACCTGCAAGTCTCCTCAAGCTCGCGGACCTTCCGTAGTGCTATCTTAAGCTGAAGATCCCTGGTGGCCACCGTCTGTTGGTACTGAGTCACTTGTCTCTGTAGAGCATCAATCTGAGGGGTGAGAGAAGTGATGACCATCTGGTGCTCGGCTTCAGATACATAGCCGGGGACTTCTTCAGCGAGTGGTGGTGGTGCTAGACGGAGGACAGGAGTAGGAGAACGGCTCGAGTCTCCAAAAGACGGGGGCTCCCCTTCAGCGAACTTGCCCTTAATAAGGCGTCTTGCTTCATCCAGCTCTTTCTGTCTGTCCTAATCCGCCTTTCGTAGCTCCTCGATCTCAGCTCGGCAGGCTCTATCTTCCTGTTCTTTGGCGGCTAAGGCCTTCTCAATAGCCTCAATCCGCTTGTTCTTGGCCACGTCCGTCTTCTCGAGGGCTTCCAACCTGCTTTAGACAGCTTTAAGGATGTTGTTCGAATCCCTGGGCTCCGTTCCCGAAGGTGTCAAGACCGGCTCAAGTCGGAATCTGGTTGACAGGGAAAGCCCCGCAAAGGTGCTTCCCTGGCCCACGCTAACTAGTGGTACAGTGTCAAGTGCAGCGGGGCTTCGGCTCCAGATGTGTCCTAAGGGGCTCTATGACTCTATGTGTCATGAAAGAAGGCGAGAGTTGGGGACGAGCTTCTCTTGTTTCAACACCGATCGACTCCAAGCGAGTGAACGATGGAATAGGTGGTAAAACCCTGTGATCTGATGAGACGACCACCTGTTGTGAGGCGGTCGAGTGGATGGATTGGGTGTGCAGTTGCGTTGGTTGGCTGCCAACGGCTTGACTACTCAGCATTGGCCGAGTAGCATCAGTGTTGGATGCCTCTGTGGAGGATAGACTCTTGGCTGGTTGGGTTCCGGTATCTGGTTGCCTAGGGTGGGCCACTTCTACTTCGGCCTCTTTTGGGGCTTCTAACACCGCTTCATCCTGGCGGGCCTCTTCTACTTCGGCCTCTTGACTCACAGGACCCTGACTTTCGCCCTCAAACCCTTCACCACCAGCACTGAGATGCATCCAAGACTCACTTGCTTCCGGTTCAGCAGCTTCGGTGTTCACAGTTCGCTCTTCTATTCCGGAGTAGTCAACAAGCTGTACGGAGTCGCTTCCGTTGAATGATGAGGTGGAGACGTCATCAAAGTCTCCCTTTCCCTTCCCTTTTCCTTTGCCTTTGCCCTTTCCTTTCCCTTTTCCTTTGCCCTGGCCCTCCTGAGGATCAGAATCTGGTATCGTCGTGTCAGACGAACTGCTATCAGGATCACCAGATGGATCCGTCGGGAGTCTCGACGTGGTGGCCTGATGAGGAGGCGATGAAGTACGGGCAGGTTCTTCTGGCGATGCTGCCGTGATATCTCTCGTAGTGCCAGTAGGTGTAGATCCAGAAGCATCAGTAGGAGTGGATGGTTCCGGGACCTCCTCGATCGTCGGAAAACGAGGAGTGGTTCGTCGGCGAGGAATGTACTCCTTGACCCTCGGTGTAGGCATCTGAGGATCATCTATCATATGTTGCCTAAGACGGCGCAATCTCTCTTCTCGAGTTCTCGGAAGGTCGGCAGACGTCGATGCGGCATGAGCGGTGGCGGATCTTCGTACGATACTACCCACGTTTTCCCTTACGTCCACACTCATCACACCACCCAAGCCAGAGGCCCCCTAGTGGGACCCCGGCGCCTCGAACGTAAGGCCCGAGGACTAGAAGGGACGGGATGCGCACCTTGGGCAGGACCTTCCTGTTCTGGACGGTCCATAGGCGCGGCTCCTAGACCTAGGTTTCGCCTATACCTAACGACGCTCGATGCTCGCTGGTCGGTCGTGTTGAGGACGTGTGGAGGAATCGGCATCTCGTACTGACCCTCAGTGTAGTCACGCTTTGCCAACCAGCTGATCTTCTTCGGCTTGATGACAGGATGACCGGAACGGCGTCGAATGTCCTGGTTGTGTTCCATATGGTCACGAATGATAAGACCCAGGAACCGCAACCATGGGATCGAGTGATGTCTGGTACGTTCTCTGGTCGTCAGATCCTTCGTGATGTCCAGCCAGAGCTGAGCAGCGATGTCTATGCGCTGACCATACGCGACAGAGTGGAAGAGATGCCAGAAGGATGTTGTCGCTTTGTCAATTACCTTCGTCTTCGATGAAAGGCATCGGTTCATCATGTTGAACAACTGAGCCCAGATCGGTGGCAGCATGCTCATAGTTACCTGTGAGATGCCGTTAACCTCCTCGGTTACCCCAAGAGCGAGGATTTCGCTGAATAGAATGGGTCCCGAGACCAGAGGATCAAACTCCTGGTGGCCGCCATCAGTAGCAGCTGGCAGGTGAAGGATGCGTCGGATAACCTCCATGGAGATAACCAGTTCGGTTTGATCAACTCGACCAATAATCGAGAAGACGCCAAACCGGTGCTCGGGATTGGCAGTTTTCCAGAACTGCTGGAGGTAGATAGCAGGCACATCGGCAGTGGCCGTCATGGCATAAGAAAGAGGGTGAGCTCGTATGATTTCTTTCACGATGGTGTGCTGCACCCGGACGGTAGAGAGGTTCACATACTCGTTGTTCTGGAGTATGGGAACGATGTCCGATGGAGCAATAAGAGCTCGGTCTGCCTCAGGATCGATCGGAGAAGAAGGGCGTTCTCTCTTGTTTGCCATTTCTGACAGAAACAGGAATTAAGTAAACAGTTAGACCCTTCTAAACGTAAACAAGTGTTCTGACGAAAATTCGATAGAGTTTCGGCTAGGCGCAATCAGTTTTTCGAAGATTCCCGAATAGGAAATCTTTAAAACTAAGTCGAACGAGATTTTAAAACAGGTAAGCTGCGAAACTCATGTCAAGATAATAGCGACCCGAAACTGGATTCGAAACCACGGATCCAGGACTGGCTCAAGTCTCGAATCGGTCTATGGACAAATCCCGTTTGGAGATTTGTTAAGAACGATTCATGATAAAAGCGAAGTCCCGAATCAGGAGTTTCAAAATCCCGAATCGGGGGATTGTCAAAACACATCATCACTATATAAAAGTCCCGAATCGGGACAAGTAGGTTCTAATAAAGTCACGAATCGGGAATTTAACATTTTAAACAAATTATAAGGACAAGGTCCCGAATCGGGACATTCCAACTCTCGAATCGGGAGATCGAAATTCCAGCATCAAGAACAACACAAGTCCCGAATCAAGAACCAAATTCCCGATTCATGAGTACTCGAAGAGTCCAGAATTGGGACTCGCGACTGATGATATTCCGGACCTCAAATCGATCAAAAAACCATGTCTAGCAATGCTAAAACTAGTTATATTAAGTACATTAACGATCTAAACTAGTTTAGGGCGAAGATTGGATCGATCTAACGTCCCGAAACCCTAATCCAAAGACTTTTGGGTTTCGGGTTTATCCGAAACCTTTAGGCTTCAATCCGATCAAGAATCGTTGTTGTTTAGGTGAATCTGAATGCATAAGGTTGTCCGAAATCTTACCGGGATCGTAAGGAAGTAGTCGGATCGTCGATTGAAGCGATAACGAACGCTCGGGGAAGCCGGGAAGCGATGGATCGTTCGGGTCGTTCTTCGTGTTCTTGATCAGTCGAGAGAGAGTGATAAGTGGTTTTGAAATTTGAAAGTGATAACTGAATTCAGTTATCAACTCCCGCTTTTATATCTTTGATAACTTATCAGGTATTTTGAAAATTTTATCTGATAACTGCTCTCTCAGATCTCGACTATCAAGAAATTACGGAATGAACCCTGAACTTAAAGTTTGAAAGTTTTTTTTTTCAAAACTTCCACTGAACTTGTGGTTTGAAAAATTTGCAAATACGGTCCCTGAACTTGAAGTTCTTGAAAGTTGGCATGACAAGTCCCTGAACTAGTCAGAATTGGAACCTGTCACTTCCAACCCCCTAACTAGCAAGTTCATAGATTTTACAAGTTCAGCCTCTTGACGTTATTGAAACGACTAACCTGGAAGTTTCCGAGATCGGATTCAGCAACAGTTCTGACACCAATGGTCAGAAGTCTTATACTTGAACAACGGGTCCTGAACTGAAGTATTCAGAAGCCGTACTTCGGTTCTACAACCTGCAAGAAAAATTAGGAATGGTATCCATTGCAGATTGGATCCAAAAGTGTTAGAAATACACAACACTTATACAAAAGCTCCCCCTAGATATATGCGACACAAAGCTCCCCCTACACACATGCATATAATTAAAAGACTGGCTCCCCCTAGAAATCTGTCGGGGGATCTAGCATGCCCAATTTACTAAGTAAATAGTAATGGCGCTTCTCGTCAAAAGCTTTAGTGAACAAGTCAGCTATCTGACGTTCACTTTCAACAAAGAACAGTTCAACGTTACCTTTCTCGACGTGATCTTTGATAAAGTGATATCGAATATCAATGTGTTTCGTCCGAGAGTGTTGAACTGGATTCGCCGCAATCTGAACGGCACTGCTAGAGTCACAGTAAATCGGAATCCAATGCATGGTATTAGGGGTGTAAATAGGTCGGGTTGGGTTGGGTTCAGGTTCAACCCATTTATTAATTGGGTTGAAAATCTCAACCCAACCCAACCTGTTTAATTAAATGGGTTGAAATTTTCAACCCAACCCAACCTGTTGGGTTGATGGGTTGGTAGCGGGTTGACCTGTTTTTGGCTATCTCAACCCAACCTATTAAATAAATGGGTTGAACCTGGGTTGACCCATATAATTTAGGGGATAGTTCTCCGAAATGTATTGAACTATCCCCAAAAATCTATTGTGTGTATCCAACTACAAAAAATGCTATTGTGTGTATCAAAATTTTTTTTTTTTGCTATTGTGTTACAAATGACTTGTAATTTTGGTAAACTGATACACACAATAGAAGAAAAAATAAAGTTTGATACATTAAAAAAAAAAGTTTGATACACACAATAGCAAAAAAAAATAAACTTCGATACACACAATAGCATTTTTGGTAGTTGGATACACACAATAGATTTTTGGGGATAGTTCAATACATTTCGGAGAACTATCCCCTATAATTTAAACCTTAATCTACATAGTTAAATGAAGAATCAAAATAAATTGTTCAAAGTTTTAATAATACACAAAGAAAACAAAATAAACTGTTCAAAGTTTCAATGCAACACAACTCAATCAAATGAAAATAAAATGTTCAAAGTTTCAATGAAACACAACCTAACGAAATGCAAAATAAAATGTTCAAAGTTTCAATAAAACACAATCCAAGAGTTAGTGAGTAACTAAGGTTTAAACACATATGTGTATTTAACTATTTGTTTACTGATGACATAGGCTAATGCATAATTGTTCTTTTTAGTTTTCATTGTTATTTAATTTTTAAATTGTAATCTTATATTTCTTAACAAATATAAACTAAAATTACATAATATATAAATGGGTTGAAATCAGGTTGTAAAATGGGTTGAGTTCGGGTTGTAAACAAGTCAGAAATTTTAACCCAACCCAGACCTAATAAATAAATGGGTTAGGCGGGTTGACCCGTTTATCTTAAATGGGTTGAAAATCTCAACCCAACCTGCTACTATTGGGTTGGGTTCGGGTTGGGTTGGCGGGTTGGGTCACTTTTTGACAGCCCTACATGGTATAGCCATAGTCCGCCAGTTGAATTTTCATCCAAAGAACCTTGAACAACAACACGCCGCGACGACATATTATGCCTCAGCTGTTGAAAGAGAAACACAGTTCTGCTTTCTCGAGGACCAACTTACTAACTTGTCCCCTAGAAACTGGCAGGCTCCTGACGTGCTCTTCCTGTTTAACTTACAGCCTGCATGATCTGAATCTGAAAAAGCTGTTAGTTCAAAACCAGAATCCTTAGGGTACCAAAGGCCAAAATTAGGTGTGCCCTTCAGGTACTTAAAGATTCTCTTGACAGCCCCGAGATGTGATTCTCGAGGGTCGCACTGAAAACGAGCACAGACACATGTGGCAAACATAATGCCGGGTCTACTGGCCGTGAGATAAAGTAGAGACCCAATGATCGCACGATACACCTTTTGGTCAACTGGATTACCAGATAAATCCGCATCCAGTTGAAATGACGTGGACATCGGTGTTGAGGCAGACTTAGGTCCATTAAAATCAAAACGTTTTGAAATGTCATGAGTATACTTGGACTGATTTATAAAAATCCCTTGCGGGGTTTGACGGACTTGAAGTCCCAAGAAAAACGTAAGTTCGCCCATCATACTCATCTGAAATCTGGACTTCATTATCTGCTCAAACTCAATGCAAGACTCAGGGTTTGTAGATGCAAAGATGATATCATCCACGTATATCTGCACTACAGTCAAATGATTACCTGACCTTCGAAGAAACAGGGTAGGATCAACAGTACCCTTTTTATATCCGGATCCAAGCAAATAAATGGTAAGTGTTTCATACCAGGCGCGAGGTGCTTGCTTCAAACCGTAAAGTGCTTTGTCAAGCACGTAGACGTGTTCCGGGTACTTAGGATCAACGAATCCCTCAGGTTGCTCAACATATACTACTTCTTGAAGTTCTCCATTCAGGAACGCGCACTTGACGTCCATCTGGAAGACCTTCATGTTCTTGTGAGCTGCATACGCGAGAAAAATCCTAATGGCCTCGATTCTAGCCACAGGAGCGAATGTCTCGTTGTAGTCGATACCTTCCTGTTGACGATATCCCTTGGCGACCAGACGAGCCTTATTACGGATAATAAGATCGTTTTCATCTTTTTTGTTGCGGAAGATCCACCTCAAGTCAATGATTCTTATTCTTCTTGGTCTTTCCACAAGGCGCCAAACTCTGTTTCGCTCGAATTCGGCAAGTTCTTTCTGCATAGCCCTTACCCAATCAGGATCTGAAAGAGCATCTTGGGTCTTGGTTGGTTCAAATTGACTCAGGAAGCCGCCGAAAAGAATTAGGTTTTCATCTTTCTTTGAAGAGGGAGTTGTCACTGGAGCAGATGGACTACCGATGATGTTGGTAGTGGAATGGCTTCTGGTCCACTTTCTAGAATGGGGAATTGGATCATATTCCATGTTGTTTCTTGAGTCGTTCTCATCCCGAATGGCAGTGGAGAGAAGACTAGCATCCGGATCAGTATTCAACACGGTCTCCGGACAGGGTTCCCGTACCACTTCAGCATAGGTTCTAGATGGAGAAGGTGGCGGAACAACTTCAGGAATTGGTGCAAGAACAGGGGACACTGTCTGTTCTCGGACCGCTTCAACTGCAGTTTCAGGAGAAGGTTGTGTTGAAGAGAGCTAAGAGGGGGAGAGAATAGTTTCCTCATTCACAGTGTTAGAAGAGGATTCTGTTTCTACAATGGGGTTAAGTACATACACCGGTTCTACAGTACCAGAAGAGGTTTCTCCTACAGCGGTAGAACAGGATGAGCTCTCATTCACGAATGCGTCTGTAGATATGGATGTTGATGAAGGAATTGTATGATCAGATGGAGCAGGAACAATGATGGGACCAACAAGGGTTGTTAGATCAAATTCTGCTAAGTCAACAAAATCAGATTCAAACGAGTCAGTAGGAATAGTTGTGCTCGGTGGTGAAACTGTGTTCAGTTCAGGGAAGATGGGACTAGCTGTACTAGTGCTGGCATCCGAATACATCTCGGTCTCAGAGAAATCAACGTACCGACTCTCAAAGATAGATCGGGTCCGTTTGTTGTATACACGGTAAGTCGCTGAGTTAAGTGAGTATCCAATGAAGATAGACTCAACCGACTTAGCGTCAAACTTTCCCAGATCATCTATGTTGTTCAGTAGAGAGCATACACAACTGAAAACCCTAAAGAATTTAATATTCGGCTTACGCTTGTTGACCATTTCGTACGCGGTTTTACCAGTCCGCTTGACGATTAGGGTCCTGTTCTGAGTGTAATAGGCAGTAGATACTGCTTCAGCCCACAGAGATGGTGGTACGCCAGAATGCGCTATCATGGATCTTGCAGCTTCGACCAACGTACGGTTTTTCCTTTCTACGACTCCGTTTTGTTGGGGAGTACATACATCAGAGAAGTTGTGAGAGATACCCACTTCTTCAAGGAAAGACTGGAGTTTCACATTTCGAAACTCTGTACCGTTGTCTCTTATTAGCTTCTTCACCTGACGACCCAAGAGGACTTGGATCCGTTTGATGAAAGCGATGATTAGATCTGCAGCGTCAGATTTGGCTCTTAGGAATTCGAGCCATGTGTACCGAGAGTATTCATCGACAAGTACAAGCATATATTTCTTGCGTGCAAGACTTTCGACTATCATCGGTCCACAGAGATCCATATGCAACATGTCAAGGGGATGGTGACAGTTTGTCTCCATATTTGGCGGATGCGAACTCTTCTTCATTTTCCCTTTCTCGCAAGCAGAGCAGAGGGTGTCTTTAGATAGTTGCGTCTCCGGAAGACCGTTGACAAGGTGTTTCGATACAAGTCTGTTCATATCCCTGAAGTTCTGATGAGACAAACGCTGATGCCACAGCCAGCTTTCTTCCTTCGTTGCTTTAGCGAGCAATACCACAGCTTCCAAATGTTGAGGAACAGCATAGAACATTGTGGTATATAAGTGACCGTTTTTTCGAGCGCGAAGAATCACGTTTCCATCCTCGTCTTCAACATTGCTCCCAAGAATGAATGTCTTCACAAGATATCCTCCATCACAGAATTGGCTTGAACTGAGTAAGTTGAAAGGCAATCCTTCAACGTACCGCACATTCTTGATGACGTGTTCTCCATTCGTCATGTTTTCATATCCCAGAATTGGTAGACGTCTCTTGTCTACAAGTTTGACGAAGCCTTCAGCTCTAACGACGTAGTCGAAGAGGATGTTGCGCTGCCCAGTCATATGTCTGAAAGCTCCTGAATCAAAGTACCACATGTGACCGTCCTGCAAAAACGCAAAATCAAGTTTGTTTAGGAACCCATTGCCACATGGGTGTCCTACCGTTAGAAACAGATAAAGCTGCCGGTGAAGTATCCTTTTTAGATTTCTCCTTAGGCTTAGGAGACTTCACAGGAGGCAAAGCATTTTGCTTTGTCATTTTCTTATTTCTTTCCCGGCGAGGACTACCTGACTTACGATAAGCATTTGCATTACCAGGCATATCAACACGCATGTAATTATCAAACAACGAACATATATGGTTTTTAAAAGCTGTAAGATTATCAGAATCCGCAGAGCGATTAGTGTTTATAGACTTTGAGTTCAAGTTTGAATTACAACTAGGTGGGTTGTAGCCAAGACCAGTGTGATCCTGACCACCCCATTTAGGGAAAGCATTAAAAGAGTTCTTCTTCTTCGGATATCTCCTCCTCCATGGCTTCACATTCGATGTTCCATCACCTGTCCTCGCATCTGCATGAGAAGCCAGTTGTGAGTTGGGTGACGGTTTAACAAGAATGGATTGACCACCTTTGAAATTAGTGGCATTTTGACAAACGGATTTCAGTATTTTCAAAGGTTGTTTGGGTTTGGAGTTCTCACCCACGTCAAATGAACTAGAATGAAAGTCTAGTCCCTGAATGGGTTTCACCAAGCTACTAGCATCCTTAGTATTTGAATGCTGTGTTTGTGTTACTGTAGGTGTGTGAGGCTTAACTGACTTCCCTTTGTCAGTACCGTCACAAGTTTTACCTTCAGTGTTTATCACAGACACTGATGCAAGTGGTTTGATGGAACTGATTTGCTTTACAGCAGGTGCCTTTGGCAAAACAGGTTTTCGTGGAATATAACCTGAAGGAGGATCATCAGCATCTAAAAATACCTTCACATCATACTCAATATTTGGATCCAATACAAGTTTAGGCAGGGTTGACCTAAGGTCTGGTATGAGAGGTGAACTTTTGGTACTTGAATCCCATGAGTCAGATTCCTCTAATAACGACACACGTCTTTTCAACCGATTGATTTGACAGTTTTGATTTGCGAAAGTTTGACCAAACAAAAGTTCTTTTTCATAAAAGAAGTCTTTTTCCACTGTGTTATTAACAAGTTGGATAACCAATTGTTTTTGGAGATCCGCAAATTTGGTTTTAAAACATGAGCAAGAAAACTTTGCGTTCTCACATTGGTTCGACATACTTATCCTTTCGGCATTTTCCTCATGATAACTATGCTCCAATGATTTAATCTGGTTGTCTTTTTCAGAGAGAATCGACTCAAAGTTCTTTATCTTATGGCGACAGGCATCAAGTTCTACGGATTTGGACCTGAGATGGAACATTTCTTTCTCTATACACACTAGGGCAAGAGGCTGAGTTGCGAAAACATCCAAAGGTTGGATAACATCAGCATCCTCGGATGTATCTATTTCCCCAGAGTCATAGCTAAAGTTCAGATCGTCATAGCTAATAGGTGGCATGGCTACCTTAGGTGTCCTAGCTTTGATGCCTTCCCAGCTAGTGAAAGTGTTCTCTGGATTACTAGCAGGGGTAAAAATAGGACGATTTGCAACAGGACTGGAAGGGGGACTACTGGTTGAACTATTTGCATGACTGGTGGTGAAAGACACTGCTTTTCCATCTATAATCTCAGTAAAAGTCACAGTCTGCATCACATAGTTGTCATTGTCTTGTCCTTTGACTGACCTAGGTTCAGGTTTGGAAGCACTCATATTGTCAAAATTGTATAGATGTGCAGGTGCTTTTTCAAGAATATTTTTCTCTGAATGTCCCAACCCAGGTTTGGCTTGATAAAAGGGATGTTGAGTGGTTTGCTTGGTAAGCAGACTCAAGGTATGTTCAGATTGTCCTCTCTTTAGATTATTTTCCTCAAGCTCTTCTATTTTTACAAACAGTTTTGTTCTTTCCTCAGAAAGAATGTGAAATTTGAGCTTGAGTTGTTCACGACTGCTTTCAATTTCGTCGTGAGATCTTTGAAGATCAAGGATCTTGTTTTCGAGGATAGATTCTCTAATCCCAGACTCAAGCTCCATTCTATTAAAGTTCTCGGTGAGGTCCTCCAAACTACTTTTATACACAGCATTCTCTATTCTGAATCTCGCGATGAGAGCTCTTTCCATTTGGAGTTGGCTCTCGAGTCTTAGAGTTTCAGACTTAGACAGTTCAACAGGTTTTGACAATAATGAAGAAGAATTTACCTTAGCTTCTTCATCAGTTGTGTCATTTGGGGAACCGGATATGCAAGGTTCCTCAAAGTCAGCCATGAGGCAGTGTCCTTGCACGGTGGAAGGGCCTTCATCATCTGAGTCCTCTGGCTCCATGACCCAGTCTTCCTCATCAGCCAACAGCACCTTTCCAAGCTCTTTCTTCTTCATCATGGCAGCCTTCTTCTCAAAGTAAGCAGAGTCTTTGAGCTTTTTCTTGCAATCAGATGCATAGTGACCCGGGTCACCACAGTTGTAGCAGGTGGGAACCCGAGCAGGATTTCTGTTCTGGTTGGCTGCAGGTGGAGCTTCTAGAGCTGGTAGTTTGTTCTGTTGTGGTGGTTCAGTTCCACCAGTGTTGTTGTACTGACGACCTTCATCATTTGTCTTCTGGTTCTGGTTGTTACTGTTAGAACCAAATTGGTCGTTCCACCTTTGATTGTAACCACCTCCCTAATAACCTCTGTTTCCGTGGTAGTTGTTGGAGTTGTAATCCTGATCCCTTTGTTGTTGCTGGTAGTTGTTGTAACCTTGTCTCCGATCTTGATAAGATCCTTGATGGTTGTATCCAGAACTATCACGTTGTTGATAGTTGTTTGATCTCCCTTGATCGTTTCTTTGAAAGCTTTCTCTGGACTGGTACCCGCCTTGGTTAGACTGACCTCCTACAAACGGAGGTCCTTATCTGAATCTGTTGAAGCGTCGGGTATTTCCCCGAAATTTAGCCATCAAGGCGAAGGAGTTCTCCAGCTGAAACATCTCCTCTTCGGTAAGTCCATCATCAAGAACTACAGGTTCTTCAACGGTGTAGTTTTCATGAGAGGACGATCCTCTGTTTGACATCAAGGCCAGTGTAGGAGGATCGATTTTCTTTTCAGTTTTACCGAATAAGGTTTCTTCATGTGGCAGCATCATGCTGTATAGATCATGAAGTCCAAGTTGGCCAAGATTCTGGCTCACTTAAATGCTGATAGTAACTGACTGCCAGAGTTTGTTCAATCGTTTGAGGAATTTCACATTCACCTCGTATTTGTTCTTTTCCAGTCCAAGTCTCCGTAAATCGTTTACACAGATGTTTAAACGATTATAGGTCTCAGTCAGTGTCTCTCCTTCACGAGCACAAAAGCTTTCATACGCGTTCATCGCGTTCTCCTTTTGGCCTTCAAGTGCTTTGTCTCCACCTTGCATTTGTTGTTCAATGCCCAGCCACGTCGCTCTAGCATCCTTACAGCTGTCAACTCTCGCGAACATGTCATTAGGCAGTGCCATGGTGAGTAACGTGAGAGCACGTTTGTCAATGGCTGCCCGAGCACGTTGTTCATGAGAGAACATGTCGTATGGTTTTTCAACCTCATATGCAGGTAGATGAGGAGTGACATCAGTTCTGGCTACTTCAGCTACAGTAACCGTAGGTCTGATTGGTCCCTCAGTGATAGAGACCATCAGTTTGTCATCCAGTAGATCAAGGAAGTTAATCATTCGGCGTTTCCATTGCTAGTATTCACTGACGACTAATACTGGAGGTCGAGTTTCAGAACCGATACTGATTATTTCTTTCGACATCGCGTCCTCAGAAATAGGATCTGTTTTGAGTAGATGGTGTTTTTCGATTGGACAGAGCTTCCGCGCTTAAAGCCCTTTCCTTTTTAGAAATTCGAAAATTTCAAAAAGAAAGGCCAAGGCGGGAAAAAGTGAGAGTCCCGATTCGGGAAATGAGAGTCCCGATTCGGGATTTCTAATTTCCGATTCAGGAACTTAGTGAGATCTGATTCGGGAGAGGCTCAAGTTCCGATTCGGGAGATAAGTTTACCAAATCGGGATACGAATATCCAATTCGGGAAACAAATGATTCGATTCGGGAATTGATGAGTTCCGATTCGGGAAATCAATTGTACCGAATCGGGACACTAATGTCCAATTCGGGAATTGATATATCCGATTCGGGAACTTGCTAAACAAGCAAAAACAGCCTCTAAAAATTGTCCAAATCTACCAAAACGATCGCTCTGATACCAATTGTGAGTCCGTGATTCAATGAGGATACGATGAATGGACCACTGCAAGCGATTACACGAGATAGTAATGCTTAAACAGCGGTAATCAAGCGATATATGCACGAAATATAATGAATACGATAATACGACAAAGCATATAGAGAAAGTTGTCAGTTACTTGATTATTAAAAAACGTTAACTAGCGACCCGTATTTATAGAGCCGAAGTTACACAAAACACCCTTAGAGTCTATGACTCTTTTAAAAGGTGCACAAAAGATATTGTTCAAACTAACTATTACAAACTGTTCAAAATACGCCCCTGACTTCCTTACAACCCAAAGTCATGGTCTAACAGTTTCATAGTTTGGGGTTGGAGCTCTACTAGCTTTGGATGAGTGCTTGAATCTCTTCATCAATGGTGATCTAATCTTCCATGGTGGATCCTTTACATCTTTGAGCTAGTATCTCCTTCCTTCCTTATCTTTGTTTAGTTTTGTAATTTTGTTGATTGATGTTGGTAGATCTATGAAATTGATGTTTTGTTGCTTATTTTCTGCACTTATAGTTTTAGTTTCTTCAATTCTTGCATTCAATTTGTGTAGATCTAGTCAATTAGATAGGTTATGGTTTGTTTTTGTCAATTGCATGTGTTTTTGATATGTTGTTGATTGTGTTGATGTTCATTAGTTGTTATTCAATTGCTTTGATTTCATTGTTTAGTTTTATGCAATTTAGATTAGATCATACGAATAATTCATTAGAATTTGGATGTTTGTTGAGTTCAATTGCCAATTTTGGAGTTGGATCTTGTTAGGTTAGAAATTTAATATGTGTTTTAGTTTAGATCTAGGTTAATTGATTGTGTATGGTTAGAAATTGAGTATCGAATCATGATCGTTATATCTCAATCAATTGTTTGCATTTCATAGTCAAAAATGAACTATCGATGGAAGAGGATTTGTTTAATGGAAGTTAGCCGATCTAATGACATCGAAGGTTTATGATGATTATTAAACAAGAAGTTAATTGGACGGAAGTTCATTAATCGTTCGGTGAATTGATTGAGAGTCTACGATCGCATCATGGAGATAGATGCGATCGTTGATTGGAATGTTTTCGGATAACGTTTTCGTAGGAATTGATATGGAAATAATCACATTTCTAATGGAAACGGTCTAGTCATCTCGTAAGAGAAATTAGATGTTTGTTCTCCGGAATCCACTTAAATGATCGGGATACGATATTCACATTTCTTTTCCGTGTTTGTTCGTGTATGTTCATTTGTTTGTTCGCGTATGTTCATTTGTTCCCTTGTGTGATAGGATAGTGTAGATTAGCATTTTATTGCCTTCTTCAAAGTTGTACTTGTTCTTATACTAGTTAGTCTTGATTTTTGTTAGCTTAGATAGTTTGGTATTTGTTGATTAGCTAGGTAGGTTCACACTTTGTTAAGTTAGAAATCAATTCTTGAAAACCGAACTACGCATAACTTGTGAATTAGAGATGTAACACTATGATTTGTCCATTTTCTCCCCGCGTTCGACCTGTATGCTACGTCGCGATATCATACGCTTGCGGTTTTTAAATAAAGCTTGGTTTTCGATAAAAAATATGTATAATTCAAGCGAAACAACGACCAACGTCTATAAGCTAAAGGACGTCATCCCTGGTTGGTGATCATAGTGCATATCGACCCTCAAATGGCTGACTGCAGGTTTTTTCTTCGGTTTGAGTTTTTTCCCATGTCACCAAAACCTTCGTCTTTTGACTCTTTTACTTTTCACGCACGATTAGTTGATGTTTTCTATCTTTAGCTAGGTAAGCCCCATAAGCAGTTTTAAGTTTCCCAAAGGGTAGTTTCAGCATTAACACATAACACAACAATTTGATCAGTAATTTGATACAAATCATTCATATACTAAAACATTTCAGGTACTAAAGCACATCGGTAATTTAGAACCTAAGAATGCCCATAGCAAAATTAATGTATTGATCATAACTTCTGTTGTTGCAACTTTCAAATAGATGTGCAACATCAATTCCTATAGGTCTTCTCTTTTTGCATCCAACAACATTTAATCCCATGTCTTTGAAACTTAAGCATGTATTCCTCGCCTTCAATCTTTAGTTGGTTCTTGAATTCTACTGCAAACATATAAAAGCATCTATAGCTCAACTCCAATTGCAATAAAAAAAATAGTTAAATGGCGCGTTTGGTTGTGGAAAATTGTTTTAGGTTATTTTAGAAACTACTAAAATCAGTTTTCCCATTTACATAGAAATCAGAAAATGGTAAATTTTCATTTTCTTGAAAAACTTTTGAAAACTGAATGAACTAAACACGATTTCTAAATATTCAATTTTCTTATTAGAAAACTGAAAATTTTCCATAACCAAACGCACTGGAAAACTTTTTTCATTTTCCAGAAAACGTTTTCAGAAAGTGGAGTCAAGTTTTCATTTTCAGTTTTCTATGAAAATTTTATAAAACGTGTTTGGTTGAAATGAAGGGTTTTTCAGCTTCCAATTTAAAAAATTAGAAAACACGTTTAGAAATTTTAGAAAAACTACTAAAATTTCAGAAAATTTTCATTTTCTTAGAAATTTTTTGAAAAAATGAATGAACCAAACGCGTTTTCTAAATTTTCATTTTCCTTGGAAGAATTTCCTAGAAAACTGGTAAATTTTCCACGACCAAACACAACTTAATTCTTTATGTTACCTCCACAATTAGAGAAGACAGGACAATATATACTTTCTCTAATGTTGATCTCCACAATCTGAACCCTACGATCTTGCTTAGGCCTTCTATCTGTTGGATAAGCTACTAGAAAAGAAGAACTCTTATGCGGCCTCCAGAAGAAGGGTAGCAGAGGTCATGAGAGCCCATGTCATGCTTTCAAGTCAAAAAGACTTTCACATGGCTCTCTATCTTGGGCAAAGCAACTTCAGAACCTCTGCTCCACTGATCCATCCCTCTTGGATTGTTTCTGTTCCTGTCAACAGAATAATCTCAGAGCCTCTACATGGATTCTCTTACATCGACGAGAACGGTACCCGGAAGTTCTTTAGCCCTGCAGACGCACACAAGTACTCTAATGTCACATTATCCAAGATCTTTGGGATAATGATGATAGAAGTGGATGAAGGAAGGTACACCAGAGAAGAACTCGAAGGGCTAATTGGAGATATCAAAGTTCAAGTCAACTTCAGAAAGCTCATGATCAAGTTCTAAGACCTGCTATGCAACGACTCTCTGAACCCGATCAATGACTTTCCAGATGCACAGAATTAGAGACTCTTTTGTATTTTATCTTATTTCCTTTTTAATAGAATAGTGCTAGTAATGGTTGATAGTTCATTTTTCACACTTAGCGGGAGATTGTTGACTCCTGCCTCGTTTTGTATAGAAGTATGAAAAATGACATCAAGTGTTTTGCATGAAACATCTACAGAGATTCTCCAGAGGTAGTCAACAATTACAAGTCTTCGGCCACAGAGCCTCTGGAAGCTGTGACAGAGGCATATCAGCCTCTGTGAAAGACGACTTCAGACCTTCTTCAATGATCATCTCAGTCACATGCCTGACATGCAGTTGGTTACTCACCGACCTTCTTTCAAGGGCTAAGATTGGTCCACGTGTAAAGTGGTCATATAGTCGGTTAGGAACTAGTATAAATTTGTAGTTCCTTCTCTGTATTTGATATCGATCATCTAAGAATTTTCACTGTTCCATTGAGTTATTGTCAAGTTTGTATTCATCATTTCAATTATGAATCAAACATCTTTGGGAGCAATATTCTTGTCAATCTGTATGAGTTCTTAGTTATTTTGTTGATCAGCTCTTTAAAGTTTATTCCGCTGCATTTTATCTGTTATTTAAGGCTAGATTAAACTGTTTTCAATACCAGTACTTGGAATTCATCGATCCAACACGGTGTATGATGAAAACTTCAACAACTAGGCACCGCAAGAGAGGTTCAAGGTACTTTGAAGACTATGCGGGTAAGGTGACAAGACACGTAGAGTGACAAGACGTGTAGGATGACAAGACGCGTAGAGTGATTAGTTAGGTATGGTGTCTAGACGCGTATGGTGACCAGACAACGGATCAAGAGCAGTGGTAGGCTCTGATACCAATTGTAGGTTCCAAATCAACACCAAGGGATGAACGCAAATCAAAGGTTTAAATCATAGATCATTCAAAATGATTAGAAAGTTGGAAAAGTATCAACTACAAATGAATGAAAAACAAACTATTTATACTACTACATAATGGACTAGGCTTTTAAGAAATGATGGGCTCTAAACAATGGGCCTTAATCACAAATTACAATTAAGGAAACTAACTTTGAAACTTTTACAAAATTGACACAACTAATAATTTTTCTAACAAATTTATTTAAGTCTTAGGTGTTTTGCATAACGATCATTTATCTACAAATTATATGTTTAAGAAATAAAAGAAAAACCCCATTAATACTGTGTTGTAACGCACCATAATTACGTGCCATGACAGGAACTTGATTGACCTTGTGATTATGATTAGCTAAATTAATACAAACCTCTATACTGATTGGTATCCTTTAGCTAGTTCTTTGAACATAACAAAGACAACTTATTTTTATCCATATTATCCCCAAAAATATAAATTAAAGACAACAGTTTGATTGGTAATTTAAATGTCATTATACATTTATACTACAAAAAGGTTGAAGTGCCAAAACCACTAGCATGCAACTTGATTAAAGAAAGCTAAAGAAAATTTTCCAATAGAGGTTCGTCATCAATTTCTCTAGGTCTTTGATTCTATCGAATGACATTGAATCCACACTGATGGGTTTACTTGTCTTTGAATCTTAAGCATCCTTTCCTCGCTTTAATCTTTAGCTGGTTCTCGAAGTTATGTTGCATACATATAAAAGAATAACTAATAAGTTCTGATAGCAATATTAAATGAGTTCTTTTGAATAGTGAATCAATTATTTCAATACCTGAATCTGTTGACTGTGCTTATGCTATATTGACATGTCTCATTGCATAATGTCATCCAAAAGCATCAATGTTTGAGAATGTAGACCATCATTCGCCTCAATACTAGTAATAATGGTTAAGAATTAACAAGTTATCCAAGGGCATAGAGAGAGAGAGAGAGAGAGAGAGACGGAAGTTCGGCTGAAAACTCATGTTTCATTGCGAACATGTGGAAAACCGAGAGCACGTCACATGTCCCATTCAGTCTGAGTAATACAAGATCATTCAGATGAATTATTCATGATGTGAATAATTAATACAACATTATGTCTGAATGGGACCGAATAATACATGATTATTCTGATGAATAATCCTATATTATTCAGACTAAATAGGATACATAACATGGCACACTCTCGACTGCCATCACGTTCGCAATGAAAGATGAGTTTTCCATGTGAACCCGCCCTATATATATTACGATAATAAATAGAAACAAAAAAATAGTGATTTATTACCTTTTATATTGGGGGGTGTAGCCAAGTAACTTCTGTGTTGTAGTATGTTGAAATAGTTCTTCAAACATATATGGAGGTCTAAAAAACCGCTCGTGGTTTAAGAAGTAATCTCCTGAAGTTAACTGAAAAGCAGAGAGATCTCCACCAATGATGTGTTTCCATGACTTGTAAGAACTCAAAGGATCTTCTTCCTTGTCTCCATCATTGTACAGAATGTTGATTGCACACTCCCTTACTCTTAAACCACAATCTTCCTCTTCCTCTACTATGGTGACACTAACTTCATCACCATCCTCAAACTCATTGTTCCCAAACATCCAATGGCTCAACCATACTATATCTTCGTCAGCTTCTTGAACAGCAAATATGTAACCATAATGAATCCAGGTGCGATTTTTTGTCATGTTACTTATTTTTGTTCTTAAAGAACTAACCCTTCCCGTACCAGAAAATGTATGCACAAAGCATATATTCAAACCTTGAATACTTTTGTTCATTGGAGATGATGGTAAGATTAATGATATTGATGGCCCGTTGTTTCGATGAGCAAACCAATTTGGAACTTCTTTCCCTTTGAAACATGTATTGAATATTCCAAATTCATAGAACATCTAGAAACACAAGAGTAGTAGTTACGAATTTTAGGCAAGTTAATGTGTGTGTGTGTCTCTGTGTCCGTAAAAGAGAGAGATGGAGAAAGAAAGAATACTTGTATTGGAAGTTTCATTGCTCTAGACCACATGTATGAATCCCAAATTTGAACCTCTTTATCATCCAGATATCGTAAATCAGTCCACCCCAAACTCGATAATATCATGTCACCGATTTGCGCAAGAGGTTGGATTTTTATGATGCCCTGAATTTCAGTCAAGGATCTCGACTTTCTATAAGTGACCAAGGGTGGTATCGACCTTGCTGGATGGAATGTTATTTTCATGAGTGAGGAACAACTTCCTGCATACAAATGTTTGATTGTACTTGGAAGGCAGATGATTGACTTCAACATATGACATTCTCCAACACTGAGCAACTCGATCTTGGGAAGGCTTCTCACACAATCGGGCATGGAATCAATTGGATTCTCATCCAAATACAACTTCTTCAACATTGTAAGGCTACTAAAGTCGGGCAAGGAATCATTGCATAGGTTATTATTTACAAGGGACAAGCTTACTACTGATGGTGGCAATAAAACCCAAAACGATTTTGGATTTCTTGGAACAAGTTCTGTAACTGAAGATAAAATGGGATGTGATTTGCTGATATCCTTCATCTGAGTTGGAAATTCACGGACACCTAGGCATCCGTCAATCGATAAAATTTGAAATTTTTTTAACTTGGCTATGTTGCTTGGAAGCTTTTTGAGCTTTATGCAGTAGCTCAAATCAAGAAGAACAAGTTCATCACATTGATCAATTGATTCACACAAGTGAATCAAACTTGCACATCCTTTGAGTATCAACCTCTCAAGTGCAGGTAGTTCGGAAAAGCCACCAACAGTAACAAACTTGCAATAGCTCAGATTAAGAATCTTTAGCGACCCAAGGCGCTGTTACAAAGATCAGTTTATCAAGTATATGTTATTACATGTACAAAGATATAAATTATTGAATTAAAAAAAAATATATAGGTGCATTTTATACCTTGGGCTTCTTCCAAAGCCCTTTGAGTTCACTACAAGGCATTTCTAGTGCAACCAAGTTCTCCATTGGCAAGTCTGAAGGTATGTATTTCAATTGAGATCCACCCATACACAACCATCTTAAATCTTCCGGAAAATTCATGTACGACCCACTAAGTTTGACATGATTGAGTTGGAGTAACTTTAGTTTCTCCATCTTACTTAGAGCATTTGTTCTCAATTCGGGTTTTTTGCAATAAGATGCTGAAAACATCTTGATAAACCATGTGAGAAACCACCAAAACCTTGAGAAAAGTTTAAAAACATGATGGATTAATGGAAATGCTCTGAAATTCTTATTCCTATCGTCATCTTCAAACATAGGCTTCAGCACAGTACTTGATCCACGTACCATTTCTTTCTCTAGCACTTTCATATCAAGGGCAAGACCTTGAATTTTTGTTGTTCCCTAGTTTAAGAAGAAGTAAACATTTACAATGTTGTATCGATGATAAAAAAACATTGATTGCACATACATAATGAGGATGTATTATTACCTTGTCTTCTATTAACAAATTAAGGGACTCCTCATGATTCCATAATCGACTCCGCTTCCACGGCTTAGGTGATTCTTGATGAACCAAGTCTCTCCCCATCTCTTGAAGCAATTGATGCATCATCAACTTATTTCCCGATTGGATCGTGAGAAGACATCTTTCAGTGAGCCTTTTAATCCCATATGATGCACGGATGCCACATCCATTTAAAATCGTTTCAGTTACATCTTTATCCATTCCAACAAAAAAGCAAGCAATATGCTTAAACAACTCTTTGAAATTCTCTGATGGCAAAGAATCATAACTAACTTGTAGAACCTTTTGTATATCATTATGCAATTCTTTTTTCTCCAACATTTCAAAGGTATCACTCCAAGCCGCTATATCTTCATTAATCAGTGAACTACCCAAAACTTTAAGAGCCAATGGATGTCCTTGACAATACTCTGCAACTCGTCTTGCCTCTATTTCATAACCTGCCTTAGGATCATAGCGTCTAAATGCATGCCAACATAAAAGTCTTAGAGAATCATCATCACTTATGCCATGAAGTCGATGCTCTATATGTGTCGGAGGAAAACTTGTCTGAAACAATGCACTCTTCTTTGTTATTGACCCGTCTTTTGTTGTTATTATGATCTTGCTTCCTGGGTGAAAACCTTTTGTTCCGATCAACACCTCCAATTGTTCTAAATTATCAATACCATCAAGAACAACAAGCGTTCTTTTACTGATTAATGCTTTCTCAATCTTCGCAGTTGACACATTAACATCACATACTTGAACCATTCTCTTCTTTAGAATGTCTTGAAGTATTTGTTTTTGAAAATCAAGCAGTGCACTTGAATTTTGAGCACATTTTCTCTCAATGCCTTCAACAAAGCTGCTTCTTTCAAATTCATGGAAATGCGATCTATACATATATTCTGCTAATGACGTCTTCCCGATCCCAGCCAATCCACAAATTGTAAGAATGTCACCTGTATTTGTGGATCCTTCTCTTAACCAAGATCTAATTTTGTAAATGGAGGAGTCCATTCCTATTAGTTTAGGAATTTTAGTCAGCAAGTGCAGATTCAATCTACTTCTGATTTCGTTGACAATTTCTTCAATAAACACCGTCTCTCGACTGAAATTATTTAAATAGGATTAGGTGAAAATATAAGTTGATCAACTAAGATGCTCTTATACATTATTGGATAAAATAAACCAAGACAAAAAATATTCTAAGTAGCTAATCAAATGGGTGATGTATGTTAGTTAAGATATTAGAATTTATCTAATTGATAGGGACTTTAAGGTTGACATTTGATTGACAAATTTAGAACAAATTGAAATGTCAAATTCTATTGACTAGATTTTATTTCTTTGTTTGATTCATTGTTTTTCATAAAGTAATCTTTGAATTCCATCAAATTCAAAAAACGAAGAAAATTTGGCATTTTTTAGCAAATACTAGGTATTTTAATGAAATGAAAATTCATTTTTTTTAATAATACATTTGATCCAATATAACCTAATGATAATAAAGTTATTTTATTGAAGTATCTAATTGTTATTTTATTAAATTATTTAATAATTATGATATTAATTTATTTAATAGTTATTTTATTCAATTATATTAAAGTATTTAATAGTTATTTTTTTCGATTACAAAAATAATGTATTTGATGACTATTTTATTATTGCATTTTGTGTTTAAATAAAATTATTAAAAAATGTATTGAATAATATATTGTGTACTTTTAAAACTACGTTCTATGAATCAAACATATAGATTTCAATTATTTTAATATATTTCATTCTAATTCTATTAACCAAACATGTTGTTAAACCTGATAACCAGACAAGTGTCTTTTTACAGATATTTCATTCAAAAATGTTATGGGAACTAAATGCTACCTAAGCGTTGTTGATTTGTTTTATCTTCTTTTTGTTGGTACAACATTATTTGAGCTTAATTGGTTTCATTAACATCGTTGGAATAACTCCTTAATTATAGTATAAGGAAGAAAGTCTTACCATCCCTTTGCATCCTTTCCTTTCAAATCAGCAACTTCTGTTAGTCCTTCCCTCCACAACTCCAACTTACGAGATCGTTGCCTTTTCTTCTCCTCATCGTTTTCCGCCTCCATCCTTCGTTCGTGCTCAACCAACGCATCTCCAAAACTATTTTGTTGCTTCCTGACGTGGGTCGGCTCAACATGGTAGAAAATGGGGAGAACAATATGGTTGGAGGTCCTCCGTTGCTCGAGGATCATCACGAGCTCCTCTAGACACCATGTCGAAGATGCATAGTTTTCGGACAACACGATAACCGAAGCACGAGAGTTTTGAATTGCTCTCGCAAGCTCCGGTTTCAGATCTTCCCCGGTTTCAACCTCTTCCTCGTCAAGAAACGTATCAACGTTTTCATTTTGCAAAGCCTGGTAGAGGAAATCAATAAAACCAAGACGGGTGTCTTTACCTCGAAAACTCAAGAAAACATCATACTTCATCAATGATCTTTTTTCTTCTTGTATTTCACTGAAAGTAACCATGGAATTTGTGAATTACAAAAGTAGTATGAGCTTGGAAAATAAGATGGAAAATGGGGCTATCTTCTGCTTCTTGCATTTATATTAATTGAATGCACACTCTAGATGAATGGTCCTCTTTCACCGAGTAAATTATTGTGAGTTGTGGAAAAAATATGCTTTCCCATTGTAACCCCACTCCTCTCTATCAATAAAAAAGTGTAGGTCATCCAATTATTAAATAATTAACCACGTTAAACTCGCTTCCTATTATGTTAACTAAATTTTTCTTTCTTTCTCACTTTTTAGACTGGATTTGGCATAAATAAGCTAGTTGATAAATTAACTTATTAATTAGTCACTCTATTCAAACATGTACCATAAATTATTTATTAAAACAATATTTGAAGTAGTTTTTAAGAAGTTTTTTGTAGCTTTTTTCAATTACACCCTTATTAATATTAATTATTATACCTTAAGTTACCCTTTTTTGTCATTTTACATACTTATAAGCTAGTTTTTACAAAAGATAATTTATTAATAAGTTAGCTTATCAACTACTAGCTAGTTTATAGCTTGCTTATTAGCTAGTTTGCTAAACACAACTTTAATCTATCTTTTTATATAAATTTTTTACCTTTTGTATATATATATAAATATTTTTCAAAAAAGTTGTTTTCTTCTTTTAAACCGGTTACGACCCTCATTGTTTGGGTTAATTACATGGGTATGTATCGAACTTGTCACGTTTTATCATTGTATGTACTCAACTTTTAAACTTACCATTGTATGTATCAAACTTGCTAGAGTTTGCCATTGTATGTATCGATTTACCTTCTAAGCAGGTAACCGGTCAAAATGCCACATAGGCTGCCACATAGGATGCCAACTCATTGAGTAAATTACAAATTTAGTCCCTCTAGTTTACTGATTGGTCCCAAGGACCTGTTTTGCCTCTTTTGAAAAACCAAACTCACCTCCCCACCACCACCATCGCTGGCACCACCACCACCGCCGCCAAACCCCCATCACCACCACCACCGCTGCCAAACCCCCACCACCACCACCACCCTGCTGCCAAACCCCACCACCACAACCAAACCCCCACCCCCACCCCCACCACCAAACCCCCCCCCCACCACCACCACAGCTGCCACCACCAGCCCCCACCACCAAACAAACGCCAAACCCACCACCAAATCGCAACCAAACAAACCCACCACCAAATCGCAACCAAACAACCTCTGAAACCCTAGATTAGGGTTCTTCGATTTTGGGATTAGGGTGGTGGTGGTTGCGATTTTGAACAGAGAGATAGATAGATACATAGAGATGAAGACGAAGGTAGAAGACGAAGATGGTGGTTACGGGGGTGGGGTGGCCGGAGACGAAGGTAGAAGACGGTGGTGTGGCCGGAGACGTCGCCGGAGATGTGGGGAATAAATGGTTGGTGGGTCGAGATGGTGGGACCACCACTGTCTTCAAACCACCGCTGCCAGCCAGTGATGATGGTGGGTCGCCAGATCTGGAGAGAGAGGTCGTCTGAAGGGTGGCCGGCGACATGCCGGTGAAGTTTAGTTGCAGCGAGAGGGAGAGGGTTGAGATATAATATAAAAGGGTTAAGTACAAACTTAACCCTTCTACTTTCATTTTTGCTAAAAAAAACTTAAGGGACCAAATTTGTAGTTTACTCTTTTTGAAAATAAAATAATAAATTCCACATCAGAAATAACTTGTACACATCATCTTTTTTGTAGGTAACAAGTTCTTCGATACATACAATGGCAACTCTAGCAAAGTTTGATACATACAATGGTAGGTTTAAAAGTTGAGTACATACTATGATAAAACGTGACAAGTTCGATACACACTCATGTAATTAACCCCTCATTGTTTCTATATAAGTTAACTTATTTTATCATATTTATCACCATTCTTTAAATAAACTTCATTCTTTATTTAATTCTTTGATGACGTTTTCTTATGTTATTGTTTATAATATATTTTATATTTTACTTTTATAAGAATTAAGTTTATCTTTGATATTTATAACATTGTTATTATTTTACTCACTTTTTGATTCATGGACGGATTTTACATGGGGTTCACCGTGGTACGTGCCCACCATATTATTTTTTTGATGAAAGGTAATTAAAAACTTTAGTTTTGTAAAGGTGCAATCGTATCGTTTTTGAAACTTCAAAAAGATGCATTTAAAAACCATTTTTTTTCGAAATCAACCAAAAAACCGAAATTTTCTTTTCTTGATATCAATCAAAAAACCCAAAAACTTCTCTCGATTAAACAAGAAAAAAAATCTATCGAAAATTAACAAAAGAAACTTAAAAAAACTCCCAAAATCAAACAAAAAATGGAAAATATAACTTGAAATCAACAAAATTAAAGAAACTTCAAAAATCTCTCAAAACAATAGAAAATATAGAAAAGAATATCTTGAGATTAATCAAATACTTGATTATATAGTGCAACCGTTTGAAAATGTTAAATGTCTATCGGCTTTACTTTAATCAGTCATATTTATGTTTGGTTTCTCTTAATTTTTTCTAGTAGGATAAAGGAAGAAAATAATTTACGGATAATTATAAATATAAAAGGTTAACTTATTTTGTATAAAAATAAAATATATAAAGTCAACTTGTATAAAATAAAAGGTAAAAACTAGAAGGTGAGAAGAACATGCACTACTATACAACATAAAGGAGCATTTAATTTAGATAGAAAGCAACACAAAGGAGAGCATGTTTGTGGGTTTTTGAAAAGGTAAAATAGACTAATTAAAAGGTGAGAAGAACATCCACTATACAAACACGAAGGAGCATTATTGGAATAGGTGAAGTATATTAGATTTCAGTTTAGTTTTTATGTTCGATTTATACTAAAAAAAATGTACCCCTAGAGTTCTTCATTTTTGGTTGTGTTGTTGGATGTTAAACAACACTTGTTATATTTATTTATCTCAGAAACTAAAAGTATACTATTTATTACAGAAAAGTTCAAATGTGAACTCATTTTTTATTGTAAACTTGAGAACGAATTTCCGCCACTCATCCGGTCAATAAAGACGGTTTTGACCAGGTCCCCTTCTTTAATAATCTCCACCCTCCCATGAATCGCGTCAATCATCTGTGATCGCATACACCGTAACCAAAGATGTGTGGCTGAGATTCGTCGTCACGTTCACAACCAAAATTAAATTTACATTTGAACCTAACCCCTATTTATTATCATGTATTATTTCTCAACAACAAAAGTTAGTTATTGTTTAACATGAATAAACAGATAATTTCGTAAGTCGTCAAATTTGACCTTAAACTAATGAAAGTACTGACAAAGAAGTACACATAACACGTTTGGAATTTTGCATTGATTACAATTTAAATAATTAAGTAAATTTGTAGTTAAGTTTTTGTTGTTGCATAATAATTATTATCCTGGGTGACTGGGTCGGATTTTGTTCTTTTGCACCAGACTTGGCCGTTCTAGGTTCATCTAAAAAAACAAATTACTGAGAACCCAATAAAGAAAAGTTCGTTTAATCTCACGATGGTCGATTACAATAAGGATCAATCTTAAACAAGTCTAATTTTATATATTGAACTAATTAATTAACTAAATTATACTAAAGTTGATTGATTCTTTAAATCATCAAATACTTTGTACCAAAAGTAATCTATATTTTCAAGAAAAGCACTCCTTCAACCTTATTTTTCGAGATCATACTCTTGTGTTTTAGTTTCAAATTCCATGGCTGTCCTTAATGAATTACAAGAAGAAGAAAAAACGCATTAAAAAAGTATGATGTTTTCTTGAATTTTCGAGGTAAAGACACTGTCTTGATCACCTCTACCAAGCTTTGCAAAATGAAAACATTGATACGTTTCTTGATGAGGAAGAGGTCGAAACCGGGAAGATCTCAAACCGGAGCTTGCGAGAGCAATACAAAATTCTCGTGCTTCGGTCATTGTGTTGTCCCAAAATTATGCTTCATCGAAATGGTGTCTAGAGGAACTCATGATGATCCTCGAGCAAAGGAGGACCTCAAACCATATTGTTCTCCCCGTTTTCTACCATGTTGAGCCGACCCATGTCAGGAAGCAACATTTGGAGATGCGTTGGTTGAACACGAAGAGCGGATGGAGGCAGAAAACAATGAGGAGAAGAAAAGTCAACTAAGTTGGAGTTGTGGAGAGAAAGACTAAAAGAAGTTGCCGATTTGAAAGGAAAGGATGTAAAGGGCCGGTAAGCCTTTCTTCCTTGATCTTTTAGCTTCTTCAAGTATAAGGAGTATATATCTTAATGAAACCAATGAAGCCCTTAAATGTCACAAAAGACTTTTTCCTAGACGTAACTTGACAATTTTCTTAAAATGTACAAATTATGTCTCTCCATATATAGACAAAATAGTTAAATGAGTCCACACACACACATACTCACAGACACGAACACACACACATATAATATATATATATATATATAGAGAGAGAGAGGAAAGTTCAAATGTGAACCACTTTTTGGTTGTAAACGTGAGGACAGTCGAGAGCACGACACGTCACGGCTTTGAGTGTGGTCCTCCCCCCCCCCTCCCCTTAATTCAATGCCCTCCCATGAATCACGCCTAGTCATCCGCCATGTGTCGCGCTCTCGGTTGTCCTCACGTTCACAACCAAAAAGTGGTTCACATTTGAACCCACCCCTATATATATATATATATATATATATATATATATAAAGGTTCAAATGAGAATCATAAATTTTTAAGAAAACACGAAAAACTTTTTTTATGTATAAAATCATATATGATTCACCACTAACTGGAAGTTGACGATTTTTTCGCAACTTAAGTTGTAGGTAAGTGTCGTGAATGATATATGATTTTGTACGTGGATTTTTTTATGTGAATCATATAGATTTTGTATATAAAAAAGTTTTTCGTGTTTTCTTAAGAAGTTAGCTTTCTCATATGAACCCCCCTCTCTCTCTCTAGAGGGAGAGAGAGGGATGTTCAAACGATAACGACATCAATTTAAGAAAACGCGAGGACGATTCTCAGCCGCACATTTTTTCTCATCAAACTCAAACCCCATTGTTGCTGAGGTGATGTGGGTCGTGGTGGCGGTGGCAGTGAAGGTGGTGGTGCCAGAGGCGGTGCTGATGGCGGTGGTGGCGGCGAAGGTGGTGTGGGTGGTGGTGGCAGAGGTGGTGTGGATGGTGGTGGTGGTGGTGCTGCGTGTGGTGGTGGTCGACGGTGGTGCTGCTGCGTGTGGTGGTCCACGGTAGCAGCCGACCGCCGATGAAGGTGGTTGTGCGGTCAAGAGAAGAAGAAAAATGCGTGGTTGAGAATCGTCCTCGCGTTTTCTTAAATTGATGTCGTTCTCGTTTGAACCTCACTCTCTTTCTCTCTCTATCTTTCTCTCTCTCTCTCTCTCTTTCTCTCTCTCTCTCTATATATATATAGAGTCAGGTACAAATGTGAACTCAATTTTGGTTGTCAACGTAGGACGAATCTCAGCTACACATCTTCATATTAAAACACTAATGTAAACACGGTGACTACTGACCAAATCAGATTTGCTGACCGAGTCAATCTGGATCAGTGTCAGTGGCTAGTAAACAACCCCTTAGTCTCGAACTGCTACTCCTATTCTTGGGGAGAAATCTAAGGGAGATAGGTTGTCTTGTCAGATTTCAACTATATAGGCCTTCTCTTATGGTTTAATCATCCCACAATCGTTGTTTTGAAAACCAACACTGTTAGTGTTTAAGAACTCTGCATCAAATCCTGGGGTTGAGGGACGGTTAGACTCACAACATGCCAAAGAGTGCCGCAAAAAGGACAGGAAGCGAGTCCATGCAGTTTTAATGTTTCTGATACCAGATTTCTACATTCGTCGTTATCCGGTTAGTTTTAAATTTTCTGCACTGTCATTTAACTTAGTCTCTACTCCATTCTTGTAATGATTTCTATCGTGGATCGATATGAATCATTAGACCCTAATATACAATATTTACATCTTGTTTTTCGGCATTTATTGTATCGGGTCGATTTGCCCATGATTTATTGTTTTAACAATTGGGACTGGAAATGACTTGTAAAATCCGAACCCTACACTTTGAATGTTACAAAGACAGCGTTTTTACATCCAAAAATCCTGCAAACATATAACACAACAATTTGATCGGTAGTTTGATACATATCATTAATATACTAAAAAAATTCAGGTGCTAATTAAAACAACTAGCAACTTGACTAATACGGAAAATTAAAGCACAACATTTAATCCATCCCATGTCTTTGAAACTCAAGCATGTTTTCCTCGCTTCAATCTTTTGCTGGTTCTTGAATTTCTACTGCAAACATATGAAAGCATCTATAGCTCAGCTCCAATAGCAATTAACTACCTACTAAATGACTTCTTTTGATTAGTAATAATTAAGTCTTTCAATTACCTCCATTTGAGTTGCTGTATATAAGGCCTGAATCATCTACACTTTAAAGTAAAGTACCTCCGTCTCTCCATTGGACTTATGCTACCTCAACACGTTTCATGCCATGATATCACCGTAAGCAAGTTGTGATACAGAGGATAGACCGTCTGTCTCAATATTAGTAGTGGAGAAGAATCAAAATTACAGTTTATCCAACGAAATTTAAGACCATCACTCCACACACACACACACACACTACATGCATGCATACATACATATATTCGTACATAAAATGGGAGAATAAAATGAAAACCGCAAGTATGCCAAGAACCCTTTTTTTAAAAACCATTTCAAACCAAGTTAGAATAACCATCTACAATGGGAAGCGTCAAGGGAGTGGCAAGCAATTGGTACCAATCAACAAGACCGTCAATACCATCGAGGTTGATTGGCAAGGAGTTAAATCGGCATGGCTATGCCGACTCCTTAGACTACCCCAGCCCACCCTCTCTCTCCTTTCTCTCCATCTCTCTCTTCTTCTTTTTTTTTTCTTTTTTTTATTAATTATTTAGATTGGTATGGGAGTCAAGACCACTGTAGTTAAATTGGTAATGATTGGTATGGTGTTGGTAAGATAGTGGAAAGCTAATGTGGCAGTTGGTACCACTGGCAAGCGTCAAGACCACTTTGGATGGTCTAAGTAATGAATGTTCATAATCCACGACTTTATAGGAGTGATATCACAAAATAATTATTGTAATATTAATAACTTAAAAACTAATTACAAGGATTCTAATTCATTTAGGTATTATTGGTCGATTAAATATATATATATATAGAGGAAAGTTCAAATGTGAACCAATTTTTGGTTGTGAACGTGAGGACAACTGAGAGCGCGACACGTGGCGGTTTTGAGTGTGGTCCCCCCTTTTAATTCAATGTCCTTCCATGAATCGCGCCTAGTCATCCGCCGTGGACATGACATGGAGCCTAGTCATCCGCCACGTGTCGTGCTCTCGATTGTTCTCACGTTCACAACCAAAAAGTGGTTTACATTTGAACCTGTCCCTATATATATATATAGAGAGAGGGAAGTTCATTTTAAAAAAACATTAGTAAAAACCATAAAAGCTCATGGTTTTTTGGCTTATATCAACGAAAATTCTTCGTGGGGTTGTTTAATATGATGCAAATATTTCATATGATTCATTTTTTTGATGACATTGTGTCATATTTCGGTGTTTTTTTTATGTAAAATGAAAATGTTTCATACATAGAGTCAAGTTCATCTAATATATATACATATGTATATTACAATGTGTGAACTAATTTTTATGTGTTATTTCATATATAAAATAGGGTTAAGTACATGGTAGTGTATCGAACTTGTCACGTGTTATCATTGTATGTACTCAACTTTAAAACTTACCGATTAATGTACCGCACTTGCTAAAATTGCCATTGTATGTATCCAACTTTATAAAAAACATATCATTTAGTGTATCCAACTTGTCATTAGATACATACAATGACAGATTTAGCAAGTTCAGTACATTAATCGGTAAGTTTTAAAGTTAAGTACATATATTGATAAAACGTGACAAGTTCGATACACTCCCATGTACTTAACCCTATTTTATATATGAAATAACACATAAAAATTAGTTCACACATTGTAATATACATATGTATATATAGAAAGAAAGGTTCAAATCAGAAACATAACTTTTTAAGAGAATGTGAGAAACAATCTCAGCTATTCATTCGGTCAATAAAGGTGTCTTTGACCGGTCCCCCCCCCCCCTTTAATAATCTCTACCCTCCGATGAATCACGTCAATCCTCTGTGATCACTTCCACCATAACCAAAGATGAGTGATTGAGATTGCTCATCACATTCTCTTAGATTGATATGCTTCTCGCATAAACCTTCCTCTCTCTCTCTCTCTCTCTCTATATATATATATATATATATATATATATTACGTTCACGGTGTTTTTTATGTGAAGGTTCGACTTCTTTTGACCTTCACAACATTTTTGCTGTAAAGGTTCGAATTATTATTTGTTACCTTCACAGTTTTTTGAGCTGTGAAGGTTTCGTTTTTTAACTTTGTTTTGGATTTTTTTTCTTCGATAGTGTTTCAATTCTTAGTATGTTTTTACGAAGAATATTCTATTTTTTTTAATCTTCATAGTGTTTTGCTGTAAAGTTAAATGTAAAAAATGTTGGTCCCACCGGTCTCACGGAAATAGTTTAGTCTCACGTGAATCTAACCCTATATATTGTGTGTATGTATATATATATATATATATATATATAGAGAGAGAGAGAGAGAGAGGAAGGTTCAAATGAGAAGTGTTAAAAAAATGAGAAGTAGAGAAGGGATCTCCACCACCACTCTGGCGCCTTTGACCAGTTACGGTGGACACGATCACGGAGGATTGACGCGATTCAAGGAAGGTGGAGACAATTAAAGGAGTGTGACCCGGTCAAAGCCCCCTTTATTGACCAATGAGTGGTGGAGATCACTTCTCTACTTCTCATTTGAACCTAATACTATATATATATATATATATTAGTGACATACCTCTATATTCAGCAGTGTAGCCTAGTAGTTTCCGTACTCTAGTACTTTTTAGTAGTCTTTCAAAGCCGTATCGAGGTTCATACAACCGATCATGGATTAAGAAGTAATCTCCAGACGTTAATTGAAATGGAGAGAGATCTCCGCCAATGATGTGTTTCCATGACTTGTAATAACTCAAAAGATCTTCTTCCTTGTCTCCATCATTGTACACGATGCTGATTGCACACTCCTTTACCCAAAACTTTCCATCTTGCTTTCCTATCGTGACACTAACTTCATCACCATCCACGAACTCATTGTTCCCAAACATCCAATGGCTTACCCATACTATATCTTTTTCAGCTTCTGGAACAGCATTTAGATAACCATAATACATCCAGGTGCGATTTTGTGTCATATTACTTACTTTTGTTATTAAAGAACTTCTCATACGTCTCCCTTCACCATTAACTGTATGCACCAAGCCTATATTTAATCCTTGAATCCTTTTATTAATTGGAGATGATGGTAAAATAACTGATATTGACAACCCTTCATTTCTTTGAGCAAACCAACTTGGAACCTCTTTCCCTTGAAAACATGTGCTGAATATTCCAAATTCATAGAGCATCTGCAAATAAAAGAAGCAGTTAAGTTGTCGTGATTTGTCTGGAAGTTGGTGCATATTTTTATGTTTACATGCGAGTAGAGGTGGGCATATACAAGTACCCGTCCTAAATAGTAACTTTTGTAACCGGGCCTTGCATAACCGGTCTAGGTTGGGCCGGGCTTTGAGCAAATAAAGGGTAATCGGTTCTCTTGTAAATAGCCTGGTTATTGATAACCAGGCCTTGGGAGGACCATATTCTTTTTATTTAATTTTTTGTTCTTTTTGTAACATATTTATATATAATAAAAGAGTAACTTGATGCCACGTGTCGTGCTCTGGCGAACTAGTTTATGAGTTTTCCCACCTAAACATGTACCTGGACATGTTTTATACTTTCGGTTCATTTATGCTTATGTGTCGTTTCTTGACACATGTCATGTTAACAAACTATCTCTATCTTTATTTATATCCTTATTTCTCTCTCTCTCTCTCTCTATATATATATATATATAGAGAGAGAGAGAGAGAGAGGAAAGTTCAAATGTGAACCACTTTTTGGTTGTGAACTTGAGGACAGTTGAGAGCGCGACACGTGGCGGAGACTAGTCAATAAAGGCGGCTTTGAGTGTGGTCCCTCACTTTACTTCAATGCCGTCCCATGAATCGCGCCTAGTCATCCGCCGTGGACCTGACATGGCGCCTAGTCATCCGCCACGTGCCGCGCTCTCGGTTGTCCTCACGTTCACACCAAAAAGTGGTTCACATTTGAACCCACCCCTATATATATATATATATATATTAAATAATTCTATAACTAATTTTTTACAAAGGCTTTTAACTTGATTTGAGTACTTTCAATAATCATTTATATTTATACTATAAGTTTTCTACCATGATTTATTTTCTTAAAGTTACCTCGCGTATTACACGGGATCAAATCTAGTAAGTTATAAACCAAAATTTATTTTATAAATCGAAAGTCTATTAATTTAAATTTATTTTATAAAACTAAATTATACACAAATTTACTTATTAAACTAATTTTTTTTAAACTTTAAAGCACTAAAACTAACTTATATAAAACAAATATCCTAAAAAATACATTTAATTTGATTTAATCGGGCCGGGCCTTAACCGGTCCTTCATAATATCCAAAAACCAGGACTGGGCCTTAACTGGGCCTTTGCTGGGCCAGTTAACTGGTTGTCGGCCGGTCCCTGTTTTGGTTAACTGCCAGGCTCGGTCCTGGACCGGGCCTTTTGCCCACATCGGATTGCGAGCTAGTGAGAGATGGGGAAAGACAGATTACCTGTATTGGAAGTTTCTTTGGATGGAATCTTATTATTGGATCTTTAATATGCAGCTCTTGATCATTCAAATATCGCAAATCTGTCCACCCCAAACTTGATAATATCATATCATCAATTTCTGCCAGAGGTTGGATTTTGATGACGCCTTGAATTTCAGTCAACGAAAGTGATTCGCAATAAGTGATGTCAGGTGGTGTTGGTATTTCTTGATCAAATGTTATTTTCACCAGCGAGGAACAACTTGCTGCTATCAAATATTTGATTGTAGGTGGAGGGCATAGGATTGACTTCAACATATGACAATTCTCAAAGCTGAGAAACTTGATCTTGCTAAGGCTTTTCACACAATCTGGCATGGAATCAATTGGATTTTCATCTAAATATAACTCCTTCAACATTGTAAGGCTACTAAATTGCATCGGAAAGGAGTCATTAGATAAATTATTATTTTTAAGTGACAGGATTAGCAGTGATGGTGGCAGAGAAACCAAAAACGATTTCGGACTTTTAGGAATAACTTCTGTAACCGAAGATAAAACGGAAAGCGACTTTGTGATGGTATTATCTGCATTTAGCTTTTCCAGCGACTCCATATCCTTCATATCAATTGGAAATTCATGGGCACATATGCAACCATCAATTGATAGAACTTGAACTTTCTTTAACTTGCCTATGTTACTTGGAAGCCTTTTAAGCTTTTTGCAGTGGCTCAAATCAAGAAGAACAAGTCCAGCACATCGATCAATTGATTCAGACAAGTGAACCAAACTTGCACATCCTTTGAGTATCAACCTCTGAAGTGCAGGCATCTCAGAAAAGCCACCAACACTAACAATCTTACAGTAGCTGAGATTAAGAATCTTCAACGACCCAAGATGCTGTTACATTTTAGATCAATTATTCAAGTATATATGTTAAAATAAATAATTTTATCGAAATGACGAAAAAAGTAACTTTGAATCTCGTACCTTGGGCTTCTTCCAAAGACATTTCAGATCACTATACGACATGTCAAGTGCAGCCAAATTCTCCATTGGCAAGTCTGAAGGTATGTATGTCAAGAGAGATCCATGCATACACAACCATCTTAAACCTTTTGGAAAATTCATGTAAGACCCATTGAGTTTGACATGGTTGAGTTGGAGGAGATTTAGTTTCTCCATCTTACCTAAAGCATTAGTCCTCAGCTCGGGTTTTTTGCTTTGAGCGGATGAAAACATCATAAAGATCCATGTGAGAAACCACCAAATCCTTGAGAAAAGTTTATAAACAATATTGTGGACTGATGGAACTACACTAGTATTCTTCAAAAAGCCATCTTCAAACTTAGGAGGCTCTGTCCCAGTATTTGATCCAGCTGGTAGCATTTCTTTCTCAAGCACTTTCATATCAAGGAGAAGACCTTGAATGTTTGTTGTACCCTAAATAAGAAAAAAAATAACAAAAAACATTAATATTGTTTTATTAGTGATCCAAATAACGAATGAACATAACGGGTATGATTTATTACCTTTTCTGCTCTCAATAAATCCAAGGACTCTTCATGATTCCATAATCGGCTACGCTTCCATGGCTTCTTAGGTGATTCTTGGTGAACTATGTCTCTCCCCATATCTTGAATCAATTGATGCATCATCAATTCATTTCCCCATGGGGTTGACGTCAGCAAACATCTTTCGATAAGCTTCTTTATCCCATATGATGTGCGGATGCCACATTCATTCAATATAGTTTCAGTTACTTCTCTATCTTCTCCAACAAAAAAGCATGCAATATGCTTAAACAATTCTTTGGAACTTTCTGATGGCAGAGAATCATAGCCAACTCGTAAAACCTTTTGAATATCGTTATGCAATTCTTTTTTCTGCAACATTTCTAAAGTATCACTCCAAGCAGCTACATCTTCATTAATCAGTGAGCTACCCAAAACTTTAAGAGCCAACGGATGCCCTTTACAATACTCTGCAACTCGTCTTGCTTCTTCTGCATAACCTTCCTTAGGATCATAGCATCTAAATGCATGCCAACATAAAAGTTGTAGAGAAGCGGCATCACCTATGCCATAAAGTCGATGCTTTGTATGTTCAGGAGGAAATCTTGTATGAAACAATGCACACTTTTCTGTTATAGACCCGTCTTTGGTTGTTATTATGATCTTGCTTCCTGGGTGAAAACAACCTTTTGTCCCGATCAACACATCTAATTGTTCAAAATTATCAATACCATCAAGAACAACAAGCGTTCTTTTATTGAATAACGCTTTCTCAATCTTAGCAGTCGACACATTAACATTACGTACTTGAACCATTCTTTTCTTAAGAATGTCTTCAAGTATCTGTTTCTGAAAGTCAAGCAGTGCACTTGAATTTTGAGCACATTTTCTTTCAATGCCTTCAAGAAAGCTGCTTCTTTCAAATTCATGACAATGTGATCTATACATGTATTCTGCTAATGATGTCTTTCCGATCCCAGCCATTCCCCAAATGGTGAGAATGTTAGCGGTTTTTGTGGATCCTTCTTTCAACCAGGACCTAATTTGGTGAATGGAGAAGTCCACCCCTATTAGTTTCAGGACTTCAGTCGACAAGTGTAGATTCAATCTAGTTCTGATTTCGATAACAATTTCTTCAATGAACACCGTCTCTCGACTGAAAATTGATTTATATGGATCAACACGATATATATCTTTGATAAAGATCCGAGTAAAATTTATCGAATATATATTAATGTGATTAAACTTTCTACGGCCTTGTAATTTTAGCGGGCTTAAATTGTAAGACATGTTGGAACTTGCCTAATATGAGAAATATTTTCCGACACAGGAGGCTCATGAAACTAATACCCACTTAATAAGAATGAACCCTTGAGAGTATTAGACGAATCTTTAGAGAGCTAGGGTTTTGGTGTGTGTGTGTGTGTGTGTTTGAAAAAGACATGCACGGTTATTCTCGCGGCTTCACCCGTGCAACAAGCCGTGTAACTTTCTGGAATTTTGTTCGAAACTGTGGCTTATGCAGTTTTACTTGTATATATATGTGTGTGCGCGCGCGTTAACTTGTCGTTAAAAAAGATATATGTGTGTGTGAGTGTATAGGACGATTTTTGGGCAGAAACACACAAAAAGTATATGGCTTTCTCTACATATCTTAATTCAACAATTCGCTAGATTCAAGTTAAACTTATTTGATTATCCATCTAGTCAATCACACACTACTACTACAACCAAATTGAGTTTATAGGACATCATCAACTTCTTAGCATCATAATAGATTAGTTTATAAGACTTCATTTATTGGACAACAAAAAAAACTATGGTATCTAATAGCGTTATAATAAGTTTATAGGACGTTTTTTAGGATCTTGGCATTTGGGATACTTTTAATACAAAAAGTCGTATCAACTATTTTATAGAAGCCAAAGGGCTTCTAGCCCAGCGGCATTTGGTGTTCGGTAAGGTCCCCCCTCCTTTGTGGTTGTGGGTTTGAGTCATGTCGTGGACGTTGGTGTAGATTTATGGTATACTTTTAAGAAAGTGTCACATAAACTCATCTTATTTTATAGGACACATGTTTTATAACACATTGTTTTTTAAATAGTGTCATATGAAATAACTAAGATGACGTGTTTTTATTTATTTATAAAAAGCCCTAAAAATCTTCTTACGACACCCAAAAACGTTGTACAAACTTATTACAACGCATTTCAATACGACTCTTTATTTTTTAGTCTTATAAAGCTTTTTATTAGTATCTTTAATTAGAAAATTTTGACATCTTATAAATCTAACTTTATTATAATGAATTCCTATATTTCTTCGATTTTAGTTTATGACGCAGCAGGAGTTGCGGATTGGATTGATAAACGTCTAAACCAGGATATATAACAAGAAACTTCTAAGAAAACAATAGAAAACGAAAAGGCTTTTATTGATAAAAATCTGTCTTAGGAAATAGAATTAAACAACTTAAATAGGGAAAAGACTTCTAGTTTACTAGCAAGGAAAAGGAAATCAAAAAGAATGTGAAGAGATAATAATAAATAAAAATGGAATATGATGCCATCCTTATCCAAAACGAAGGTTCTGGATTCTGGCTAATCTCGTGGTTCATGGCACGACCCGCCGGTTTCTGTCAACTCACACTCCAGTGTTAGGCGCGACTTCTAGCGTGACTATGGTAGCCGGAGTACTGGGCTTTGTATTCTGCATATGCCTTGTCGATTTTGTGTTCTAATTCGTTGGCAACTCTCCTCATCAGTTTAGAAGTATAAATTGGTGACTTTATTAACAGAAAGAATTTAGAATTGGTTTCCAGAAGTTGTGTCAAGAAGCTAGCTCTAACATGAGTTTATACATTAATTACTTTACAAAAATAAACAATGTTTTTGATTCTGCTTTTAGATTCCAACACCATCTCTTATTAAGCACGAGAGAAATAAGACTTCAGACTTCAAACACCATCTCTATAAAGTGTAATGTTTAATAGTGTTGGAATAGGTTTATAAAATATTTATAGGAGTTTTAACAAGTTTTGTGATGCTTTTAAATTAAGTGTCCTATTAGTTATGACACTTTTGAGAAACGTTATATAAACTCATCTTTATATTGGACACTTGTTTTTGTAGGACATTTTTCAAATATCGTCATATAAATTTGCTATGCAACACTTTGTTCTACAAACATTATAAAAACTTGTTATAACCCCTACAAACGGCCTATAAGCCTTACGTAACACTTTTAGATATGATGCATTATAGTTTGGTTCTATAAAGTATGCTATTTGGACTCCTAAAAATTATAAGCATTGCATAAACCTAATTTTGTTATAGTGATTGACAAATATATGGCCTTCTGTGGTAAAGACCCAATAAGAGGCAAAATAAGGGAAAAGTTTACCTCTGATAAAATAAGAGGACGGTAATAACAAATAGTTTGAATTGATGAACCTCTAATTACTGACTAAGTGATAAGAGGCTTCTAAAAAAACAAGGCCTAAGACATTTTAAGCAATTTATAAACCTGATTTTGTTATGATGTCTATTTTCTAGATATTTCAATATATAAATATACACATTTCTATTAATGATCGCTTATTCTTAACATTTTAAGACAAAATCTTTGTTAAGGAACGATATATCAATCACAAATGATGAAAACCCACGTAAATGAACCCACGTGAATCGAATGACGTTTGGGTTAACGATTTTAAGTTATTCAGTTTTCGGGCCAAATGGTTCAGTTAACTAAATTAGGATCTTTATTCGGTTCGATTTTCGGTTAAATTTTTTCTAATTCGGTTAAACCGAACAACACATTCTACTAATATTTTATATATTTCATGTTTATAAAAATTAAACCAAATATATGTTTATACTATTATTTTTTTATATATTTTATTACCATATAATGTTAATTTTATTTCTAAGTAGATAATGTTTTTTTGTTAAATTATTATTTTTTTGTTTGACTTACAATGTTGCATGCACAAAAATAATGTCAATTGGTAGATATTAGTTTTGGCCATATAGGTGTTTTTTAGTTAATATAAGTCAATTGTAGAATATGAATGCATGCATGATATATATTACAAGTAACACACTAAATTTAGAAAAATTATTTCAGTAAACGGAGAATCAAACGAGAATAATATGTATTTAATATTAAATAATATAAAAACCAACAAAATCATATATGATTTACATGGCTTTGCAGTTAAGTCGCGTCCAAAGTTGCATGCGTGGTTTTTCGAAAAGTAATGCAAAATCATATGTGATGTTGTTGGTTATCGTGTTCTTTAAATAGGTATTGCTCTCGTTTGAACCTGATACAGATCGCCTGGCCCGACAAATTGAAGAAAAGCAAGACCGAGCTACTGTCAGAAGGGAAGCTCGCGCCGCGAGGGCCTAGCTCGCGCCGCGAAGCAGTGCAGCTCCACCAGATTCGATTTTCGTTATTTTTGCCTTAATTACTTAGTTTCTTTTTTCTTTGTTTCTTTGCCATCAAGCTAGGATTAATTATGGTTTAGATTGTTTCCTTTCCTTAAAACGTTTCCTTTTTTCGTTTATTTCTTAGGCTATTTAAAGAACCATTAGTTTGTCAATTATCATCATTCAATTATTATTCAATAAAAGTTTGTTTACTTATCGTATTTACGATTTCCCGTTTACGTTTCACGCTTGTGAACGTTGTCTATCTTTTGGGTTGACGCTTGTCGATCCGTTCCACGTTTCTCACTGCGTCAGTTGGTATCAGAGCTCAGTTTTCCTGTCTCGTTCCAACCTACATGATGGGAGACCAACCCCGACTTAATGCCGCCGACATCGAGGCCATAACCGCGGTTGTCACCACGGCTATCGACCGCCTCGCCGATCGTCTCACCACCTCCAACGACCGCATTGCCACCCAACTCAACACTCTCATCAACGAGCATCCGGAACGAGTTAGGCACCCCGATCGTCGACCATCACCCCATCGTCGACCATCACCCCGTCGTCAACCTTCACCCCATCAACGACCACCACCCCGTCGTCAACCGTCACCCCGTCGTCAACGAACCCCTAGCGTTCACTCGAGCTCCGAATCAGAACCCGAAGAAGAGGAGGAGCAACCACCCCGCAACGACCCAGACTACCGCATGAAGGCTGATATCCCTTTCTTCCACGGAAACGTCGGTGTCGAAGAATTCTTCGACTGGCAAATCGAGGTTGATCGTTTCTTCGAGATCATGGGAGTTCCGGACCACAAGCAAGTCAAGATGGTTGCTTTCCGCTTGAAAAGCACCGCCGCCGTTTGGTGGGACCGCCTAACCACCCAACGACAACGGCAACGAAAGGGCCCAGTTCGTTCGTGGAGGCGAATGAAGCAATTAATGTCGGATCGCTTTCTACCGGGAGATTACGAGCAAATCCTCTACCGAATGTATTTGGAATGTGCCCAAGGTTCCCGATCCGTGTCCGAATACACAACGGAATTTCTCCGCTATTCCGAGCGAAACGAAATAGGCGAAACGGAGGGTCAAAGAGTTACGCGCTACATCAACGGTTTAAAGCCTTCCATTCAAGAGAAGATCGGACTCCAAACCGCGTGGACCGTCTCCGAAGCTTCCAATTTGGCCATGAAAGCCGAGTTGATTGAAAAATCCGCCCGATCTTCTTACCGCCGTTACACCACCCAAATCCCCACCGAAGCTTCTAGTTCAAATCCCGATAAGGAAAGAGCATAATCACTCGCCCGAATCCTAAAACCGATAAAGACTCCGATCCCCCTCGAACCACAACCGCCACCAAACCGCCCGCACCAAAACCCGCTAATCCTTACGCAAAACCCATGGCTTCTAAATGTTTTCGTTGCGGTGAACCCGGTCACCGTTCCAACGAATGCAATCAACGACGAACCACGGCACTTATCGAAGGAGACCGAGACGATGAGGAAGGAGAGTACGATGATCTCGATTTTGCGGAGGAAGATCTAGAGGAGAAGGTAGCATGCGTACTTCAACGCGTCCTACTCACTCCAAAAGAAGAAGGCCAAAGGAAGAATCTCTTTCGTACCTATTGCGCGATCAACAAGAAAGTTTGTAACTTAATTGTTGATAACGGAAGTTGCGAAAATTTGGTATCGCAAAAGATCGTGGACCATCTAGGTTTACCGACCCAACCACACGATGCGCCTTATTCACTTGGGTGGGTGAAAAAAGGACCCCAAGTACGCGTCACTCAAACTTGCAAGGTGCCTTTGTCCATCGGAAAGCATTATAAGGCGGATATTCTATGCGATGTACTCGAGATGGACGCGTGTCACATTCTACTCGGTCGACCGTGGCAATTCGATCATGACGTAACGTATCGAGGGCGAGACAACATCATGTTCTTTCGTTGGGGTGACAGAAAAATCGCCATGGCACCCGTAGCTCAATTCGACCGCACTCCGGAAAAGAAAGGAGAAAACCTTCTAGTCGTTACCTCCAACGAGCGCCTCCTCGAAGATACCTTCAAAGAAACACAAACTTTTTGTCCCGTTGTTGTCAAAGGTTTGTTGAGCACCGAAAAGTCCGATAATATTCTGGAAGAAGTGGAAGAGATACTCCGAGATTTCAAAGACTTGACCGCGGACGATCTACCACCCGAGCTACCTCCCATGAGGGACATTCAACATCAAATAGATCTCATCCCGGGCGCCAATCTCCCCAACCTTCCTCACTATCGCATGAGCCCAAAGGAAAACGAAATATTACGGGAGCAAGTCGAAGATCTTTTGAGAAAAGGTTTTATCCGAGAAAGCTTAAGTCCGTGTGCCGTTCCCGTTCTTCTCGTGCCCAAAAAGGGGAATCAATGGCGGATGTGTATTGATAGTCGCGCCATCAACAAAATTACGATCAAGTACCGTTTTCCGATTCCTCGTTTGGAAGACATGCTTGACTCGTTATCCGGTGCCAAGATCTTCACCAAAATCGATCTTCGAAGCGGTTACCATCAAATTCGGATTCGCCCGGGTGACGAATGGAAAACGGCGTTCAAAACCCCTTTCGGGTTATACGAGTGGCTCGTCATGTCTTTTGGGACATCCAACGCTCCGAGTACTTTCATGCGAACGATGTACCAAGTTCTACGTCCCTTTATCGGGTCTTGTGTCGTCGTTTATTTCGACGATATTCTTATTTATAGCCGGGGGAAAGACGATCATCTCACGCACTTACGGCAAGTTTTAACCGTACTCCAAGAAAGCAAGCTTTATGTTAACCTCAAAAAGTGTGCTTTTTGCACCCCAAAACTTCTATTTTTGGGTTTTATTGTTGGAGAAGCCGGTATCGAAGTCGATGAAGAAAAGGTACGTGCAATTCGCGAATGGCCCACTCCTAAAACCGTCACCGATGTTCGTAGCTTTCACGGTTTGGCCACTTTTTATCGGAGGTTCGTACGGAATTTTAGCACCATTACCGCTCCCATCACGGAATGCCTCAAGAAAAATAAATTCCAATGGGGTCCCGATCAAGATCGTAGCTTTGCCTTAATTAAGGAAAAGCTAAGCACCACTCCGGTCCTTGCCTTACCCGATTTCGATAAAGTGTTTGAAGTTGAATGCGATGCAAGCGGGATTGGGGTAGGCGCGGTTCTTTCGCAAGAAAAGAGACCGGTTGCTTTCTTTAGCGAAAAATTGAGTGAAGCCCGCCTAAAGTGGAGTACGTATGATCAAGAGTTCTATGCCGTTTTTCGCGCATTAAAGCAATGGGAGCATTATCTTGTGCAAAAGGAGTTTGTCTTGTTTACCGATCATCAAGCTTTAAAGTTCATTAATAGCCAAAAATCGGTTAATAAGATGCATGCTCGATGGGTTAGTTACTTGCAAAAGTTTCCTTTCGTGATCAAGCACAAATCCGGGGTTCTCAACCGTGTAGCCGATGCTTTGAGTCGACGTGCCACCTTGATGATTACTCTTGCCAAAGAAGTTACCGGATTTGAAGTCCTCAAAGAGCAATACGAAGAGGATGACGACTTTAAAGAAATTTTCCTCAAGTGCAAATCTGGGACGTCGATAGATGATTACCACATGCGGGATGGTTATCTTTTCAAAGGTAATCAATTTTGTGTTCCTAACTCGTCCCTTCGTGAAAAATTGATTAGGGACTTACATGGAGGAGGTTTAAGTGGTCACCTTGGTCGCGACAAAACTATTGCTAGTGTTCTTGAACGATACCATTGGCCACACCTAAGACGCGATGTTGGTGCTATTGTGCGAAAATGTTACACTTGTCAAGTTGCGAAAGGTCAAAGTCAAAACACCGGTCTTTATTTGCCATTGCCAATTCCGGAAGATATTTGGCAAGATTTGTCAATGGATTTTGTTCTTGGTTTACCTCGAACTCAACGGGGAGTTGATTCAATTTTCGTTGTTGTGGATCGCTTTTCGAAGATGACCCATTTTATTGCGTGTAAAAAGACGGCGGACGCGAGTAACATTGCTAAACTATTCTTCAAGGAAGTTGTTCGTCTTCATGGTGTTCCAAAAACCATCACTTCCGATCGAGATGCAAAGTTCCTAAGCCATTTTTGGATCACCTTATGGCGTTTGTTCGGAACCACACTTAATAAGAGCACTACGGCACACCCGCAATCTGACGGTCAAACGGAAGTTACAAATCGCACGCTTGGAAATATGTTACGGAGTGTTTGCGGAAACAAACCGAAACAGTGGGATCTTGTTAAATCTGAATAGCTCTGATACCACTTGATAGATCTGAATAACAATCCACCATGATTAAGAAGCTTCAATTTCAATCACAAATCTCACTTTTATTGATATGAACAATATGAACACAAGATACAAACTCAACTTTCTCTCTCCTCTATCAAACTCTAGATCTGACAATACGTATCTCTCAAAACTCTCAATTCTCTAACTTCTAATTGTTACAACTAACACAAAAGCTTTTATACCCCTAGGGTATTTACACTCAGCTCCCCTCAACTTTACAACAAATACAATTATAAACCCAAACTTGAATACAACTATATTTTTAACCCTAACAATCTCCCCCTTTGTATTCAAGTTGGAAATAACCAACTAATACAAAACTTGTAAACATATACAATCTTCTCAATCTTCACTTTATCAGAATCATCAACGAACAAAACTTTTCAGCATCAGAAATCTTCATGGAATACAATTAATCAACTTGAAAACTTCTCAAATGAATTTAACTTGAGAATCTCTTGACTTTAAAGATCTTCCACAGTCTTCAGAAAATTTCTCAACCTTTTTCAAAGTAAACAATCTCCCCTTTATCAGCAAAATCGAATTATCTCTTTTGAATTATCAGCTTTCAATAAGCTCATCTTGAATCAGAATTCACCAACTGATAATCACTTAAGTATCAATCTCCAGATATTTTCATCCAATCAATCTTCAGAAAATAAAACAACTCCTTTTCTCCATAAACTTCAAACTCTTATCTCATCATCCAGAACCAACATCTTTGAAATCTTCGATCTTCACTCGACTACTTCCAATGTCTTCAAATAATCAAAACTTTGACAACTTGATTATCTTGATAAAACTTTTCATCTTGATCTTCCACTTAAGCACAAATTCTCTTCAGAACTCAACTTGAACTTTGAACAAATATCTTCAAGTACGTTGAAATTCGTAAAATTTACTGTTATCAACCGGAGAATCATCAGATTTGAACTGTTTAAATTCCTCTTCTGAATAACTTCTGATATAATCATCAGATAATGAAATTTCCCTTCTACTATAACTGTCATTCAGACGAGCGTAGTTGAAAGGAATTTGAACATTATCTTTTCTCTTTCTACGTTTATCATGTTCAGCTTCAACTTCCTCAGATGATCTTGTAAAACGCATTTTATACTTCTTGTCCAGATTAAAATAGATAGTATCATACAGTGTAGGAACAAATCTGATTGCACGTTTCAAGTAATGAGGATTTTCAAATCCCAAACCTTCTCTAACATTATAAGCTTTGAACTCCTTTGGTTTATTTAGAAAAATTGTTTGATCAGTCTGTCCTCTTTTTAAAAGCATGGTTTCAACCTTTTTAATATGCCCAAGTAAAACTTCTTTTTCTTCAGAAAGTGCAGAAAATTTCTTTTGAATGTCATTATACTCCTTTTCCTGAATAGAAAGTTTCTCGGAAATTTCTCTGAATAAAACTGGTGGCTTGGTATCGGAACCAATTGCTAACGCTTCTCTTGTCGTCATGATGAATCGAACGGATCTTTTGATCAGTAGATGGTTAAATCTGAAATTGTTGAAAAATCACCGAACGGCTTTCCTTGAAAAACCGGAAGTTAATTCAAAAATTCTGAAACACTAAAACAATTGAAAGTCAGTAACGCAGAGTATATTCAGAAAATTTAAAACTTGTAAGGTCGGACAATTAGAAAAAAATTTGCTCTCCAAAATCACAAAGACTCGAGACTTGGTAAAAAATAAAATGAATACAATAAAACCAAAATAACCTCACACAAAAACAATAGAATGACTCGAGATACTCGAAGACTAAAAAAATATGACTCGAATTTTAAAATCCAAAAATTCACTCAAAAAATAAAATGGTTCGAGACATATTGAAAAATACTCAAAAATATTAAGATATCTTGAAAAATACTCAAAAATAAAGCCCAAGACTCAAAATACGGATAAATGGCTCGAAATACGGTATTTATGCGCCAAACTACGCTCAAAATACACTCAAACGCCTAAACACTCGAGATACACACGAAATACACTCAAGACCGGATTTCACGCGCCTCGAGATGATAAGCACGCGCTTTCACGCGCTTAAAATAGTATCTCACGCGCCTCGAGATACTCTTCACGCGCACATGCACACTCTCGAGACAAGGCTGACCTGCTCTCCCACGCGTTGTCCCCCACGCGCCCGACAGGCTCTCGAGATGACATAACACGCCTGACGCGCCTTCAGCATTTTGTCCTTATGCACTTACACACTTTCTAGAGAGTTGACATCTGACGCCTCGAGAATCCAGCTGTGAGCCACGCGCCTCTCGAGATGTTCTTCACCCCCGCGCCGACAGCTGTAAAAGGCTGACGCGTTTTTCTTTTGTCTCCAAACGCCTGACGAGGCACTCGAGATGAAGCTGACGAGACCTGAAGATGCTGATGACGTCTGACAACTGTCCTTACGCAACTGTCGGACTCGAGTTGACTCCTTCACACGCCTCTGCTCCACGCGCTCAAGACTCACACGCCTTTAAGCATGATGAACCGTACACGCCTGACGACTGACGTCTCTCACGTCTGACTCGCACGTGACTCGAGATGGTCTTCTGACTTGCCTGACGTCTCGAGTTGACAGCTGTTGACTAAAAATTCTACACGCCTTTTTCTTGCATAACTCGAGACAAGGACTCGTGTTGACCTTCTCTCTTATTTAAAAATTTCTGACACACTCGAGATAGAACCAACATACACGAGATAACTTTCTCGAATTTCTCCTTGTCCTTATGTGCTTTCTTGTCTCCTCACATCCAACACGAAGTACACTCGAGATGACACACGAGACACGCGTCAGACTCGAGATAGACTCGAAATGACTTTTCTTACGCGTCAGACACGCATCAGACTCGAGACATGACTCGAGATAGACTCAAAAAATTCAAAATTTGAAAAATATGCTTAAAAATTTGAAAAATATGCTCGAGATAGCAACACAATGCTCGAAATGATCAGATCTGGACTCGAGACATAACAACTTCTTCTCCAAACCTCCATTGATGAACCTCCATTGATGAACTTCGAACAAAACCTTGAAAAACCTTCATTTTAGGCTCAAAATTCATCAAATCTTCACAATTAAACACTAAAAACTCAAATCTAACAACAAAATCACATCAATCTACATCCAAATCTTCAAATCTTCAAGATCTTCAAGCTCCAAATCAAAATTTCATCAAATTTGCTTCAAACTTCAAAAGCTCCAAAAATTACCTTCAAATCTTCAAAATTTCAACAATTTCACTGATCTCCTGCTCTGATACCACTTGTTAAATCTGAATAGCTCTGATACCACTTGATAGATCTGAATAACAATCCACCATGATTAAGAAGCTTCAATTTCAATCACAAATCTCACTTTTATTGATATGAACAATATGAACACAAGATACAAACTCAACTTTCTCTCTCCTCTATCAAACTCTAGATCTGACAATACGTATCTCTCAAAACTCTCAATTCTCTAACTTCTAATTGTTACAACTAACACAAAAGCTTTTATACCCCTAGGGTATTTACACTCAGCTCCCCTCAACTTTACAACAAATACACATATCAACTCAAACTTGAATACAACTATATTTTCAACCCTAACAATCTCCCCCTTTGTATTCAAGTTGGAAATAACCAACTAAAACAAAACTTGTAATCATATACAATCTTCTCAATCTTCACTTTATCAAAATCATCAACGAACAAAACTTTTCCGCATCAGAAATCTTCATGGAATACAAGTAACCAACTTCAAAACTTCTCAAACGAATGTAACTTGAGAATCTCTTGACATTAAAGATCTTCCATAGTCTTCAGAAAATTTCTCAACCTTTTTCAAATTAAACAACCTCCCCTTTATCAGCAAAATCGAATTATCTTCTTTGAATTATCAACTTTCAATAAGCTCATCTTGAATCAGAATTCACCAACTGATAACCACCTCAATATCAATCTCCAGATATTGATTTCGCCACAAGTTGAAAATATGAAACAAAATAAGATCCTAACAGATCTTATCCTTCCACAAGTTGAGTTCGCTTATAATAGCACCGTACATTCCGCCACGGGTTGTTCTCCGTTCTCGTTGGTTTACACGTCCGTTCCAAAACATGTGGTGGATTTAATTCAACTCCCGCGACTTCCGGGAACAAGTGTTGCCGCTGAAAATATGGCCAAAGATGTGCAAGCTGTTAAAGAAAATGTTAAGGCCCGTCTTGAAGCCGTTGCCTTAAAGAACAAGGGGATAGCGGACAAACACCGACGAAAGAAGGTATTTCGTGAAGGAGATGATGTGATGGTATTCCTTCGAAAAGAGCGTTTCCCCGTTGGAACCTACGGCAAACTCCAGCCCAAAAAGTACGAACCTTTCAAGATCACCAAGAAGATTAACGACAATGCCTATGTCGTCGCTCTTCCGGATTCGCTTCACATTTCCAATACTTTTAATGTCGCCGATCTGTATGACGATTATGAGGATGACTTTCCGTTAGATGAGAACTCGGGGTCGAGTTCTTCGGAGGTGGAGGAGACTGATACAGATCGCCTGGCCCGACAAATTGAAGAAAAGCAAGACCGAGCTACTGTCAGGAGGGAAGCTCGCGCCGCGAGGGCCTAGCTCGCGCCGCGAAGCAGTGCAGCTCCACCAGATTCGATTTTCGTTATTTTTGCCTTAATTACTTAGTTTCTTTTTTCTTTGTTTCTTTGCCATCAAGCTAGGATTAATTATGGTTTAGATTGTTTCCTTTCCTTAAAACGTTTCCTTTTTTCGTTTATTTCTTAGGCTATTTAAAGAACCATTAGTTTGTCAATTATCATCATTCAATTATTATTCAATAAAAGTTTGTTTACTTATCGTATTTACGATTTCCCGTTTACGTTTCACGCTTGTGAACGTTGTCTATCTTTTGGGTTGACGCTTGTCGATCCGTTCCACGTTTCTCACTGCGTCAGAACCCAACTCTATTTGAGTAAGTGTCTAACGAAAAAATATAAATCCTACCGAATAACCTGAAAACGGAGTAACCCGAAATAGATTAAATTGAACCAAATAACACCCTTTAGTAACCATGTTATAGCTTAACAAACAATCCCTTTGTTCTTATGTGAATTCAAATTACACAAAACGGCCTAATAGTTCATTATAGCTTAACTAACAATCCCTTTGTTCTTTTATTATAGCTAGGGATTCAAAGGGCATGATTTGTTTTTACTTTCTTTTTGTTGGTTGGATTTACACTTGATAAACAAAATAGACACTAAGAAAGTTTTACCAGCCATTTGCATCCTTTCCTTTCAAATCAGCAACTTCTGTTAGTCCTTCCCTCCACGACTCCAACTTACGTGATCGTTGACTTTTCTTCTCCTCATCGTTTTCTGCCTCCATCCTTCGTTTGTGCTCAACCAACGCATCTCCAAAACTATTTTCTTGCTTCCTGACATGGGTTGGCTCAACATGATAGAAAATGGGGAGAACAATATGGTTTGAGGTCCTCCGTTGCTCGAGAATCATCACGAGTTCCTCTAGACACCATGTCGATGTAGCATAGTTTTGGGACAACACAACTACCGAAGCACGAGAGCTTTGTATAGCTCTCGCAAGCTCCGGTTTCAGATCTTCCCCAGTTTCAACCTCTTCCTCATCAAGAAATGTGGAGATGTTTTCATTTTGCAAAGCCTGGTAGAGGTGATCAATAAAAGAAAGGCGAGTGTCTATACCTCGAAAACTCAAGAAAACATCATAGGTTTTTGTGCTTTCTTCTTCTTGTATTTCGTTGAGAATAGCCATGGAATTTGAAACTAAACCACAAGAGTACGTATATAATCCCGGCCGAAAATAAGGTCGAAGAATTGCCTTTGCCTCTTACTTTTATCGGTTGAATTATGTGACGTCAAGATGGCACGGACCGGGAATAGATTCCTTTTTGGTTAGTACTTGATTCTTAAGAGAGTCGATATGATCAACTTTATGATATAACTCAGTGTAATTAGTTCAGTATATAAAATGAATTAAGTCTTAATTATGGTGCATTTTCATGGACTTGTTTAAGACTAATTCCAGCTGTAATTGATGTTCATGAAATTTAAAAAACTTTTCTTCTCTTGGCGTTTCTCTTTAATTTGTTGTTAACATGAACCTAGAATGGCTAAGTCTCGTGCATAAGAACAAAATTCAACCTGGGGGATTCAATAATTGTTATGCAAGAACAAAAACTTTATTGTAATTTATTTGATTATTTAAATTGTAATCAATACAACAAAGTTATAAACGTGTTAGGTGTACTTCTTTGTCGATACTTTCGTTAGCTTAAAGTCAAATTTGATGACTTATTAAATTATCACTTTATTCATCTTAAACAATAATTGCTTTTATTGTTTGTTTGAAATTAATTCATGCATAATTTTTAATCACTCGTCTATATACTTGTAATATGAGAGAGATGCAAAGGACATGTAGCCCAGCGGTATTTGGTGCTGTTAAGTGATGCCCCTCCCTTATGGTTGTACGTTCGAATCCGATTGTGAATGTTGGAGTAGATTTAGTGGATGAGTGTATCTATGCCGTTAAAAAAAAAAGAGAGAAATATAACCAGTGTTGATTGAAATCAATCTAACATATAACAAAAGTTGAAGGATTCTACAAATACCACATCACGTAAAAGAGTATTGATTCAAGTATATTTTTTAACATAAATCGGACATAAGACCGGTATCACTCGCACCCAAATAATAGAGGAGCAATATGCACTACACACAGAGGGTTATTTTAGACAAAAAATCTCATCGAATTACCGTTGAAATTTTTGTTTTTTATCGGTGACATTTTGTCGAAAATGCCAATTTTGGATGAGGATGACCTGTCGAGAAATTGACGAAAATTCCAAGGGATTTTGAACAACCATTCAATAGGATTTTCCATGGAATTTCAAAAACTTTGCACCTGTTTTTTATCAATTAATTTATTGGGAAATGAGTTTCTCTTTTCTAAAATATAACTTTGGAGTTCTATTTCTTTAATGTCAATTTTCATTCCTAAAAGTTCTATCCGTTCTTGTATTAGCTTGGTTTTCTTTTGAGATAAAGCTAATCCATTTTTTATACATAATTCTATAAATATATCAAGATGTTTTAAATGTGATTCTATATATTATCAAATAATATTAAAACATGAGGCCTTTTCTAGAGAGATTTTCAGTTAAAAATAACCTTCGAAAGATTTTCGATGAAATATATTTTCATGTGATTTTGACGGAAAATATTTTCATAAAACTTTTTATGGAAGCTATCATCATGAGATTTTTGACGGAAGACTTCTTCATGGGAATTTTGATGAAAATTGGTTAACTATGGTTGACATTTTGCCAACGATTTGCTTGGGATGTTTGACAGACTTCTGTAGAAAATTTAACTCATCGTGAATTTCAAGTATTTAAAAGAACAATTAAAATGCGCATCTTTCGTTATAAATATGTTGTTGTACACTACACCAAATTAATGTTGTGTTAGACAACAAATGTTAATTGCTTATGTTGCTTTAGATATGCTTAGGCAAGAAAGGCAATTGTATGTTGCCTAAGTTACCTCTTAGGCAAAGTATAATTATATGTTGTCTAAGTTAGATCTAAGGCAACATATAAATAATTGTATGTTGCCTAAAACTTTCTTAAGCAACATCTCTTCTTACGTTGCCTCAGTGTATTTAGACTGCTTATATTTTGTTTTTTTAAATTGCTCAAAGTTATCTTAGGCAACATATAATTCATTTCCTTTGTTGCTTTAGATCTTTCATAGGCAACATAGTCTAGGTTGCCTAATGTCAAAATATAAATAAATAGAGGTAGCTGAAAAATTAAGGTCGACATATTGACATCCTATTAAATATTGATCAAAGTTAAGTTAGGCAACATATAATCTATTACATTTGTTGCTTAAGATCTGTTAAAGCAACATACTTTCTTGTTTCTATGTTGCCTAAGGTAAATAAACGAAAAAACTATTGACAATAACTCGTTTTAAGGTTGACAATTAACATTGTACTATATATCAATCGAATTTTACTTAGAAAACGCAAATCATTGGTCCGTTACTAGATGTAGCTTTTTCACTAGGCAAAATGCCTAATATTTATAACACTCTGGTGTACAAAAAACCGTAAACCCGCGAAACCCACCCAACCTAACCCGCTAACAACCAAATAAACCCAAACTGTCAATTAAAAGGTTTGAAATTGGGTTAGTAGCTCAAACCGCCTAACCCGCCGCTAAGATATAATTTCTATAAAACCACACACACACACATTAATGAATAAAAAATACTAGTCTATTTAGTTTTTGTATCATTTTGTTCGTTTACTCAAATGAACAAACAAACATACCAATGGACTTGTTTGTTCATTTTTGTTCGTTAGTTTTATCGTTTGTTTACACTTGTTTAGCATTTAATGAAGGAACATACATGAACATGAACAAACACACTGTTTTTAACAAAAGAACATGAACACAAAAAATAAAAAGAATCATCTATTTGTCATCCGTGTTCGTTCATTTGTTCGATTAAGTTAAGAGAACAAACACAAAAAGCTTCATTCGTGTTCATTTGGTTCTTTTACAACTCTAACGGTTGTACTTAATTGATGATTTCGACAGTTTGGAGCATGTATTATTCAAACAAGTATTTGATTGACGATTTGAAGTACTTTTTAAGGATTAATGACATAATTATTGTGAGAATATGTGGAACCCTTAGATGTAATCTCCAAAAGTGCCCTTGAGGAGAGACGAGGGTTCCATCATATGTAGTGAAGATTTTGTCCAAGTTTTTAGCCGATGTGGGACTCTAACACGCCCCCTCCAACAGAGGCTAGATGGAGGGCCAAGAAGGGCCACGAGAGGGCCAGGAATGGCCATGAGAGAGTCGGTGTGTCAGTCCCTAGAGTGGTAGACCTTGGCTTTAATACCATGTGAGAATATGTGGAACCTGCAAGGGTTTGTTGGTTTAGGTTATACTTTTGAGTAGGTTGGTTGGGCTAATTGTATATGTAAATATTGTTGTATATGCATGATTGTATAGTTTATGTGTGTATTGTTTGATAATCGTGTATGATACATATATGTATAATGGATATCAATGTATTAAGTATATTGTTCTCCCCTGTTATAAATAAACTTCTATTTGTTTAATTTAACAAAGGCATCGGTCTTAGGGCAGACTGCCACGTGCCCAGAGGGTGATTCGATAAAGATCTCGTCGGAGGTACCACATTCCGTCCAATTCCGCTTGTACCCTCTAACATTAAGGTCACCAACTATACTAGTATCACCAACTACGTCGGATGTGATACTTTCTGACACAGAAATGGACACACCTACTAGTGGCCCACATATTATAGATATACGTATCAATTGTTGTCACATCTATGTGGATCTGACGAAATGATGGTGGGAGAAGTTGAGTTAACGGTGAGAATCGTGAAAATGGATTTGAACTTTGATCCCTTTTAATCTCATGTCCTCTCATAAACTACGCTTTAGAAGACCCAACCCAACCCTTATTCTGTCCCTATGTATATGTGTACATATACAGTAGTCGTACCAATCACAATACATGGAAAGCTTACATCATATAGAAACCAATTTTAATCATACATGTAGATGATCAACGGTTAAGATTAATTTAGTTCCTAAATTTGTTCCCAATCATATTTCATAACCGCCAAAAATTCTCAAAATAAACAAAATCAATGGTTAAAATTAGATTTCTAGGGTTTCAAAGAACTTCATCGTTTGTATTTGATATTTTCCTTATATATATGTGGGTAATAATTTACCTTGCAAACCGCTCTTAAAATACAAACCATTTAAAACAGTCGATATTTGGTTAAATTAATAATTAAATTCATTAAATTGTTTAATTTGATGAAAATGTTTCATATAATTGTTTTTTGATAAAGTTTTTCATTATAATCTAATAAACGTCCTCCACAAGTTGTTTATCTTTCTATTTAAATGAGGTTAAGTACACTAAAATATATTCAAGTTGCCACTTTTTATCATTGTATAGTATGTACTAAACTTAAAAATTTATCATTGTATGTAGTGAACCTGCTAAAATTGTCATTCTATGTACTAAACTACCATTGTATGTACTTTTAAACTTACCATTACATTAATGAACCTACAAAAATGACAATTTTTTAAGTTGAATACATACAATGGTAAGTTTTTAAGTTGACTATATATAATGATAAAAGATCACAACTTGAATATATTTTGGTGCACTTAACCCTTTAAATAAGTAAATTTCTAACAGATTGTACCACCTACGGATTAGTAGCAGAAAATCCGTTGGTTATTCAAATAATTAAATAAATTTCAAGCAAATTATCAAATAAAGAAGAAAAGAAAATAAATGAAAATGGAAGAAAATAATACGAAATGAAAAGGCCATGAAAAAGAAGATTACAAAAAAGGCAAAAAGAATTATAGAGGGATTGTTTCTCTCAACCATCGAATTTGTATATAATTCCATAGTATTTGCCAAATAAAGGAACACAATGACAAGGAAGCTTCAAATAAGTTCCACATGGATTCACTCTTGATTAGAATCCGACTCAATGAAGATCGGACATGCTTTTGAATATTCTCAACTACATGTGTGGTATACTTGGTATCCTTTAGTCTCTTAGGTAGCGTTTGGTAAGCACATATGATTGTGATAGATTAGACAGAACTAGATGGGACGGGACGTGAGAGTAGGATACGACTAGACTCAAAAAAAAGTGTTTGTTTGATATTTGGTACGCCTGGGACTACACAAGACAAAACGAGACAAATTTTCCCAAAAAATTATTTGAGGATTTTATATATGACATATATAACTAACATATATAAAATAAATAATTTAATTTATAAACACTTTAACACAATTTTCATAAACATAAACATACACACACATATTGTTGGATATTTTAGTGTAATTGGATTAACTAGTTTGACCAGTTTCATCATAATAAGACATCATTTAGGCTTGGCGGTGCGGAGTGCACACCTATTTGAATTTATTATGATATTAGGGGCGAAGCCCCTAATGCACGGGGTCCGGGGGCAGCGCCCCGGTAGCGGGGTCCAATGGGCGGCAGCCCCTGGCGGGGTCCAAGGGGCAGAGCCCCTGGCTGGGGTCGATAAATTCGACCCGGTTTTGACCCGCTTTGACCTGTTGGAAAGTCAACAGAAAACAGAAAACTGCCGAATTGGCAGTTATCCTGTTTTTGATGAAATACGATTTTGGTCATCGTTTTCTCTCTTCTGGTTCACAAAAATCGCAGACACACATACATAGGATTTCGAAATTCTCTGAATTGTATCCGATTGAATAATTCGGGAGAACCACCGAATTGATTCGATCTTTGTGAGGAATTTACAGTAACGAAAATCGAAAATCGGATATCTCTGAAAGTGTTTCACGCCTTTCAGAGATATCCGATTTTCGATTTTCGTTACTGTAAATTCCTCACACATATATTATATATAACAACACCAAATTTGAATGAACATTTGATGTAACTGATCGTGGTGGTTATCGTCATCAAAACGGATTGGTTTATTATCTATCTAAAAGAAGATTAATTAATAGTCTGAGAAATACTACTATTGGCAATTTGAATCTTGATGTACAAAGTTGTCCAACAAGTTTGTGTTACCAACCGGCATACTTCTCTTGTTTGCGTTTGGGTTCCATTGAACTACTCGCTCGGATCCTATTTTGAAGTCATCTTCTTAGATTCAGGAATGAAGATCTACGTTCAAGAGTCGTTGGTAATATCCATGAAATACATTTTAAACTTACTTTTTGTTTCTTCATGCACCAAAAGAAATCACCTTCAAAGATTTAAATTTGCAACAGTTTAAAAGTCGGCCTTTAGCAAGATTTCTACACAAGAGCACAATAGAAAATGGTTTTGTTTTGGAAAATCGGTACAACTCATTCTTGGACGCTCTTAGTTGAACTTCGAGCAAGGAAATTGTGAAATTTTTTATATTGGCATGGTCAGTTGTTCAAGGTGATTCTAGATATTGTGTGGCTTTTCATGTTAGTTATTTTAGGTCTTGTTTGACATCCATAAGCTAGTTTCGGGGCCGGTATGGAAAGATCCAGTCTATAGGATCCACTTCCATGTTGGTCGGGTTCAGCCATAGGTTGGGTCAGGTCGCAACGGATTAGTGGAATTGCCCAATTGGAGGTCCGATACCGCTAAAGCGTGTGTTTAACTTGCCGTTCAAAAAAATCCACAATTTCCTCGATCAAGTAAAACTGAGAGTGTCCAAGAACTAGTTGTATCGATTTTCCCAAAACAAAACCATTTTCAATTTTGGTCTTGTGTAGAAATCTTGCTAATTAAATGCCAGACTTTTAACATGTTGCAAGCTTCAACCTTTGAAGTGATTTCAAATGGTGCATGAAAAAGAAACAAAAATAAGTTTGAAATGTAAAACATTGATATCACCAATGACCCTTGAACATAAATCTTCATTCGTGAATCTCATAAGATGATTTACAAATCAATTAACAACCCGTTATGGTTTACACATACCGATAATTTGATGCTCAACCGAATAACGGTGTGTAACAAAAATTTGTACAACCTTCTACAAAAATAAAGAATGCATCTTTTGTAGCGTATATATCTATCGATATGCAACAATGCATACATAACCAAAAGTGGAACACCATATATGCAACAATGCATACATAACCAGAAGTGGAACACCATATATGCATGCATCAAGAAATTTTCATTAGTTATCTTTCAAATTTTCATTAGCTTATATGTCTTTCAAATTTTCATTTCAATTTCAAATTTATTTAAATTTTTATGAGAATAAACTACCATTTTCGTCTCTGTAGTTTGATGATTATAACTATTTTCGTCCCTATGGTTTCAAAATTGCTTTTTTCGTTCTTATGGTTTTAGTTTGCTTCTATTTTCGTCCCTACACCCTAACTTCATTAGTTAAATTGGTTAAACTTTCAAAAACTGATTTGAAAAATTACATATTTAGTCCTTGTGTTATGTATAGCTATAAAGACATGTCCTTAAACTTTAAAAAACTTAAAACTTATATATTGTTTTTTTTCTTTATTATATTTATATACTATATATATTATACATATATAACATATATGTGTTTTTGGTTTAGATATTAAATATTAAACAAATTTAATTATTTAATAAAAGTTAAAGTATAAATAAAATACGAAGTGGTAAGAGTAGTGTGTATTAATAAATACTATCAGTTGCTATTACATAAGACTAACTTTTTTCTCAAATAATATTAATTTTTTTTTAAATGATAATTTAAAATAAAAAAAAAAAACAATAGTTTTTATTTATTAATTTGCTTAAATGTTTTATTAATGATCACATCATTTCCATTCGCTAGCATTAGTACCAAGTGCATAGAATGATATATGACATTAAATATACTAATAATAGTGAATGTGTTCATTAAATATGTCTAACTTTCTGTAATTTAAATCTTATAAACATACTTCAAATAAATGCAAATAAGCATATTATAATAACATTCACATGCTTCTTGAGCTATTTGTGTGCTTCTAATTTTCTCAACGCCTATTGGACTATATTGTTTTTTGCAATCTTCTATTTGATGTGAAGTTTCCTTTGTAGTTTGGCATGTGAAGATAAAAAGCCAAGTTGTGGTTATGAATAATCAATTATAACAAATTGTGAGATTTATATATATCAATTTACCTGTTTATGGTGCTTTTATGGTTCAATCATCATTTGAAAATTCTTAAGTAAATCAACAAATAAATAAAAACTACTAATTTTTATTTATTTTAAATTATCATATAAATTTTTTTAATATTATCTATATCTATACTACATATAATCTTTTATATCAAATGTCTCAAATGTTATCCATCCTAGTTTTCTGAAAACCCTTGGTCAAACCTATTTTGACTGGATTTTTGGTTTGCATATCTACATATACATACTACATATATAATCTTTTATATCAAATGTCTTAAAAACAATCTTTGTGTACAAGTATTTTATGAATGAATGAATAAAAAAAACCTACACTTGATAAAGCATGAGGTAGAAGCTATTAATGCATGTTATTCATTCATTTATCATTGCTTTGCTTGGTAAAGAAAGAGTTTTCCTTGTTCATTCATTTATCATTGTTCCGTCCGTCCTTGAATTCCAAACCCTAAAACCATTTCGATTCCAATTAGCTTTTGAAAGCTTCTTTCAGACATGCTTTCGATTGATGCATATAACTCCATTCTCCCTTTCATAAATTATAAATCCTTTTTTATTTTAATTTAATGCTTGATTTTTATGTGTTATTCTATTTCAATTAATTAATTTGTAGCTTTCATTGCCAAATCATGTATGCAATAACCATCATAGATTTCTTCTTCTTTAAGGGTGTGTTGTCCAACGTTTGGTTTGCAACATTAAACTTCTATTTTGTCTAACCAAAATATTTGGGGGAAATCAGGTTGACATGACAAGATTGGTAAATTACATAACCACACTTATCAAATTATAAACCACCCTCCCGCCTTCCTCACTCTCGTTTAGTACCAAACACACCTCAAAAACCATCAACTCTGTCACGTCTCAACGTTCTTTTCTCGTCTCCAAATTCTACTTGAGCATCCAAATCTGGGTCAATCCCAGCAAAAACATCTCTAAACAAGGTTTGGGCGCCATGCCAAATGTGTCCGAAGAAGAAGAGCAAAGCAAATGAACGTTCTTTTCTCATCGTTCTGCCACAGAACATAGAGATCTCAATTGTAACCTATTCTCGGAAAGGATAGTAAGACAATTTTATGGAACTTGAAACAAATATCCAGGGACGAGGCTGAAGCACTAGCAAAGAGCAACTTGAAAGCCATAATGGAATTATGGTACTATAATGTGTTATATCTAAAAGTGTTACAATAAATCTATAGGACGCTTTTAGATATTTTAACAAGCTTCTTAGGATGTTTTAAGATAAAGTGTCCTATTAGAAATTTTATACATCTTTTAGAAGTGTTGTCCATGATTTTTATTGGACACTTGTGTTTATAGGAGAATTTTTCATATAGTGTCATATAAAATAAGCTAATACGACACTTTATTATAAAAGCATTCTAAAAATGTTATAAACCTTTGTAACGATTTTAGATAGGTTGTCTATTAGTTTGATCCTATAAGGTTTATTAGGATGCTCAAACATTTTACACATTCGATAAAACTAATTTATATAGTTGTGGATAAAGAATTCATTTTGAAATATGAAAGTTAGTATGATTTGTCTTATTGGTTTTACGTTTTGTCAGACTATTCACGTAGCTAGTATTTGGAAGTCATTTTCTTAGATCCACAAATGAAAATCTATGTTCAAGGGTAATTGCCTAATTGGTAATATCAATTAAAGACATTTTAAACTTACTTTTGTTTCTTTTTCATGCACCAATTGCAATCACTTCAGAGATTGAAACTTGCAACAGGTTTTTTAACCGGCCTTTAGCAAGATTTCTATACAAGACTACAATAGAAAGTTGTTTTGGAAAACCAGTACAACTCATTCTTGGACACTATTTGTTGGATTTGGAGCAAGAAAATTGTGGAGGTTTTTTATATTGGCATGGGGTAATATAAAAAAACACAATTTAATATAAAAACCTCCACAATTTCCTTGCTCAAGGTCCAACTTGAGAGTGTCTAAAAATAAGTTGTACTAGTTTTCTCAAAATAAGGTCATTTCTATTGTAGTCTTGTGTAGAAATCTTGCTAATGGCCAACTTTTAACCTGTTGCAAGTTTCAACCTCCTAAGTGATTTCATTTGGTGCGTGCAAAATAAACAAAATTAAGTTTAAAATGTGTTTCAATGATATTACTAATGACCCTTGAACGTAAAATTTCATTCTGGGTCTAGGATGATGATTTCTAAATATGATATGAGTGAATAGTCTAACGGAACCTAAAAACAATAAGATAGATCATATTGACTTTCAAATTGAATCTTTATCCACTACAACTAAATTGATTTATGGGAAGTCTAAAATGTTCAGATAGCTGTCCATACACTGATAAGGAATGTAACTTGCTCTTTTGCTAAAGCTTCAGCTAGTATATTTGTATCAAGTTCCATAAATTGTCCTTTATGAGAATAGGGCACCAAAATCAGACTTCACACGTAGTCACAAAAAACCAGTAGAGATGGTGATGCGAAATGGAGTGCGATAGAGCAGAAGTCAGAAGAAGGAAAAAGTGTTGATTTTTTGTTATTGTAAAAGAAATGTGTATGAGAGCATAAATATTGGGTGCCATTGATAATCATGCATCTACACAATATCTAACCAATTCATGTTTTATGGTAGTTAGCACAAGGAATGCATGTTTTAAAACAACACATAACAATGATAAATAGCGTAAACACACAAAAACGAACAGGAAACCTAATAAAATTTCATAATTTATTATATCAACTAACCACAACATATGGATGTTGACAAATAAAATTTCATAATTTGCTTAGAATCTATGGGAATATAGATATTTGATATAATTTTTGTTATTTCAAGTTTAAAATACCCACCACTTCATAACGGTGGTTGTTATAGATAGATATAGATTTTTATCATTTCAAATTCAAACACTTCATAACTATGGTTGATTAAAAGTTAGATTATGAAGATAAGTTAATGTTAACATGTCTATTAGGCTACAATTGGCCATGAGACTAATTGCCGATTTGTCGGTGAAGACAAGACACCAAAAAATCAATTAACAATCCGTTAGGCTATGTGTACCCAACCCTCCCAACCCCATTGCCACATCAACTTCCACATTAGTACCCGAACCCTCCCAACCCTCTTACACACATACACACACACACACAACAAAGGAGCGGTGTCGCCAAAAACATCTTCTAAATTATGAAATTTTATTAGGTTGTGGATAAAGAATTCATTTTGAAATATGAAAGTTAGTATGATTGTTTATTGGTTTTACGTTTTGTCAGACTATTCACGTAGCTAGTATTTGGAAGTCATTTTCTTAGATCCACAAATGAAAATCTATGTTCAAGGGTAATTGCCTAATTGGTAATATCAATTAAAGACATTTTAAACTTACTTTTGTTTCTTTTTCATGCACCAATTGCAATCACTTCAGAGATTGAAACTTGCAACAGGTTTTTTAACCGGCCTTTAGCAAGATTTCTATACAAGACTACAATAGAAAGTTGTTTTGGAAAACCAGTACAACTCATTCTTGGACACTATTTGTTGGATTTGGAGCAAGAAAATTGTGGAGGTTTTTTATATTGGCATGGGGTAATATAAAAAAACACAATTTAATATAAAAACCTCCACAATTTCCTTGCTCAAGGTCCAACTTGAGAGTGTCTAAAAATAAGTTGTACTAGTTTTCTCAAAATAAGGTCATTTCTATTGTAGTCTTGTGTAGAAATCTTGCTAATGGCCAACTTTTAACCTGTTGCAAGTTTCAACCTCCTAAGTGATTTCATTTGGTGCGTGCAAAATAAACAAAATTAAGTTTAAAATGTGTTTCAATGATATTACTAATGACCCTTGAACGTAAAATTTCATTCTGGGTCTAGGATGATGATTTCTAAATATGATATGAGTGAATAGTCTAACGGAACCTAAAAACAATAAGATAGATCATATTGACTTTCAAATTGAATCTTTATCCACTACAACTAAATTGATTTATGGGAAGTCTAAAATGTTCAGATAGCTGTCCATACACTGATAAGGAATGTAACTTGCTCTTTTGCTAAAGCTTCAGCTAGTATATTTGTATCAAGTTCCATAAATTGTCCTTTATGAGAATAGGGCACCAAAATCAGACTTCACACGTAGTCACAAAAAACCAGTAGAGATGGTGATGCGAAATGGAGTGCGATAGAGCAGAAGTCAGAAGAAGGAAAAAGTGTTGATTTTTTGTTATTGTAAAAGAAATGTGTATGAGAGCATAAATATTGGGTGCCATTGATAATCATGCATCTACACAATATCTAACCAATTCATGTTTTATGGTAGTTAGCACAAGGAATGCATGTTTTAAAACAACACATAACAATGATAAATAGCGTAAACACACAAAAACGAACAGGAAACCTAATAAAATTTCATAATTTATTATATCAACTAACCACAACATATGGATTATCAATAAAATTTCATAATTTAGAAGAAACCCAAAAACAGCATGTATCAAACCCGCTGTGCTTCCAACCCGCCGAGCCCACCGCTGGCGTACCGGAGACCGCTCTAGCCCCACCTCCCGGTACGCATAGCCTTATGGTTTACACATACCAATAATCTGATGCTCAACCAAATAACAGCATGTATCAAAAATTCGTACAACCTTCCACAAAAATGCAGAAATGCATCTTTTGTAGCGTATACATCTATCGATATGCAACAATGCATACATAACCAAAAGTAAAACACTATATATGCATGCATCACGAAGCACCGGTTCATTCTACACATCATGTACATCTAATCCACATACAAACAAAAAAATGGGACTAACTAATTCTTTCTAAGTCTTTTAAAATGCCAAGTAATTTTTGCATCATCTTCAATCCTTTTGCCGCGTCCTTTATCTACATGCACATAAACTACTCGTTTGAAGCATTCTACGCATTTTTATAAATTGTTTGACGTAGAAAAAGAAAAGCATAAGATTACCTTGAGATTGAATCTGATTCAGAGTCCAAGTCTGAGTCTGATTCTGAGTCTGGGTTTGCTCTTTCTTTTGCTCAGACAAGTTGTTGCAATTAATATATCCAGACCGTTGTGAAGATATTGTGATAACTCCACGTTCTAGCTTTTGCTCCGGCATCTCACACTTCCCATTGATAGGCTTCATGTAGCAAAACCTTTTTTACAATTTCAAACCAAACAAATATAACATGATGATTAAGTTTACAAGACCAATAATAAGAGCATAGGAAATAGCAGCAAATGCACAACTTCCACCGTAATAAATTCACAACGCTTTTGGTTTAACTGTTTTTTGAACATTTGTGAAGTAAATCGTCGTATTAATTACTCTTTATATATAACACTTTTGAGAGCCTTCCCATAAACATATGCTTTTATAGAACACTTGTTTTTACAACAAATTTTTTCAAATAGTGTCCTATAAAATAGCTAATACAACCTTGTTAAGAAACCCAAAAACATCTTCTAAAACTTATTGCAACCCTTTTAGATATAACATTTTTATCGTTTAGTCATCTAAACTTAAGTCATAGCTATTAAGACATTTATACATTTTTAACGTCCTATAAACCCAGATTTCGCTATCTAGTGACTTCTTACAAATCACTCAAGGCCATTTTCGTAAATAATGAGGTGATGTATATTCTATATTCTTGCCCAAATCAATATAGTTCACATAAATAGAAAATGGAAAATTTCCAGTGAAAGGGAAGATTCGGAGAAACAAGTGAATTTAATGCATTCATCTGCCAAGGTTAAATCTAATTCGTATTCTTTCAACTCCAAGTTCATTAAAATTGAGTTTTTTTATCACATGAGCTTACATTTTGTAGTAGGATCCTCTTTCTTTTGCACCCATATATGATTTCTTTATATATCAAACTTCACAAAGTAACAAAATTAAATGATTCTTTATAGTACTCGCGACCTAATTCGGCTTTTTCTTGTATAGGTTTGTGATTTCCCTTCTAAAGACTTCATTTTGACTCCGTAAACCAAGTGCCTTTGAATCTATTTTGGTCATACTGGATCAACTTGGTGAGTACAATGAGTTCCCTTTCAGCTTAATGGTAGTTTCTTCTACAACAAGATAGTTTGGTTATTTGCCTAGTTCCATTTTTTTTAATGAAGATGTCACGTTTGTGCGCTATCTTTGGCCAAACAAAGGTTATTTTAGCAAGTTATGCAGCTATTTTAGTAACTTATGTTTATTGTACACATGTTAGTCCTTGAGTGCATGGTTTTCAAAAGCGTGTGAGGCGTACGCCTTGAGGGGCGCCTCAAGGCGAGACGGTCCAAAATCGTACCTGGAGGCGCCGCCTCTCAAGCCCCGGATGAGGCGTACGCGTCGGTTGTTTGAGGCGGTGACCGACGCGGTGAGGCATGAGGCGGTAGTGAGGCGTACGCCTCAATACAAAGGCCAAATTATTTAAAGAAATGACTGAAACTCTCTATTTTCTTTTTGAAAGCCTTATTCTTCTCTAGTTCTTCTAAGCCCTATTTGCTATTTCTATTGTTGTTCGTGCAGTCCAGTTTTCTCCCATTTTTTGCATTTTCTTCGATTGTCTTCGGTTCACAAGACTACTATGCATATGTATATACCGGATATACTTCTTCTATATCTTGTGTCTACTACATGTCATAGTCACAATCACACTTCTATAGTTCTATTACTAGTATTTAGTACTTTTTATGTTGTTCACACACACACACATATATAATTCATAGACAAATATTTTTTTTCTTTGTAATTATATCTATATTTCATGATTGAACAAAATGTATATTGATTGTATTGGTAATTAGTATGATATATTTGGATACATGTATATATATACATATATATATATATATGTGTGTGTGTATGTGTGTGTGTGCGTGCGTATTGTGTCTAATACTCAAGCGTGAAGTGTGTGTATATATATTGCATATATTGAGTAGAATCAGTGAATACATATATTTTTCTATAGTATATATTTCCGCCTCGGGGCTTACGCCTCGGACCGCCTCGAGGCTTACGCCTCGCCTCATTGAGCGAAAACGCCTTGAGGCACGATTCCGTTTTTTAAAACCTTGCTTGAGTGTTGAGTCTACTCTAACATAAGAAATTAGTTCTACTTGAAGTCTTGTACAATCTACAAATCTCTATTAGATTTTGCACTCAAAAAATTTATATATCTATATAACATATATGAGCGAGGTTTAGGGAAAACACCCCAAAAAATGAAAAACTGGAAAAGCCAACCATTCATCTGTATTCACATGTGCATACAAGTAACAAAAGATGTTTCCTGGTTTCTAAGCACATGTGCATATCGGAAAAATTACTTACAAATTACTTGTATGCACAAGTGCATACATGTACAGTTGAATCGTTACCATTGTGTTCCTCAGTTATTTGTTTTTTTTTGCAGTTTTTTCCCTTAAAACTGACCCTAACAATATATATAAATTCATATACATGTAAAAAGATTGAATATGAATACCATTCTTGAGGAAGAAGTTTGGTATCGAAATCAGGGTCCAGCATCCTCCATTTTCTACACTTGTCGCATTGCACCCACTCATGATCAGGTTTATGCCGAGAACCACCTTTTGTCTGGGCACCAAAGTAACAAATAAAACCAATTCTTTTAAGACGAATATTAACAACTAAAAATAACCAGCCACAATCAAATAATTGATTCTATCATAACCCGGACTCAGTGTGTCAAAAGGTCAATAGTTGGACATATCGTCGGGTGAACCTTGGCCGTATCATTATTTACCTGCTACGTTAGTTTTTTATGTAGAATTTAAGCTATTATATACAACAATAACTATGTAAATGTTCTATTAACTTATGAAACGTCACAATTTGAAAAGAAAGAAAAGTTATATCAAATAATTCTAATTCTAATACAACATGACAATCATTTGACGGTCATATGTAGAGGGTAAAGAAGGCAGGAAAACAACAAGAGAATAAGAGAAAGAAAAGGTGTTGGAAAAATACAAATGAAAGAACTTAAACCCTTCTCAATTAGAGCCAAAACTTAATCAAACAAAACAACCCCAGTATATGCAACCCAAAAGTAAGAAAGGAGAATATGTGAAGGTCCCCCGCTAGTCAAAAGTGTGTGAAATGGAGAAAGATCGGTGAAGTTTATTTTTCATGAAGTTCAATTTTAAGGTAAATATCTACTTTCCCATTCTACCCTTTTCTATGAGATGGTGAAAGTTTAAAATTGTCATTTGGTTGATTAAAAAATTTAATAAGCATGCATTCCTATGCATTCTTCATTGTGGGTATTAACTGTGACAACTAGCCAAGGAATAAATAAACGTGGACATACCACATGAACTTTATCGAAATTGTTATCCAAGTACTCATCTGCTTTTTTACTAAGCCAGTTCTCAAGCAGAGCATAAGGTTCACAATCCATGAATCCTTGTTTGTTGTTATGCACCCAAACACGGCCACTAGCATCGTCCTGCATAATAACCAAAAAACAAATGTTTTCATATACCAAGCAAAACAAAAGGTAAAAACCACCCTCTAAAGCACCACCACCGCCCCCGATCATCATGTGGAAGGTAAACCTACACATGCATCTCAATGGCAAGAGAGTTGTTCCCATGGCTCAAACTCTGAAACCTCACTCGTGTTGATTACACTCATGTGCACGCATTCCATTAGTTATAGTTTCTTTGTGTATAGAAATGAAAAAATATATATATACACAAGGTGAGCAGGAATTATAAATTAAAAATTAGAGATTTAAAGAATAAAACATACCATCACATTGGTCACATCTATTACTCCGACAATGCCATGACTCTTTTGTCCATTATGAACCATGCTCCCAACTCTTTTGTAAGCCTAAGAGCATTAAAAAGTTAAAGCAAAAGGTCTACGGCACAAAATAGAAATGGAAACCCTTGTTATTAACATAACCTATGCAAAAATCAAATGAAAAGATGTAGATTAAGGGGTCGTTTACCAAATGCATACCGGGTAAGCGCTGAACAGCAAAAGTCACCACTCTCATTTACTTTATGCGGTAACATTTCAAGCCATCAAAACCATTAAGCACTACTAGGTAAGGGTATCACCTTCACCTACCGAATAAGATTCTCAATCCTTGCCCTCCCTCTTACCAAGTGAGATTCTCAATCCTTGTTATGTTCACCCAATGAGATAATTGAAATGGTAGGCGCTTACCGAGGTAGTCATTTAGTAAATGGCCCCTAAGGCTCTTTTCGGCAAACTACTTGGTTACTAGCTATGGCTAATAAGCTAGCTAAGAAATTAGTTGTGTTTGGTAAAAACTCGTTGATAAGTTGGATAACATTGTAAAGTGACATAAAATGGCATGTCGAAAATTTTATTGAAAAAATATAAGCGCATAATTGAAAGACTGCTTGAAGTAATTTTGCAAACAAAAACTAGCTTATGCTTGGTAGGGGTGTTCACAGGGCAGGGCGGGGCGGGTAGTAGGATTTTGTGAACCGCACACTGCGAGGCAGGTACCATGTTTTAATAACCGAAACCGACCCGCAGGCTGCGGGTATCCGCTCTGCGTGTACCCACAGGGAGGCGGGTATCCGCGGTCCGGGTTCCGGGTACCCGAAAATTGATCTGTTTTTTGTTTTTACTGATTTTTCAATAAGAACTTTATATATTTAAACACAAAACACCTAAGTTCAATAGTTCATGACTCGGACTACATACCAAAGTTCAATGGTTCATTATTCAAACACTCGATGTCGAAACAAAAAAAAAAAAGAATTGGGGGAGGGGAACTGGTAGAGGTAAGTTTAGGCAAGGTTTTGAGGGATTGACGTCAAATGGATTTTCTTATGTTAAAAAAAGAATTGTTTTTGTTATTACATCTTAATAAGTATATACTTTTAAATAAGTTAAAAGCATGTGGGGCGGGCACGTACCCGCGGATACTGAATTTTAAAATCCGAACCCGCCCCGCGTTTAACGGGTAACCGACTTTTCAGGTAACGGGTTTTGCGGATATCGGCCTTTTCGGTTTCGGTTCGTGCGGGGCAAGTCGGTTACTCGGTTTTTTCGGTTTTTTTGAACACCCCTAATGCTTGGCTAACAAAACCAGCCTTTTTCAATAGGCTCAACAAATAAGCTAGTTTATGGTTGTCAAACATGGCCTAAAATAATTAACGTTAAATGTCATACACTATCAAAAATCACCTCTATCAACCGCCCATGCCAATATAAAAAGATTCCACAATTTCCTTGCTCCAAATCCAACTGAGAGTGTCCAAGAATGAGTTGTACCGGTTTTCCCAAAACGATACCATTTTCTATTGTGGTCTTGTGTAGAAATCTTGCTAAAGGCCGGCTTTTAACCTGTCGCAAGTTTCAACCTCTGAAATGATTGCAATTGGTGCATTAAAAAGAAATAAAAGTAAGTTTAAAATGTATTTTATTGATATTACCAATGACCCTTGAACATAGATCTTCATTCGTGGATCTAAGAAAATGACTTCCAAATACGATCTGAGCGAATAGTCTATTGGAACCTAAAAACAATAAAACAAAATCACACTGACTTTCATATTTCAAAATGAATCTTTATCCACAACTATATAAATTGGTCTTATCGGATGCATAAAATGTCTAAGACTCCAAATAAAATACATTATAGGATCAAACCAATAAATATCCTATCTAAAAGTGTTACAAAGGTTTATACGACGTTTTAGGCGTTCTAACAAGTTTTTTAGGATGCTTTTATAATATAGTGTCATATTAGATTATTTTATAGGGTTAAGTACATGAGGGTGTATCGAACTTGTCACGTTTTATCATTGTATGTACACAACTTTAAAAATTACCAATTAATGTACTGAACTTGCTAGAATTGCCATTGTGTGTACCCAACTTTAGAATTAAACCACAAATTGGTAATTCTAGCAATGGCAAGAGTACACACAATGGCAATTCTAGCAATGGTTGGGTACACACAATGACAATTCTAGCAAGTTCAGTACATTAATTGGTAATTTTTAAAGTTGTGTACATACAATGATAAAACGTGACAAGTTCGATACACCCCCATGTACTTAACCCTTATTTTATATGACAATATCTGAAAATTGTCATATAAACACAAGTCTCTAATATAAACTTTTATAGGACACTTCTCAAAGATGTCAAATAAAATAGCTAATAGAACAATTTATCTTAAAAGCGTCCTAAGAAGCTTGTTAAAACATCTAAAAACATCCTATAAACTTATTGTAACACTTTTAGATATGACGGAATTTAGTTTGGTCATGTTAACTTGTGTTCTATAAAGTATTCTATTTGAAGCCAAATTTATTGTAATGATCCAAAAATAGAATATTTCACAATGATTCAAACCTGTTTAGTCATTTGGCCAACACGAGATCTAACCCTTCGTGAACAAATAAATATATCACCTTGATGGAAGGAACTACCGCCACTCAGCCCGTTGACCCATTCCAATGAATACTTTGATCCCCATTCATCCAAATTCCATATGTATATCTGAGTTCCCGTACCTTTTCTCTGAAACAAACCTGCTTTTTCACCGATGAAATACTCATTGAATGGCGAAAATTCCATTATGGCTTTCAAGTTGCTCTTTGCTAAAGCTTCAGCTTGGATATTTGTATCCAGTTCCATAAATTGTCCTTTTCGAGAATAGGTTACAATTGGAATCTCTATATTCTGTGCCATAACGATGAGAAAATCATAGTGAGACATGACATAATAGATGGTTTTTAAGGGTGCGTTTGGTACTAAACGAGAGTGAGAACGGTGGGTTGGTTATAATTTGACAAGGGAAGTTTTGTAATTTACCAATCTTGTCTTGTCAACGTTATTTTTTTTCCAACTATTTTGGTTGGACAAAGTAGATAATTTTGGTCCCGCTTAGTCTAACGTCGCACCAAACATAGAACAACAAGTACCAAACACACCCTTAAAGAACAAAGAGTTTGATAGTTATCGCATACATCGTTGTCTTCATTCAACGATTGTGAAAGAAAAGCAATTGATCTAGAGTTTGTAGTTTGGGTAAGAACCAACGCATCCCTTCCAAGTCTCATTGCTCCTGTCTACAAAACAGCATTAAATGTCACAAATTAAATTCAAACGGAATGTTAAATGTCCAAGCCACATTAAGAACATATAAATCAAGCATTAAATTGAAAAAAAATTATGATTTCTCTTAAATTTGGACATGTTATTTGATTTTTTCGTAGTGTCAAATGTATATAGGGTCAGGTTCAAAAGAAAACCGCAAAAAGACGAAGAACTTGTATGCACATGTGCATACAAGCAATTTGTAACATGCACAAATGAACGGTTACCAAGTCTTTCAATTTTTGGGAGTTTCCCCTAAACCACCCTCTAGATATATATATATATATATATATATATATATAGAGAGAGAGAGGGGGTTTATGAACCAAGTATTTGGTGTTAACTTTGTGAACCATGGATGACCAATCGGATTTTTCCATGCAACTACCCAAATAAATAAATAAAAAGGGAAAATCATGGGTGGTTACCAAATGATAATCTAGACCGTCAATCTAATATTTGAACGGCTAAGATGATGTTAACAAGTTCACACCATATACTTGGTTTACAAAAGAAAAAACCCTATATATAATATAGACTTCGAATCACGTGAGACCAAGTTTTTACACTTGAAACTTCACAGCAAATCACGTGAAGGTACCCTTTACAGTTTTTTGCTGTGAAGGTTTGGAATTTTTTTACCTTCATAGTAATCTACTGTGAAGTAAAGCATAAAAACTTGGACTTACGGGTCCCACGAAAACAGTTTGGTGTCATGTAAATCTAACCCTATATATATAGAGGAAAGTTCAAATGTGAACTCAATTTCGGTTGTGAACATAAGGACGAATCTCAGCCACTCATACGGTCAATAAAAACGGCTTTGACCCCCCCCCCTAATAATCTCTACCCTCCCATGATTCGCGTCAATCCTCCGTGATCACGTCCACCTTAACCGAAGATGTGTGGTTGAGATTCGTCCTCACGTTCACAACCAAAATTGAGTTCACATTTGAACCTGACCCTATATATATATATAGAGAGAGAGAGAGAGAGCGAGAGAGAGAGAAAAGTTCAAATGTAAACTCAATTTTGGTTGTGAACATGAGGACAAATCTCAGCCACTCATCCGGTCAATAAAGGCGGCACCCTCCCATGAATCGCGTCAATCCAACATGATCGCGTCCACCGTAACCGAAGATGTGTGACTGAGATTCATCCTCACGTTCACAGCCAAAATTAAGTTCACATTTGAACCTAACCATATATCAACGAAAATAGATGGTGGATATTCAAACAAGGAAAATACCTTAAATCCAACACCATATCTCCCAATATAATTCGGATCGTTTGTATCAGGTTGTTTGCGCCCAAACGATACCATTTTCATAATCTCCTCATGGCCCATTCCATTACCGTCATCTACAACTGCCAGCATTGGAATTTCCTTGTCAGCAATTCTTGAGTATATCATGTCAATAGAAATATCCAACCTGCAGATAAAGTCACCCAATTGTTATTAACCATCAAAATAAGAATAAACGATCAATATTATAGTATTCATTAAATGAACCCGAAAGCCGTACTTTGTTGCTTTGGCGTCTCTAGAATTGTCCACAAGTTCAGCAACAGCACCAAAAATCCAGTCGGAATGGGTTTGAGCGAGGGTTTTCAGAAAATTAGGATGGTTACATGCGTGATTCACTCGTGGACCAGTTTGGAATGCGTAACTCTCTCGTGGAGCAGTTTGCACTGTTGCACTGCATCCCGATCTGCTACAAGTTTCAACTTTCGAATGAAGAGCTTGGTTATCTCCAATAATCTCCTCAGAGTTGCAATCAGGAGTGTTTTGATTTTCAATTTTGCAATTACCCATGAAGTTATCTTTAGAAACTCTTTTGGGATGTTTTAATTGAAATCCATCATTTCCGCTTCTACTCTCTGTACAAAAACAAGAAGAATGAAGATATGAAATTTGTCCTCTTTTAAGTTTTCACATTATCAACCAAACCAAAGCTATATTTTTACCAAATATTATGGTAATCATGATGATCATTAATGAAATTAAAAAATAAGAGTAAAATACAAATTCGGTCCATGTGGTTTGCTGGTTATAACACTTTTGTTCTCTACAGTTTTAAATTACAAATTGGTCGTCATGGTTTGCAAAAAAGACCGGGATAGTCCCTACCTCAACAACCATTAAAAAGACAGTTAAGTCAAGGGGCATTTTCCTCTTCTCCAGTTTTCTGTCATTTTAAACTGGAGGAGACGAAAATTCCCCCAACTTAATTGGTTTTTTTAACGTCCGTTATGACATTAGAGAAAAGATGAAAATTCCCTTAACTGGGATTTCTAACAGCCATTAGAGGGAGGTACCAAATCCATATATTCTTTTTGCAAACCATGATGGCTTAACTTCGAAACCGAAGAAACCGAAAGTGCAATAACCACCAGACCACAGAGACCAAATTTGTAGTTTACTCTAAAAAGAATAAAATGATGCTCATTTTTTAGGTAAGAAAATTGTTTGTCCATTTTTGCTTATATGTAGGCTATTTTTATATAAAATATATCTTTCTTTTTTTGAAAAAGGTTGTAACCCCATTTTTAATCACGTCACTTGGATCATCTCATTTGAGATCTACACATATATAGAGAGAGAAAGAGAGATGAAGACAATGCACAATTTATAGACTACTAACCAGATTTGACATAATTTTGACATTTAGAGACAGTGTACATCACCACAGCATGACTAAAGTCTTCGTTCGCATGAGGAGGAAGAATGTACAACTGACGATTATCAGTTTTTGCAACAGCAGCCTTCAAAAGCGGTTATCAATCAGTCAGTCACAACATGATAAAAGAAATAAAAAGTAAATATTTGCAAAAAGAATTGTGGGTGGGTTACAAATCAGCAAGCAGCAGGTTTATAAGTCGATAGCATTCAGAAAACATAATGACTATAACAGTATACGTAACTCCGCACCTTTCCCCGTTGTTTCAAGTAACGCAAGAATTTTGGCCACTCTTCTTTTTGCCGCCTATCGTCGTAAGCTGGGTGTATATGAATGCAACCTAATCCAGACGGAAGAAAATCTTTCTTTATGAAATTGACAATGTCCAAAGTCTCAGGGCTGCAATACATTGAGGATGGAAAATGCAAGTTATTCGTGAAGAAATTTATTCTAGAAGATTCCATTATGTCAAAGCAAGAAAAGATACAGTGATGAAATCAAGCATACATTCCAATCGGTGGATTTGAGCATTTGACTTTACAAATGTCTTTATAATCCATCATTAATGTAACAAAGCATTGAGAATCGTCTATACATTCTGTATAATAAGACGAATCAGTCATTAGAAAAAACGACAACAAAAAAATCAATAGCAAAGTATAACAAAGAGTAAGCTCACTCTTAGGTTGTGGTTCGTCTAACTTGCGGCATGAATCTGCCATCAAGAAAACTGCAACATGATATATGAAAAGTAAAAATATTTGAGAATAACATGTCAAGGTATTATAATAAAAATAAACACAAAAATATAAATCAAGTAAAAAAAAAAAAATAGTAACATATCTAAACTATTTATCCCTTCATTATCATCTACATTCACAATGCCACATTAGAAGCACTTGTAAAACCTCAGGATGAGTGTTCACCATGTGGTAATTTTAAGTGGTGTGAGATAGTTGTTTTTCTTGTACAATGTATTTTCACTAGAAAACTTCAAATAAAGCTTTTGGAAAGTATATTAAGAAGTTATTGTGTGAATATTCTAATATAATGAGGAAATCACTAATTGATTTCATTGTGATTTCCTTAATCACTTACTTCAAGTTTAGTATTGTATTGAGCGACACAGAGAGAGTGATTTTGGTGTCAAGTTAATGACCTCACTTCTTCTATTTATAGCTAAACATAAGATAGCATCAACTACTTGTTCTTCATGCTTTACAGCTTGTATTTTTATGCGATGCTAGCACCTCCTGCTTAAGAATAAAAAAATCTTAACACCTCGTGCTCTAGCTTACCTTGTCGTGCTTCTAGCTTTGACTCGTCGTGATTCTAGCTTATAATTGGTGTTCTTCTAGCTTTGACTTATCGTGCTTATAGCTTATACTTGTCGTGCTTCTAGCGTTGACTTATTCGTGCGTCTAGCTTATACTTGTCGTGCCTCTATGTAACAATAAGTTAAACTTTTATGATTTAATACAAGGGTTATGGTTTAATTAGGATATGTAACCGATCGCAACAACTTAGCATCCTTAGACCATTATATTATCAATAACATGTAGCTTATGATGGCAAAGCAAGACTAATAAAGCAAGCTAAGTGATGATAAATCAAATATAGCACGAGGTGTCGATCTTATCCTTAGAGCATAAGGCGCCGATCTTATCCTAGAAGCACGAGGTGTCAAGATTCTTATCCTAAAAGCACGACAACGCAGAAGCACGAGGTGTCAAGTTAGAAGCAGGAAAAGGCAACCTAAAAGGCTCTTGCTATTTGAACCCTTTCAATCAAACCAAAACATTATGAATTTAAAAACGAGTAATCTCATTTCCATTCGAGGAAATCAATAGAAAGGGTTTCATACGGCAATAAGATGTTAACAGACAGTGTTTGAGAGTGCTTTCTAAACTCTAAGGGGCCGTTTGGTTCGCGGAATTGAATGGAATTCAAAGGAATTGGAATGACAAATTCCATTGACCAAATTCCATGTTGTTGTTTGGTTTGCGGAATGAAAGCTAAGGAATCCTTTGAATTCCTTCAAATTCCTTGAACTAAGGAATTTGCCATTCCATGCCATAACCCATGGAATTCAGTGGAATCATCCCTCCTCCCTTTTGTTTTCTCCATCTATGGCTTTCCTATCTCCATCCATCTATGGTTTTTCCTATCTATGGCCCGGTTCGGTTTTTCCCGGTCGAGATGGAAAGTTGGAAACCATAACCGATATCGAACTGATATCGGTTTTCGACTCGGTTCGGTTTTTTCAATCGAGATGGAAACCAAAAACGAAACCAAACCGTTTTCGATGCCGGATTTGTTTTTTTTGTTTTGCATTTGGTTTTTCAATTTCTTTTTCTTTTTTTCTTCTTTCGGTTCGGTTCAATTTTGGTTTTTGCTCACCTTACTTTTTACATTTTTATTCCAATTCCAATTTCATCCAACCAAACACGACCAAAAGGTGTGGTCAAATTCCAATTCCAGTTCCTTCAAAGTCAAATTCCTTGACGAATTCCAATTCCACCAAATTCCATTCCTCGAACCAAACCCTACCTAAAAGTGTTTATTGACTTAAGATGGTGAAAAAAAGATTTTTAGCATATTGACTTTTTGAGAAACCAGTAAGTCAATAAACATTTTTGAAACAAACTCCCAAACACCCTCTTAAAATCACCAAAACTAATATCATATAAATGATCCTTTAACCAAAACGATAAATGCACATAAGATCCTAATGTCTCAGAATTAATACACCAAAACATGCAATCCAAAATCAATAAAGCAATCCACAATTTCTTTTCTGATCCTTCCTTTCGGAAACAAGCCATAAACAAAAACAAGCATTTAAGGAAGAGTGATAACTTTTCTACTCTTTTTCGAAATTCAGACCATAACTAAAACAAACATTGGACAAAAAAAACTTAAAAAAAAAAAAGAAAACGATTCATACAGCATTCATATAGAAACAACAAGAAGTTATAAATACATACACATACATATATATATATATATATATATATATAACGAGAATATGAGAGTGTATAGGTGTTACCATGGGGTTGAAAAGCAGAGGAATAAGAATGGCGGTGGTAAGATGGCCGTGGGAGAAATGAAAAAGATAACCGGCGTGGGAATAGGAGGAGACGGATGATGGGACTGGTCGTATGCGGTTAACAGTAGTAGGCCAATAGACCCTCACTATATATTTCAAAAAAAAGGCCCTTCAACTTTCAGAAATTACGGTATGCTCCTTTGGCTTATTCTTGTTTTGGTAAACGTTTTAAATAGAGGGTGTCAACTATCGTTGGTATTTTGGTAATTTTTTACTTGGATTGACTTGGATGGGGTATAAGACCATCCGCAATGAAGCGGTACAGCCATTGGCATGACGCCGTGCTGATCGGCAGCCTCGACAACACCGTCGAAGTCCTTTGGCATGGACAAAATCAGCGACCCGTTTGTGACTATCCCACCTCCACCCACCCCTCTCTCTCTCTCTCTCTCCTCCTCTCTCTCTCTCTCTCTCTCTCTCTCTCTCTCTCTCTCTCTCTCTCTCTCTCTCTCTCTCTCTTCTTTTTTTTTCTTTTTTATTAATTATTTAGATTGGTATGTGTATGGTTGAATTGGTAAGATATTGGTAAGATAGTGGAAAGCTGATGTGGCGCTCATGTGGTAATTGGTACCATTAGCAAGAGTCGTGACCACTGTAAATGATCTAATAAAAAAAATCAACAGGATGACCAATAAAACCTGTTAAAAACTAAAACAGGGTTTTGTTTTTCTCGGTTTCCTGGTTCAAATCGTATCTTGGTGTCACTTCAACAAAACTTTCATCTTTGATCGACGACTGGATCCTTACTACTACACAAATGACCTAATTACACGCCCATTTTTACACGGTTTTTAAATAAAAAAACGTATAAAAATGTACCCGTGTTTTTTCTTAAGATCTTTTTACACGGTTTTTTTGCTGATTGAACCGTGTAAAAAAGTTTGAGTAGCTTTTTACACGGTGGTTTCAAAAACCGTGTAAAAACCGTGTAAAAAAATATGTTTTTTACATACTTTTTACACGGTTAGAATTTTTTACGCGGTTTTTAAAATTACCATGTAAAAATCATATATATTTTTACACGGTTTTGAAAATGGATCCGTGTAAAAATATTGAAAGTTTTTTTACACGGTTTTTTAAAATAACTGTATGAAAAACATATATAATTTTATACGGTTTTAAAATAATCGTGTAAAAAAATATATAATTTTATTCGTTTTTTTAGAGTAAAATACAAATTTGGTCCTGTGGTTTATCAAAAGTTTCATTTTTGGTCCCTACAGTTTAAAAGGTACACATTAGCCACTGCAATATGCGATTTGGTCCAATTTTGGTCCCTCTGACTAACGGCTGTTAAATGAAGCCGTTAGTTCAGGGGTAGTTTCGTCTTTTTCCACTTTTTTTATTTCTTTCCTTTAATAATAAACTCAGGGACCAAAAGTGTAGTTTACTCTATTTATTTATATATATATATATATATACAAACCCTTCTCTCTCATCTCTTTACCCACCATTATTACCACCATCACCACCACCATTCACCATCCACCCACCACCACCACCACCACCACCCTCCCTAGATGAAAGAACCCTATTTCGTCATCTTCATCATCGCCACTGCTCCTCCACTCCTATTGCTACTTCGCCACCGCTTAACGCTACTGCTCCGCCGCCGCAATCACGCATAGCCGCTGCTTCTCCGCCTCCTCTTTAGTTGGTGTTTAATTTCTACATTAGGGTTTTGGGTTTAATTTTTTTCTTAATAACTAGTTTAATTTCTGGTGGTGTTTAATTTCTACAATTAGGGTTTTGGGTTTAATTTCTAGTTTAATTTTTTTCCATGGTGGTGGTGTTGGTGGTGGAGCATAAAACGGGTGGTGGGTAAAATGGGCGGTGGTGGTGGAGAATAAAACCGGTTGTGGGTAAAATGGGTGGTATGGTGGTGGTGGTGGGGGTAAAATGGGTGGTGGATGGTGGTGGTAAAATGGGTGGTGGGTGGTGGTGGCAAAATGGGTGGTTGGTGGTGGTGATGGTGGGTAAAATGGGTGGATGGTGGTGGTGAGTAAAATGGGTAGTTGGTGGTGGGTGGTGGGTAAAATGTGTGGTGGGTGGTGGTGGGCAAAATGAGTGGTTGGTGGTGGTGGGCAAAATGAGTGGTTGGTGGTGGTTGTGGTGGGTAAAAATGGATGGTCGATGGTGGTGGTGGTGGGTAAAATGAGTGGTTGCTAGTGGTGGTAGTGGGTAAAAATGGGTGGTGGGTGGTGGTGGTGGTGGTGGGTAAAATGAGTGGTTGGTGGTGGTGGTGGTGGTGGTGGTGGTGGGTAAAAATGGTGGTGGGTGGTGGTGGGTAAAAATGGGTGGTGGGTGGTGGTAGTGGTGGATAAAAATGGTGGTGGGTGGTGGTGGGTAAAATTAAGGGTGAGGAAAAAGAAAAAATGAGAGAGAAGAAAGAGGAAAAAGACAAAAGAAAATAGGAAAAGAGGAAAAGGACAAAAAAGGGTAAAAGAGGAAATTACCCTTGAGCTAACAGCCTCATCTAACGGCTGTTAGTCAGAGGGACCAAATTCGGACGAAAATGCAAACTCCAGTGGCTAATGTGTATTTTTTAAACTGTAGGGACCAAAAGTGAGACTTTTGTCAAACCACATGGACCAAAAATGTATTTTACTCTTTTTTTTTAAATAGCCGTGTAAAAAACATATATAGTTTTATACGTTTTTTTTAAATAACTGTGTAAACTAAAAACATATATAATTATATATCTTTATACGGTTTTGATAATGAAAACATGTAAAAAAATTGGAATTCGTTTTACACGGATTTTTAAAATAAGCAGGTAAAAAACATATATAGTTTTATCCGATTTTAAAAATGGGTCTGTGTAAAACGATCATAAGTCTTTTTACACGGTCTTTTTAAAAATAACTATGTAAAAAATGTACATACACTTTGATTTAAAACCATGTAAAATATTATGATTTTCTTTTATATCTAAGTATGAAAAAAAAAATTACAATTTTCCTAATTGGTTACTTAAAAATATTATATAAAAACTTTTAGTTGCGTTATCCACGGAAATTAATATATTAACATTTTATTAATCATGATAAAATTTGATAACCGTATTCGAATTTTGTACAAAAAAATTAATATTTAAAGTTTGATTTGTTTACTTTCCCTCCTTAATTTTCTCTTTTTTAGTTTTTTGTCGCTATTTATTCTTTGTAGGCGGTTGCATATAGAATGCCACCCTCTCTTCTCACTTGTGGTGAAGGTTTGTTTTGTTGGTGGCTTTTTCTTAAAACATTACTCTAAAGATGATTCAACTATTTCTATTTTATAGGCTTAGATCTACCTTAATTTTTTTAAATATTCATTATTTATCAAGCATGTTTAATCCTATTGTTTTTAATTTATGTTTATTCTTAATAATATTTATTGTATATTTTTGTTTGTAGGGAAGAAAACATTGTGGATGTTGTTTATGGTAACTCTCATTTCAAAATACAATAATCAATATTCGATGAAAAGTGCTTATTAGATGTTGTGGAATGCACAAGAGATTTGTGGAGTCATTGGATGTGATCTACATGGAATGAATGCTTTCACAATGACCATTCAAGTGGAGATTAGAGTTTGCAATTGAAAGACATATATACCCAAGTCTATTAAATATAATATTTGTTTCCCTTTTGTTTATGTCTTCTGTAATTATCTGCAAAAACATATGTTTAATAAAGTTAAATCAATATGAATCTATTTTTTATTTTTAGTTTTATTTTCTTATCATTTATATTTTTTTTATTGCATTCTGTGTATTGTATAGATACACAATTATTATTAATAATATGTAGTATAAATAAGGGTAAATTATGGTTTAACCTCTAAACTTTGCAATTAAAAATCGTTTAACCCCTAAACTTTTTAAGTGAATGTTTTAATCATTAAACTTGTTATAATGAATGTTTTAATCCCTTAACTTGTTATAATTAATTGTTTTAGCCACTTGACCTGCTATAGTAGGTTACCACACTTTTAAAAATCACTTTAATCCGTAAACTTATTGATAAATGCGATTTAACCCTTAAACTTTTTACTTAAAATGGTTTAACCCCTAAACTTTTTAATAAATGTTATAATCCTTAAACTTTTTATAGTATTTGATTAAATACCTAAATTTGTTGAACCTAATTATTTTTATCCCTAACATAATTTAATACAATATTCTGCCGGCTAAACCCGTTACAATCCATTCACGATTGGAAAAAACCCTGCATCCATTCGTCTCTAGTCCAATATAGTTTGCAACTCGGTTAAATCGATATTTTTCGTCAATAATCACTTTCTAAACTCGCTGGTACGTTTATTTGATTTCATTTATGTGCTTGATTAGTTTCGCATTTGATGTTCACCGTTAAATCTACGCATTAAATTTTAGGTAAATTTGCATCACGATGAACACAGAATTACCAAAAGTCTTATGATTATTTTTTGTTAAATTTTTGGTTAATTTGATTCATTAGTCTATTATTGTTTCATACCTAAATTTCATTGATTACATCCGATCAAAGGATATGAAAATCAAGAAATGCTAGTTAGAGATATTCAAGATCATGTGTTTTGGAAGTACTTCAAACAAGTGTTAAACATTCGATAGAGACAAAAAAAAATAATTAGGTAAAATAAGTTTATGTATTTAATCAAATACTATAAAAAGTTTAGGGGTTAAACAATTTTTAAATAAAAAACTTTAATGCTTAAATCATATATTGTCAATAAGTTTAGGGATTAAAGTGATTTTTAAAAATGTGGTAACCTGCTATAGCATGTCAAGTGGCTAAAACAATTAATTATAACAAGTTTAGGAATTAAAATATTCATCATAACAAATTTAGGGATTAAAACGTTCAATAAAATAGTTTAAGGGTTAAACCATTTTTAAGCACAAAGTTAAAGGGTTTAATCATATTTTACCCTATAAATAAATGAACAACTAAAATGAATTCTTATTTTTCTAAAAGAAACAGATTTTACCAACGTATATCCATGGGTGACAAGTGTCATCCGTGACCATTTGATAATTTCTTACCGCGAGTGATCCATTGGTGAATTGGGTCCATCGGTAAAGATTGATCTTTTTTATATAGTTTTGGCTAGCAACCGTGTAAAAAGATGTGACATTTTTATACGTTTTGACAAACAACCGTGTAAAAAGATGTGACATTTTTATACGTTTTGACAAACAACCGTGTAAAAATTTCTTATTTTTACACGGTTCTGTTTAACAAACATGTAAAATTGAGTATTTTTTATACGGTTTTGGGACCGTGTAAAAAGAAAGACATTTTTACACGGTTCTAAAACCGTGTAAAAAGGTCGAATACTTTCTTACACGATAGGCTTTTACACGATTCCAAAATCGTTTTGGAAGGGTGTCCGGGCCAAAGCCCGACTAATCCCCGACAATTTTGAGGGCTAAACATGGCCCTACTTAAATGTCCTCAAGCATGCGCACGAGAATGCTCAAACTCGGTTAGGACGCTATAAACCCCTGAGCGATAACCAATGCGGGAGGGGGATTATATGTTAATGGTTATTCAAAATAAATAAAAAGATTTAATAAATCAATAAATAAATTTTTTAATTTTAAGAGATTTTAACCTAAAGCTTTGGAAAAAATATCACGTACTTATCAATAGTTTAATGAATATTTGATTTTTTTTATTATTTTATTTATAATAAAATAAATAAATAAAATAAAAGTAACAAAAGTAAAAAAAAAGAACATAAAAATGAGAAAAATAGTTTTTAAATATCAGACTATAGAGACCAAAGTCATACTTTGCTCCATATGTTTACTATTTACTTTTAGGGTTTATGACTTGTAAGGGTAACCAATTGTTCCAATTGTACAAATGTTACCATGAAACTATTTTTTGTACTCAATTGACCATTAAACTCTTTTTGACTGTACATATAGTACCATTATGACCTGGTATAACAGGTAAACCACCGTGAACCACCGGTAACCACCACCACCACCACCAAAACACCACCACAGCCACCACCACCTTCAAACACCACCACAGCCACCACCAAAACACCACCACAGCCACCACCACCTTCAAACCCACCACCACCACCATAACACCACCACAGCCACCACCACCTTCAAACCCACCACCACCACCACCACACCCATCTCCACCACACCCACCACCATCTCCACTACACCACCACCACCATATCCATGACAACCACCACAACCACACCAACACCACCACCATCTCCACCACACCCAACACCACCACCATACCCCTTCACTTAACAGAAATCGAAATCGGTACCATCCTTCAGATCTGAAATCGAACGAAATCGGTACCAGATCCTTCAGATCAAAATCGAAATTGGTACCAGATCCTTCAGATTGAAATAGAAATCGGTGGTTGTGGTGGCTTCTTCAGATCCAAAATCGAAATCGGTTGTGGTGGCTCCTTTATGGTGGGTTTCAGATCTGGTGTTGTGGTGGAGATTGTGGTGGTGTTGGCGTGGCTGTGGTGTTCAGATCTGGTGTTCAGATCCGGAGTTCTCTAAAAATTCCGTTAACCAGAAAACTCCGCCGGCGATGGTAAATGGGTAGGACGACCAGGTGGCTCCGGTCACTTTTCTCGGCTAAAAAGCCTTCAAATCGCAGACAACAACAACACTCGCCGGAAAATCAAGATTCATTCACCGCCGGAAAATCAAGATTCTTCTCGAAACCGGCTGATGAAAACAAGCACGCGATAGCCGTGGCGGCGGCCACGGCGGCTGTGGCTGAGGCGGTGGTGTGGGTTTGATGGTGGTGGTGGTGGTGGTGATGGTGGAGGTGGGTTTGAAGGTGGTGGTGGCAGCTTTGGTGGTAGTGGGTGTGGTGGTGATGGTTTGAAGGTGGTGGTGGCTGTTTTGGTGGTGGTGATGGTGGTTACCGGTGGTTTACGGTGGTTTACCTGTTTACCAGGTCATAATGGTAATATTAGTACAAAAAAACAAGTTTCACTGGTCAATTGAGTACAAATAAAAGTTTAATGGTAACATTTGTACAAATCGGATAGTTGGTTACCCTTACAAGTCATAAACCCTTACTTTTACTATTCACTTCTTTTTGAATTGATGCAATGGATAATTTGTCTCTTTCATTCTTGTATTTTTATAATTTAAATTCTTGTTGTTTTAAAATTATTGCAAGTTTACAACTTTTGTACGTATATATAATTTATTGTTATTCTGATCCCCAATACTCATATTGTAACAAATCCCTTGTAGAAGAAGTAACCATCTAATCGACTAGAAAGTAGAACTATAAAATAAAAATTAGAGTTAAATACAAATTTAGTCCATATGGTTTACAAAAAATAATGACTAAAGTTTCTCAAATAATTTTTTAACGACTAACGTCCTTGTGCTTTTATTTTTATAATAGCCAACGTCCCTGTGCTTTTCTTTCAATAACAACCAACGTCCCCACACATTAACCTTGTTAAAAATGGTAATTTAAGAAGGGGGGTAAATTCGTCATTTTCATTTCTTTTGTTTCAATAACATATTTAGTCCCTCCTAAAATCATGGATTAAAAAACTTTTATTATTTATAACATATTTAATTACATCGTATTTAAGTTCAAACAAGCCGTATAATTTCAATATGGAGATTAAAAACAATAAAAATTCAATTACATGATTTATATATTTGGTCCCTCCAAAAATCATGAATTTAAAAAAATTATTCACAAAAAATACAACTTCAATAGGAAATCATCACTTGAAAAACCTAGCATAAAAATACCACTATGAAATATATGATATGAATAATATTTTCAATGAAATTAAACCATAAAGGAAAAACTTCAAAGCTTAAAAAGTTCACATACCATATACTTCAAGATATACCATATCCTCTTCGAGTTCCTTTCGAACAATCCATTGCGTGCACATTATTAGTTAGGTTGAAGAGAGTTTTTATTTGTAAAGATTAAGGAGATCGATGAATAAATCAAACTAATGTAATATATATTAAAGCCGACTTATAGATTAAAAAATCAAAGAACACATCGACCATGAAGCATTTTAATTGATTAAGAAATCAAATCGCATATTTTAAGGGTTTTTTGTTAAATTATGCGGTAGGTAAATGAAAGGTTTCTTTAATCTCCGATTTTAGGAGGGACCAAATCCGTTATAAAATCCTAAAAATATAAACAACCTAATTAAACAAATTATAAATATAAAATATTTTTTAATTCATTATTCTAAGAGGGACCAAATATGTTACTGAAACAAAAAAATGAAAAGGACGAATTTACCACTTCTTTTATTACTATTTTTAACAGCGTTAATGTATAGGAATGTTGGATGTTATAAAAAGAAAACCACAGGGATGTTGATCGTTAAAAAAATCTAGGAGGGACCTTAGCTGTTAATTCTTGCAAACCATGGGGGCCAAATTTGCATTTAACTCTAAAAATTATAATTCTGAAAGTATATAGATTAAACTCATTAAAGTGACCACTCTACACAAACTACTAGCACTATAAAACTGTAGTTTATATTCTTTTGGATATTGCATCTTCCTCCAACTATGGAAAACAAATTTTTATTTGTCTTATTTTGTCTAAGGATGTTATACGATTCTAACAAAGAAATTTGATGAAAAAGACTAAAATCTCCTCTTTTTGGAGATTCTTCAAGGATCAAGGATGTCGTAAATATACCATGTGAATTGCAAAGATTGATTCATCAAAACTCAAAAACAAAAACAAAAAGAAAGCTATGAGTAAAGTTAGATTTTCTTTTTACACGTAAATTGATAAAATCATAAAAAATGAACATATTATATTCCACTTAGAGGTAGGACGATATTGGATCAGAGGTTGCATGTAATATAAGAAGTTAAGCGTTGAATGATCTCTTGATGTTTATAATTAAACGTGTTGAGTGGTACAATAAGAAAAAAGTACAACGATTACCAAAAAGGCGTCAACGATTGATGGTCATTGAAGAAGCGATAATGGGTTGTTACTCAATATTTTATGACATAATGAGATTAAGCTATAATATTATTATAAAATGATCAATAACTGTTCGGAAACATATTAGGAAAAACAAATGAAAAGAAATTTGAAGAAAAATTAGATAATTAATTTAATTAGTTTGTAAGTTTTCATTAATAGATTAGGTTGTTTTAAGGTAAAAGATTAGTGATGACCAAGTTCAGAATGCTCTTGCATGAGAGTAAAAACGACAAAAATACCCTTGTTGTGTGAGGGGAACATTACATACGCATTAAGCAAACGAATCCCTAGGTAGAGAGATGGCCATTCCTACCAGATTGAAGTCGTTAGGGATCGTCAATTATAACCGTCTACAATATTTGAAACTTTTGACTTCATGACCCAATCTAAATTTTCAAAAATCTAGCTAGCCGTTTGGCAACAATCATGTGATCCTTTTTTTACTTTTTACCCTCTTTTCTCATTTTAGACCCTCGAAACAATAAAAATAAGTTGCATTGTGTATGGGTAAGATACAAAGTTACAAAACACAAAAAATGTTCAAAATTCTTACTATCTTGTATTCGCTTCTCGCAAGTTTAAAATTTGTCATTTCTTCTATATTCCGTTTTTTATCTTTGAAAATGGTCGATGATGCATCAAACGAACGAATTAGAAAAGTTATTGTTGAGCATGAACAAAAGTCTATAGTTTAGAATGCATATAATATGATGATTCTCAATAACATGAAGAGAAAGACACATTGCAAAATGTGAAGGAAGCACAATCTTAAAGCAGCACACACAAAGAACATGCCCAGGGTTAAAGTCAGGAGTCGATTCAAGTTAAACCATACTTGACAATCAAGGTCAAATAGGGTCGTACACTAACCCGAAAATGATAACTAAATGTGTCATTTAAACGTAGGTTGTCATTCTTGTAATGCCCTAAAAATAGGGGTAAGTTTAAGGGTTAATTACATGGGGATGTATCGAACTTGTCACGTTTTATCATTGTATGTACTCAACTTTAAAACTTACCATTGTATGTATCAAACTCTTGAAAGCTACCAAATCATGTATCGTGTTACCTGCTGAGCAGGTAACCAGTAATTGTATTATTTTTTGATTAATTTTATTAATATTAAAAAAACTAATTACAGATTGGTCCCTAAAGTATTTTGAATATTATAAATTTAATCCTTAAACTTTATCAAACCTAGACCTAAACACATGGGTCAAACATGTAAATTGAACCTCATGAATATCATCCAAAAACCCAGATCACCCTTCCCCGACTACCACGTCGCCGACCACCACCTCGCCGGCCACCACCTCGCTGGCCACCTCTCTCTCTCACCACCACTCGTACTAACAACCAAACCCACATGGGATTTCTTCCGCCACTCTCCGGTCACCGGAGATAAACTCCAGATCGCCGGCGCTGTTCAATGAACTCCAAATCGTCGGCGGCGGTGTACAGCAGCTACCCTCCGGCGTTGACCCCCGCGGCATACTTTGGTGTGTTCCTCCTCCGGCGTTGACCCCCCCGCCATACTCCTCCTGCGACGACAACCTCTCTAGCAAGTTTCTCCATCAACACCATTGATTTTTATGATGGTAGGGTTTGATTTGGTTCATCTAGATACAAGGTTCAAAATCTGGATCTGGTTCATTTTTAGGGTTTGATTATTTTATTAAAGATTGATTTATATGCATTTGGTTCAAATTTTGGTTCATCCAAGGATACGAGGTTCAATCTGATCTGGTTCATCTTTTTTGTTCTTGATTTTGCTGTTTTTTTGTGTGTAATTGGGGGTTTTAGGGTTTTGTTTTTATTTTTGTGTAATTGGGGTTTTTGAGATGAGTTTAATTGAGGTTAGGGATTTGATGTATTGATTTAAGAAGATGAACATTCATGTTCATATTTTGATTCAACTTGGGTGGTGGTGGTGATGGTTGGGTGGTGGTGGTGGGTTTGGTGGTGGTGTGGTGGTGATGGTTGGGTTTGGTGGTGGTGGTTGGGTGGTGGTGGTGGTTGGGTGGTGGTGGTGGTTGGGTGGTGGTGGTCGTTTGATGGTGGTGGTGATGGGTTTGGTGGTGGTGTGGTGATGATGGTTGGGTTTGGTGGTGGCGTGGTGGTGTGGTGGTGGTGGTGGTGGGTGGGTGGGAGGTTGAAGATGAAGACATACCTTAAGGACCAAATGTATAGATTTTGACATACCTTGAGGGCCAAATCTATAAATTATTCTTATTTTTATTAGTTTTGAATTATTTTTAGTGAAGAATATCCATCTAAGCAGCCATGTCATGCCACCTCAGATGCCACGTCAGTATAACCGGTGCCACATCAGCTTCTTACTTGTTATATCAAGTCTGATACACACAATGGCAATTCTAGCAAGTTTGATACATACAATGGTAAGTTTTGAAGTTGAGTACATACAATGATAAAACGTGACAAGTTCGATACATCCCCATGTAATTAACCCTAAGTTTAAACCTGAATAAGCAGAAAATAAACGCTAATCACCCAAAGGTGGAGAACGATAGTATCGACATTTACAAAACCATAAATATGGGAGAGACGAAAGCTCGACAACTTTCTAATCTAAAGTAGGAAATATAGATTATCACCGTTTGTCGCTTTCTCTTTTCAAAACAGATCTATAATTTCTATGGCGTCAAATCTATGCACAAGCACCAAAAGCTCGCTAGGCGGTTATAATCGTTCCACTTAAACCCATGGTGGCCCCCACCGCTAAAATGATATGTTATACATGTCATTTAAGAAAAAATTGTTATGCTAATGCCTAATGAAAACATACTGTTATAATTACAAACATACAAAGTAACTTGGTAGCAAAATTTATAACCAAAGAACTTTTTGAAATGAAATAAGTTACCAATATGGGACGAGGAAGATTAGAATTCCAAAACGGTAACTAAATTAAAATCATGTTATTCCTAAGTAATTTATTATAACTCATAAATGATTATATAAATAGTAATCATTCAGTTCTCATTATTTTCCAAACATCAACTTAATTGAGACATAAAAATGTCGTGGTTTCATGAAATGTATAAGGGATGTTTAGTTCATTTTAGGGAATGAAAATGGAAATACAGGAGAATGTGAATGAAAATGAACATTGTATTGATGTTTCTTGGTTAACCCGCTATAATCAATGAAAAATTGTTTCATGTTAAAAAAATAATTTTCTCTACTTTGAAAATACAAAAGGTGTTTTATTTAACATCAAAAGATGAATTGACATATGGAAAAAAGAGCCGAGTAGAAAGAAAATTTTCATTACCCCCCCCCCCCCCTCCATTTGGTCAGTAATGAAAACTAATGGATTAAAAGACGAATTGACATATGGAAAAAGGAGCCGAGTAGAAAGAAAGTTTTCATTAACCCCCCCCCCCCCCCCCCCTCATTTGGTCAGTAATGAAAACTAATGGATCTTCAAGGATGATTCTATTATATAATATCAGACCAAGCAGCAATTTTCATTATCATTTTCATTCCTTATCCTGCAATATCCTCAACCAAACATCCTCGTAGCGTTTCTCTTATTTCCAAAATCTAAGGGAAAACCCCATACATAATACCAAGACATTTCTTACCAAATTTTGGCCACTAAAAATATCAAATACATTAATTTCCTTTTCTAATAAGTTACTCAATGGCTAACAAATTATTTATATGATATAGTAAAACTCTAGTTCTCCTCCAAAATAGCATTTTAGATCACAATCAACCCATAAGCAAATATATGTTGGAGGATAGATTAATGTACAAGATCTTAACATGTACAGACTTAAAAATAAAGTATGAACTCATCTGAAATTTATAATGTAAAAACCCTAAACAATGTTTAGACATTTCTCTTTCGATATTTGACCACCAAAATAAAAAGTAGTACCTTTCATTAAACATATTGTATAATCTATTTCATAATCTCTAACATATAGTAAAAACTCTAAATATCCTCAAAGTAGTATTGTGGATAAAAATCACTCAATAATAAATATATAACTAGGATAGAGATGGGCATCCGGCTCGAGCCAGTCCCGAGCCCGACGAAAAGCCCGGCCCGGCCCGGTCCTAGCATGGACCTAGTTTTGGAAGTTTTGAAAGCCCGGCCCGGCCCGGCCCGTTTTCAGTGGCATTTTTGTAAATTTGTTGGTATATTTATTTTATATAGTTTAGTTTTAGTGGTTTAAAATAAATTTGTTTATGATTTACGTTTATAAAATAAATTTAGTTTATAGCTTAGACTTTAGAATTATAAAATAAATCTACTTTATATTGTATATTACCATTATCATTGGAATTATAAAAATAGTTGCAGTTTTATAATTTAGAAAAAGAGAAAGAAAAAAACATCTTCAAGGCCCTGTCCTCAAGGCCTAGGTTGTTTCTACATGTAACGGGTTTGGGTGTCACACTCAAGGCCCAGCCCAGCCTGAACCCGGTCAAACCAAGACCCGAAAATGCCCGGTCTTTACGAGGCCCGGTCAAAGCCTGGTCCGACCCGATTTTTGCTCACCTCTAAGTAGGAGGATATATATTTAGTAGTCTAAAACATAATCTTTACATGTATAACATTTTAAAAGTTATATGAACTCACCATCTTAAGGGTTTTGTCACGAGAAAACCCTAAAAATAAGAAAACTCTAACTTTGAAGATTACTTTGAAGTGTAGGTGGTGATAGGTTAAGCTTTAGACTTCTCTTGAATCCTAATCCATCATAAACAAAGAACTCTAGTAGTGGATGCAACAAGTTAATTAAATGGTGGATTTGAAGATGAGAGAAAGAAGATGGAAACCCCCCCAAAAAATCACCTACCAAGAAGCTTTGGTTGGCTACAGATTGAAAAATAAGAAAAATGAGTTATCCTCTCAATTCGATGTAAAAGGGCTTTAAGGAAGGGCGACTAGACTTGCGATAATGCCTTAGGCCATCCTCAGTGGTACCAATAATACTAGTTGCCACCTCAGCGCCACATCAGCTTTTCAGTATCTTATCAATACCATATCAATTCATCCACACCCATATCAATCTAATTAATTAATTAAAAAAATAAAAGACAAAGAAAAGAAGAGAGAGAAAGAAGAGAGAGATGAGAGAAAGTAGAGAGAGGATGGGAAGGACGGAAGGGGAGGGTGGTGTAAGCGACGCAAGAGGGTGCGTTTATCTTGGTACCTACCGGCTTGGTACCACTTCACCCTCGGCGATGTTCCCACTCGGTACCGACTGGTACCGGCCTCATACCGCATCCTATTACGAATGTTGCTGCATGGTCGCATGAGAGGGTGAGAACTATTTTTCGTCCAACTCTTTAATTACAAAGAAGAGTAAAATGGTGTTTAACTTGTGCATTCATAAAAGAATAAAGAGTAAACCACAAATTTGGTCCCTGAGGTTTACCAAAACAACGCGTTTGGTCCTTAAACTTCAATATCTACAAGGAACGTCCCTAACGTTCCATTTTTGCAACGCGTTTCGTCCCTGCTCACCAACATCGTTAAAAACTAAGGGGGTGCTTGGTTAGGGGTATTGCAGGGTAAGGAATGAGAATGACAATGAATATTGTTGCTTGGTCTGATATTATATAATGGAATCATTCATGCAGATTCATTAATTTCCATGTAACACCCCGATTTCTAAGCTTAAGACTTTAATTGTTTTTATGTTAATTTCTGGACGTGTTGGATGTTTTGTAGAAACCCAAGGGCTAAGGTGTAAAATTTTGGAAGTGTAAGGTGTAGATGGAAAGAAGCTAAGTATAGGGTTAAACTCAACTTCTCCTAACCCTAATTCAATTTTCAGAAAACGTATTCAGAGAAGGGAGGAGGCAGTTTGAGTGAAGGAAGCAATAAGAGGAATTGAAGGTTGGTGAAGCATCTAGCCTAGGGACTTCATCAATTTGGCACTAAGGTATGATTGCTATGTCCTAGAAGTATTAAGTTAGATGTCATTCATAGTGGTGTAGTAAGTTTTGGGTGTGAATTGAATTGGATGGTCAATTGATCATCTTGTGGTTTGAGAATTGGACATTTGATGTGGAATTGTGATTTCGCAACTTCCAATTAGTGAAGTTGGGTTGAATTAGAGGCATGTGAATGCCCCTTATCAACCCTAGATTGTGGGTAATTGCAGTAGGGAGTAAGATAGTCGTTTGTGGGTCCTTGGATGTAATTTTCGAAGCCAAAACGCAGAAATTCGAAGCCAGAGCAGCCCCGCGACTAGGCCCGCGACCTGAGGTCGCGGGGACCAGGTCGCGCAAGTCTCTGTCCAATTTCAAAAATTTTATTTTTTCTTTTTCTGAGTTTTGGCTATGGGATCATGTTAGGGATGTCATGAATGGATGAGGCCTAAAGTTTGGGGTCATTTGGACTAGTCTAGCTATGGTTTCGGTGAGCCTTTCGGTATGGTATTAGAGGTGTCCAATTTGTATAGCTTTAATGAGTGTATGCATGTGAATTGTGTTTAGGTGCTACAAAGTGATTATTGCACGTGTTGTGAGCTAAGGGTGATCATTACTAAGGTGAGTTCACTACCTAGCTACTTGTTGTCATATGCTTATAATTGTGTGCATGTGATTATGTTATGATGACGATGTATGTTTCCTTCGGGGATATGATGTTTCTCCTTGTTCTGGGTTTAGCCGGAGAGGAGATAGTGCAGAGATGGCACTTATGTGATTATGTGTTACATGATTGTAAATGTATGATGGTAAGTGGTTTAGGTGTGTTCTCACTAAGCGTTTCGCTTACCCCGTTGTTATTTACTCTTTTAGTTGCAGGCACATCCCGTAAGGGAAAAGAAAAGGTTTGATGCTCCGAGGCTCCACCAGTTCAGTTCCCGAAGATGGATTTGAGAGAGTTGTTTTTAATTGGATTGTTATAAACTATGTTTTTAGTTAGCAAGAAATGATTGTGGCTTTTCACAACAATGAACCTATGTTTTGGTGTTTTTATTGAATTAGATTGATGACACCTTACGGTGTAAGACTATTTCGTTATTACAAAACAATTGACTCGCTTCCGCATTTTCTTTAGAAATGGTTACTTTCTCGTATGGTTGGATTTGGAAATATGGGTGTTACATTCCATTCCTGACCAAATTGGGGGGATTGAAAATTTTCTTTCAACTCAATTCTTTTCTCCATACGTCATTCCATCTTTTGATGTTAAATGGAACATCTTTTGTATTTTAGAAGTGGAGGAAAATATTTTTTTAATATGAAACAATTTTTCATTGATTATAGTGGGTTAACCAAGCAGCAACAATACCATGCTCATTTTCATTCCCATTCTCCTGCATTCCCATTTTCATTCCCATTCCCATTCCTTAAAATGAACCAAGCACCTATTAAGTAAAGTAAGGGGTAATTTTGCCAAAGTAAAAGTATAAGGACCAAATTGTAACTCTTTCTCTCTATTCATCTTCACTTTCATCTTTAACCCTTTACCCACCACCACCACCCACCCACACCACAAGCATCACCAAACACCCACCACAACCACCACCAAACACCCAAAACCACCACAGCCACCACCCACACACCACAACCACCAATACCACCAAACACCCACCACCACCACTAAACACCCACCATAACCACCACCAAACACCCACCACCACCACCACAACCACCACCAAAACCACCACAGCCACAGCCACACCACCAACACCACAACCACCATACACACACCACCAACACCACACCCACATCACAACCACCACTAAACACCACATCCACCACCACAACCACCACCAAAACTACCACCACCACACCCATCACCACCAAACAACCAAACAACCACCGCCACCAATCGAACCTAGATCTGCAAATCGGACCAAAAGCAAAACAAATTTACAGATCTGCAAATCGAAATTTACAAATCTACAAGCGGGCGGCGATGGTGGTTGTATGGGGGTCATAGGCGGTGGGCGGCGGCTGGTTTTGGCGTGGTGTAGGGGTGGTGTGATTGGGGGTGGTGGTTCGGCGGGGGTGATGTGTGATGTGTGCGTGTTGGGTGGTATTATCAGGTGTGGTGGGCGTTGGTGGGTTGGTGGGTGGGGGTGCGGGGTTGGGGTGGGGTGGGTGGTAGAGTGGATGGGGTGATGGTGTGAGTAGGAGGTGAGTGGTGGAGGGGGTTGAACCTTGTGGTGGTGGATGAGAAGGAGAGGGGGAGAGATGGAGAGAGGAGGGGGTAGTGGGGTGAGGGGAGATGAGAGAGAGAGAGAGGAGAGGAGAGAGAGAGAGGGAGGAGAGAGAGGAGGGAGAGAGAGAGAGAGGGAGAGAGAGAGAGAGAGTGAGTGTGAGTGTAGTGTGTGTGTGTGTGATTGTTACAATTTGGTCCCTTGTCTTTCACTTTGGCAAAATTACCCTTCATTTAACTGAGTTTCTAACGATGTTAGTGAACAGGATGAAACGCGTTGCAAAAATGGAACGTTAGGAACGTTTTTTGTAGATATTGAAGTTCAAGGACCAAACGCTAGGAACAAAATTTGTAGTTTACCCAAGAATAAATCATGGTGATCACATGCATGCAAGTCCATAAATTTGACCATATCATCACTTACACACCTACATATAAATTATAAAATATTATGTAGGTATGCAAACCTACTATCCTTATCCAACATAATTATAATATGTATATTTTTCTTATAAAATTGATAATTATACGAATCTTTATTTATTTATATAGATCTATCCATAAAACTTTTATTTAAAAATATAAATTTATATGCATCGATTATTATATAACTACATTATATATGCATGTTAATACAAAGTTTCTTGAACTAAAAATTGAAAACTCTTATTATTTTTGTTCTATCCTGTTATGGGTAAAAATGGTCATTTTATAAGTCAGGCCAATCTTAAATATGTGTTCTATCTTGTTAACGGGGTAAAAATAGTTAGTTAGACCAAACATTGAATATATGTTCAATCTTGTTAATGGGGTTAAGTTCTGATGAGACCAAACCTTTTTTATGAGATCGGTGAAACCAACATATTTTACTTGAAACTTCACATCAAAACATTTGTGAAGGTAAAAAAATTGAACATTCATCGTTAAAACTTAAAACATACTAAAAAATACTATCGAAAAAAAATATTCCAAAATAAGGTTAAAAAACGAAACCTTCACAGCATTTTTTTTGTGAAGGTTCGCATTATATATATGTAACCTTCACAGAACTTGAGCTGTGAAGGTTTCGTTTTTTTAGCTTGTTTTCGATATTTTTTTGCATCGAAAGTGATTTTTAGGTCTACGTATTCGAGTTTTATGTACATTCACGATGTTTTTTTGTGAAATTTCATACGTTAGGTATTGGTCTCACGCGATCTCACGGTAACAACTTGGTCTCACATGATTCTAAGTCTTGTTAAGGGGGGTAAAAATAGTCGTTGAGACCAAACATTAAATTGTCTTGTTAGGGGGGTGGGGGGTGTAAATGGTCATTTTCTTTTTTACTTCTTTTTCAAAATAATTATTACAAACAAAATAAATAATTTCCCCACCTTTCTTTCTTTTCTCTACAATTCTTTTTTTTTTCTTTTCTTTTCTAAATATGTTGGGAAGAAGAAGACAACGTTGGATCATTATTTTCAAATTTTCTTTTGACAAGACATCATTAGTGTTCCTATGGCCATATTCACCGTCACCTTAACCAACGCCTTCTTCTTGTTGGTATGTTCTTCTCTTCTCTTTACTTCCACAATTTGATTGTTTTCGTCAATCTCTGTTCATGTTCTAAATGCTCTGTTTTATGAGGGTTGTGAAGGTTTTATGGTAATCGTTGTTTCTCTAAGAATGTTTTATGTAATGGTCTTCTTTTGGGGTTTTTTTTCAAATGTTTGATTTAGTGTTATGAATTATGGATTGAATTTTGAAAGAAGATGAACGATTCTTGGCGCATTTGGTTGAATTTTAAATGTGCGTTTTAGATTGTGGTTTGTTTTCCAAAATAAGGGTTTCTTGGATTGCATGTTTTGGTGCATTTAATTATGACTTCTATGCACTTTTCGTTTTGGTTGGCATCATTGATATTGTTTTAGTTTTTGTTGATTCTAAATGAACATGTATGAAGAAACCCTTCCTGTTAATTTCCCAAATCAAAATCAGATCGCTCATTTTTAAGTTGTTGGTGGGTGGTGATGGTGATGGTGATGGATGGTGGATGATGAAGATGAAGATGAATAAGAAGAAGGGTGTATGTGGGGGCCGGGTGGTGGTGGTGTTGGATGATGGTTGTGGATGATAATAGATGAAGACGAAGAAGGGTAGTGGTGGTGGGTGATGGGATAGATGATGAAGATGAAGGGTATGGTGGGATAATGAAGATTAAATTGCCCTTTCTTGTTTTAATTAAAGAGGGGTCAAATATGTTATAAACTAACATTAAATGCATAGGAAAAGTGAATGGACAAAATTGTCCCTTTTTAACTTTAATTATTTTGATGTTATTTATAAAAAGGACTATACGTGTTATAAAAATCAAAAGTACAAGGACCTTGTTAGTTAAAAATTCTTTATAGGGACCTTAGTCATTATTTTTTGTAAACCGCAAGGACCAAATTTGCATTTAACTCTAAAAAAAATCATAAACTATCTATTACATAGGCAAAAACATGGTTATGTTACCATAGATAAGTTAAGATAGATGGATTATATTGTTAAGATTGACATGCTCTTTTATTATCTTTTTTGGAAGGCATAGTGGCATTGAACCAACGAACGACTACCACGAACACACACACACACACGCTTCCCCGGCGGTATCGGACATCTACGGGCAGTCCACTAATTCGCCACTGTCCTGACCCAACTTTCGTTGAACCTAGAGCCCAACTAACTGGGCAGCTGCCAGTCATAGATTGGACCATCCCAAGGACTGGGTATTTCTTATGTCATCAAATTGATCCCTTTGGATTCGAACCCAGGTAGACTAGGATACCATCCACAGCCCTCTCAGGATGTTACAACCCTTAGGAATACTAACTAAGCTAGACATGATTTGTGATTATCTTCTTGTGTGTAACTTATATTATGGCTTTGTTTTATTAAACTAGTACTTTACCTGCGCAATGCAGCGGGAGCCGTAAATGTAGACGTTTTTGAAGCTTTGGTAGTTTATTGTAGAAGATTTTAATGATGATATGATTACACTTAGAATCGTTACTGAACACCTAAGTCACTTTATCAAATGAACTTGCCATGGGTCGTGAATCTTAGACAGAAGAGCGTCTTATCCGATAAGTCAAATGACATTTCTTCCTTAGTAAGCAATTACCAAATAATTGTCGCATATATATGGTTTTGATGACTACATATAATTTTATCTAGTAAAGTAAGTTCAAGTGTCGACTAAAACCAATGTTTTAAAAACTGGGTTAAACCGGCCGATCGAATCGAGAACCGATGAATAGAGCGGGTCAAATGTGACTGGTTTTATAGTGTTTTAACGACCGGAATGAATTGGCCGGTTTATTGCAAAAACCAGTTAATTCGGTGGATCAAATCAGTTAAAAACCGGTTAACCCAGTTTTTTAAAAGAAAACTAATGTTTTTGATTGATGTAAACTTTGTTATTATGTATTCTAATTAATGTTTTTGGATTGATGTATCTTATCGCAATGTGTCTTTTTAATGTTTTAAAGGAAACCACAATTTTTTCCAAGCTCAAAAGACGAAACAAGTTACAAGCGCAAAGAACACCTAATAGCACGTTGCAACACGACCACTGACTGAACATCACTACCCAGACAGCCAGACACCACATTAAACCCCCAACGAATGAATCACAGCCTAACTGAGGTACTTGGTACAAGGGGAGAAATAGGAACTGCTTGGCATCCATGTAAGGTTCAAGAGGGTTAAACCACGTCAGGATGGCCTAAAGACGTCCCTGTACAAAGTCTACTTTCCCCGCCGCCTTCAATCAAAATCTCGCTGATTTGAAGCTACCATCGAGTAGGCCATACCCAACGCTTTACACCGGGTTACCATTGCACCTCAACTCGAGACACCATAAAACAGCTCGTCTACGCAAATCCCTCGTCCAGGAGCGGTGAACGTGCACAAACAATAGAGCCACCGTAGAACAGCGTCAAAATAGCTCATCAAAGTCCACAGACCCGAAGTTGGAGATCCGGTTGTCACTAACCAGGAAGTCCAGGAAACTCGCAAGAGCCATCTGTGATGTGGTCGCACTCTGGTAGACCCAAAATGACAGGAGACCCAGATCCACACCTGAACGAACCAAGAAGTACTTACCCAGGATTCCAGGAAGCATCTGTCTTCGATCCAGTCTCTTGAATTGCCGCCTACATAACACGTAACCATCGCCGACCATCTCCTCAAGCAAATGTTTTAACTTGTGGTCATCAAATTGTAATAGCCCGTCCCTCATGGATAGAAAGTAGAAGTTGTTAGCACCTTATACGCCTCAAGTCATGGGTTACCAATAACTTCCACCATGTTTTAAGATGGACTCGAAGTTATTGGGTCAGCTTATAGCTTTGGGATCCGGGGTGTTATAGAATGGTATCAGAGCCAGACCCGGACCGATGTGCACCACGAGGGCGTTGTGTCCTTGAGCAGGGGAAAGTGTAATAACTCGTCCCACATCGGTTGGTGAGGGGAACAAAACACTCCTTATAAGGGTGTGGATAACCTCACTTGGCATGAGGCCTTTTGGGTGTGTAGACTCGGCCCAAGAACAAAACCGTGCGGGTGACCTGGACTGGGCCCAAAGCGGACAATATCGTGTCACGGGCGGTTGAACCGGGAAACCAAATTTTAAAACATTGACTAAAACTAATAAACATTACATGGTAAGCATTAACCCATTATTCTTTACATATTAATATATCGTGGATATATAAGAGCTATGGTTCTAGATATAGCCGATAGATGAAAAAATGTAAAAATCGTTTAAAATCCAATACACTTGAACCCAATGTAACCTAACTATCAATTGAAAATCCAAAATATATATTAGCAAAAACAGAGATGAAAGAATTCCAATGCACTAAGATTATACAACTTATACTTGAAAAAGAAATTTATACTCCAACCCAATTAACACCATCTAATGGGACATTTACCCGGCAGGATAAACATGACAAGCGTCGAGAATCTTACTTGGTAAGAGGGATGATAAGAATGGAGAGTCTTATCCAATAGACAGTAAGAAAAAATAATCGATGAAATGGCAAAAGAATCATCATTTTTCATTGTGATAAACATTCAGCGTAAATTTTTTTATCCAGATATCATACAAATCTCTTGAAGATGGTTCGAATTTCAAATTACAACTCTCCAGCTCCCTCTAAATCCATCCAACTGTATATGAATTTGGATGGAGATTTGCATATTGAACTACATCATACGCTAACTTATAATGGTGGCATCTCCTGATGTATCACTTGAAAATGCATAAACCCTATACTGACCCAAATGAAGATTTGAAGGAAACAAAAGCTTTATCAAATCTGAAAATCCAAAATAGAGCTATAGAAACAATGTACAAATACTCACACATACACAATATAAAACTGTAGCTTTCTACAACAGATAATCATGTATCTTAATTTAGTCGTTGAACCCAAAAATCCGAACACAATTTGTTGAACAATCTTAGTAAGTTTCCATAAAGGCTCAGATTTACCAAATTTCAGTATAGACGAAAAACACTGGCCTCTGAGACATAAGACCATCCGCATTCCACAAGTTAGGGAGGCGGCATGGGCATCGGTACCGTCCGGTACCCCCGGTAACACCGCCGAGGGTGACCGGCACCGATGAAAAATGCTACGGGCATGCCGGTTTCAAAGACCACCCTACCCCACCCCACCCCCACCCAAACGGCTAGTTTTTAAAAAGAGTGAATTGCAATTTTGGTCCCTGTGGTTTAACGATACCAGCACATTTGGTCCCTACAAAATTTTTATTGCAGAAAAAACACTGTGGTATACATTTTTGCTTGGTTTTGGTCCCTCAAAGTTAACACCGTTAGATGTCTCTGTTAAATCCTCCACATGTGCCTTGCACATGAGGGCATATTGGTCATTTTTACAAAAATTGGAGAATAGGGACCAAAATTGCAATTCACATATTAATATTTATGTCTTTTACACTTTTCTATTTTTGTCTTTTACGCTTTTCTTATTTTGTCTTTTAATACCTTTACCCTCTCTCACAAATAAATAAATATATACGGGGTTTGCAAACTAAACATACATATATACCTGTGTGTATATATCTATATAACCACATACACAGACATATAGTTATACGTACATATATATAAGCACCTTTACCCTCTCTCACAAAACAATCGCCGCCCTTCGAACGTTGATGACCAAATTCCATCGGTCACCACCGTCCAAACACCAACCACTGCTGCCATCTCCGACCGGCAAGCGCCACACCCATCCACACCCCGTTCCTCCTTTGTCCAGCGCCGATACAAAACCGCCTCTTCTGTTTCTCTCTTCTTTTTCGTTTGATTTCCGACCACCGGTTAACTCTCCCATTCGTTGCCGACCACAACTGTCGCTGCACAATTGGAGTGATGAGAAAGACGCCGGAGTTGATGGTGTTGCAGGGTCGTCAGAAGCGATTCCTCGCCAGAAAAGACTTCTGCGATAGGTCACCGGGAGTTGACCAAAATGGTCGTCGGGAAGACATGGCTCGCCAGGAGTTGACCGGTCTTCTTCTCTGGTGAGATCTAGTGGTTTTTGGTGGTTAGGTGGTTTTATAGAGAAGAGAGAGTGTGCGGTTCATTGGAGTTAAAAATGGGTTTGTTGGAGAAGAAGACCTAAGAGGGGTAGGCTCACCATAGAAAATGGGTTTGTTGGTGAAAAAGACCGGAGAGGACTAGTGCTCGTCAGAGAAGATGAAGTCGCCTTATTTAGCCGCTGGAAAAGAAAGAGGGTGGAAGTGGTTTTTTTTCTTCACCATTGTTCTTGGAAGAGGGGAAAAAGGAGAGAGAAGGGGTAATGTTAACGGTGGGGCACGTGTTATTATTTTAGTGGATTATATATTTAATAAATATAAATATAAATTAATTATTTAACTTGTAGTTTGATTTTTGTGGAAAAGACGAAAATGCCCTCGTGTGCAAGGCACATGGGAGAGACTTAACAGACACACCTAACAGTGTTAGTCTTGAGGGACCAAAACCAAGCAAAACTGCATACCATAGTGGTTTTTCTGTAATAAAATTTTTATAGGGACCCAATATGCTGGTATCGTTAAACCACAGGGACCAAAATTGCAATTCACTTTTTTAAAAAAATTCTTTTTTTTTTCTTTTAACTATTATCTGTATATATACCTCTCAATCTCAATATCTATCTCCATCTCAAACTACTTCTCAACCTCAACCTCTTATTTCCTAAACCTCTTATTTCCTCAGCCTTTATTCAAAAAAATGGCATCGTCTTCTAATGAATCAGATGAAGGCCGCGTCGATACACACTTTCGTTTATTCGGTGCTGTTGCCATGGAAGCGGCCCATCTAGTTATCGAAAACGAGATAATAGGAACGTCAAATCGCCAACCAAGAGGGCCGAATAAAAATAGATGTCGGCAAGAAAGACACGATAAACTTATCGCTGACTACTTTTTTGATAACCCGGTATACAACAACGGCGACTTCAGACGGCGGTTTCGTATGACCCGACGACTATACGTTAGGATAGGTCTGATTATTTCAAGCAGCAGTGGGATGCAATAGGCGTTAAGGGGTTTTCTCCGTTACAAAAGTGTATGTCCACTATCCGACAATTGGCGTATGGGTCTATTGCAGATTCTAGTGATGAGTACTTGAGAATGGGCGAAACGACATCAAGGGAATGCCTATAGAATTTTTGCGAAGGTATTATTCACCTCTATAGGCGAAAATATTTATGAAAGCCTACTGCTAACAATATTCAGGCTATATACCCGTTGCATGAAGAAAAACACGGTTTACCCAGCATGCTTGATAGTATCGATTGTATGCACTGTTATTGGAAAAATTGTCCCCTCACATGGAGGGGTCAATATCATAGAGGTGATCATTCTGGACCGTCAGTAGTTCTAGAGGCGGTAGAATCACATGATCAATGGATCTGGCATGCATTCTTCGGGGTTCCGGGTGCCACGAACGACATAATTGTTGTAAATCAATTGTCGATTTTCAACGATCTATTCGAAGATAAAGCACCCGATAGTTCGTTTATTGTGAATAACACACACTACAAACACGGATACTATCTCGCCGACGGTATTTATCTGGAATGGGCGACTTTCATCAAATCATTTAAGTACCCAGCGGACAAGAGGCGGGTCGAGTCTAAGAAACGTCAAGAATCGGCTAGGAAAGCCATTGAAAGGACATTCACCATGCTTCGTGAAAAATGGCTCGTTGTTGATAGATTAGCGCGGGTATGGACACATAAAAAATTATGGGATATTATTTACACTTGTGTAATTTTACACAACATGATTCGTGAAGACGAAGGCTTTTCATATTATCATTTTGATGAAACGGAGGTTTTAGCGGAAGATATTGAAACAAATATCTCCGAAGAATACCGAGCAATAAACGTCAACCTAGTAAAAAATCGAGAGACGCACGGGAACCTTCGGGCCGATTTATCTCAACACGTGTAACCTCTATTGTGAACGCCCAAAATTAATTTTAATGTCTTTTTTTTATCATTTTAATGTATTTTTTTATCATTTTAACGTATTTTTTAATTTTAATGTATTTTTTAATTTTAAATATTATTTAATATTATTAGTAGTCTAATTTAAAAATAATTTTTTTAATTATTTATTTTAGTATTTAAAAAAATAAAAATTAAAATATTTAAGGTATGAGAGTCAAAACCATTGAGGATGAATTGGTAAGGATTAGTAAGGTGTTGGTAAGATAGTGGAAAGCTGATGTGGCTCTGACGTGGCAGGTGGTACCATTGGCACCAAGCAAAACCACTGAGGATGGTCTAACACAACAGAAATACAAACCTGAAAAACACACACTGGCCTCTAATGGCATTGTAGTTGATACCCGCTATTTGAAGTTTGGGAGACTTTTAAGGAAAAAAAAACTTACAAAGAATGTTTAAGAAGTAAAAAAGTTTCGGAACGAACAAAACTTTAACAAATAATTAATCAACCTGCAACACTACAATTGAACATATAAGCAAGAAGCACTAGAACGTCTGATGCGGTAAAAATATATATATAAAAACAGAACCAAGTTTAACCCTTAAATTACCCAACTAATATTACCACATATACAGGCAAACGAGGGTTGCTTAACTGGAGCGAAAGGTAAGAGAGATTGATTAACCGAACGGAGTCTACCTACTTATTGTCAGAAAGTAAATACACTCAATCAACGACTTCAAGTAGCCACAGTTAAAACACTAATATAGGAACCAACGGATAAACATTCAATAAACCAACAAAACTATTATATTAAAACCAACAATAAATCATCCAACAAAAGTCATCAAACCATAATAAGTACTATAACTAACTACTCACTAAACATACTAACGAAAACACAGAAATAAAAAGACATTATGCAGACCGTGCAACGGGGGATGATCGGACACCGGCTAGACGACTCCGAGCGAGAATCGGGGATGTTTCACCGTGTTTGAGAATCGCCCTCCACTGATGGCTCATGCACAACTCTCCTAACTGTATTTTGAAACTAGACTGAATGTGTTTTGATTTCTGGATGCTTGAAAACGATAGGCGGAGGCCTGTATTTATAACAGTGAGAGACGCCCTGTTTCGTGTCTGCGAAGCGGCATCTTCGCGGCGCGAAACACTTATCCTTCTTTCCTTTTTCAGCTCGTTCTGAAATTTTCCAAAGAGAGTTCATCACTTTCGCGGCGCTAAAACATTCTTCTCCAAAGCGAAAAGGGTGCAAAAGTAGGAACCTTCTAGAATCAATTGCACTTCGTGCCGCCAAATGTAGGCTTCGCGATTGCGAAGTGTTCTCTGTTCACTTCTTCATCATTTTCCTCGCTTTTTTGTCTTTTTTTCTACTTTTCCGCTCAAGGGCCTCCAAAACCTACAAAACTCAGAAATACAATCTTTCGGACGTAAAATGCACGAGAAACGGGTTAAAATGGGATAAAACCGTGTAAACTAGAATGACCAAAACATGTATATTTTTGGAGTTATCAACGTCCAAATGCAAACAACAAACTGTAGCAAGTAAAAAAATACCGATGTCCACCTATATTCAATCAAGATTATAACCATCATCATATCCATATTGCTGTTAAAGATCTGTTTAATGTTAAAAATTAAAAAAACAGAACCCAAATTGATTCCAAAAGAAAAAAACGTAACCCAGAAATCGAATCAGTAAGTGAAATCGATTTCAAATACAAACTTTGATTCAATATTGAAATTGAATGAAGAAGAAACTGGAAAAGTAAGAAATCAAAACCTTGACATACCTGATTGAGTCAATCGAAGAAAGCAGTAAAGAAGAAGTTGATTAAGAAAGAAATCAGTGAATCCATTTTATTGACTGCAGGAAAATGAATCGTCGGTGAGCGAATCGTCGGTTTGGAAAGTAAAGCGCTGTTTAGATTTGGGGGTAATGATGGCCGATCATAGTTCTCAGCCGTGTCTTAAAATTTTAAGGGATTTTAAGAAAACATGCTTAAAAGGTGGTACAAGTGGCTTTAGTAGTTGTATTTAAGAGTTTCATTATCAAATGCTTTATAATATATGTTATCGTTCAAAAAAATGCTTTATAATATAGTATAGATAACTTGCTTAGATATTGTTGTTTTTTATTTTAATTTTGTTATAGTAATCTACATGTTGCAACTTTGACCAATTTTTTTTGGCGGTGTACACGGGTTTGGCAGTTAATTGTGGTGCATAAGTAGTGGGTATTAACAGCGACTAGAAACGCTATTTACCGCTATTTGAACACAATTTAACCCAAAATAGCGACTGAGATCACCACTATATATATATATATATTTGTATGGCTTGTTTTTTTTATTAAAAGGATTCTCGGGAATTATTTGGGTCGTGAGCAGGGTGTGTGAGTTTATTTTTTTGCATTTAAAAAATACTATATACTTGAAAACAAAAATAGTGAATGCATTGGAAAACGAGAAAAAGGGAGTTAAGAGGGTATGCCCAACATATGGGATGTGGTCGAGAAGGGAAGAGAAGGGAAAGGAAGGGAGTGCATGCATCTTTTTATCAAGAGTATGTTGGTATATTGGTGATGACCGATGACTATCACATTAGACAAGCGTTGAAGCTATTTTGGGCAATGACCATTATCTACTTGGGGTTGAAAAAGGAGATGGATTTTATCCATATGAGGATAACAAATGGCAAGAAAGTTTCTATGCATAATGTAACCTAACATGCCGAATTAGTATGCAAGATTTTATGAAGACCCAACTAAAAGCAATATTGACTTTGGCAACAAGGATGACGATGATTTCACCAGCTCGAGGTGCACGACAAGGGCGAGTAATTGAGTTTGACACGAGAACGGTGACAGATTATGCTTGATTAGTCCATGTCAGGCCTATCTTTTCTAGTCATGATTGGTTAAAAGAATGGTTTGAGACAAGTTGGTTTTCATTTGTTATTATACATAAGTATTAAATATTAATTACATAATATAATACGAAATGCATTTAAAAGAGGAACGGGGGTTGGTACTCTTTGAGAGCATGCATGGGGTAGTCGTAGGCAATCTGGAATTGTAGAAGCATATTTTACTTTCCAACTTTTTTCCCCTTTGAGTTTGATCGCTTATTTTCTTTGTCATAATTAATAAATAGATGGAGGTACATATGAGAACACAACACCCTCATTATAGGAAGATACGATAATAGATCTTAATGTAAGATGAGATGATCTGGTGATCTTAATCTTTTTGATAAGTGAGAATTACAAGCATAACACTTAAGGAAAAAGGGAATAATCTCTGAAAACTCACAAAAAAGATAATTATATTGATAGAAAACTTGATAACTTGATATATAATGAAATCTAATGGTTTGTTTATAACCTAAACAAAATAGATAACTAAGGAAACTAAATTAATTAAATATCTCCTAAAGATAGATCTTAAAACTAAAAGGAAACTGAATAATAATAATAACCCTAAATAATAGTCTTAGATAATATGGAAACTAGATAACTCATAAAATAAGCAAAATTTGGATATGGTGATGCTGTAGCATCTTCCAGCGCGAGCAAGGGAGTCGCGGTGTGTGAAAGTCTTCAAGTCTCGTTCTACGTCTTTGTAAGATAGCTCGCGACGCAAACGGACTTTTGTGTGGCTTAGTCGTATTTCCTTCAACTTGGTTTGTATCAGTCTCCTCCACTCCAAAAGAATTCGACCCCGCATTTATAATGATGAAACAATTATCTTTTTTCTTCTTGGTATTCTTTTCGAAAAGCGAAATAGGCGATATAGTGATCTTATGCTGTTAGGACCAAATTGTCCTAATTAGAGAAAGTTTTTTAAAGTAAGCTTTGAGAAGGATTAATGTGTAATTAGCTAGTAATTGTAGCTAATGGGCTTGGGCTTGGGCTTGATGTAACAGACCCTATATATATATATAGAGGGTTTAGGGTTTGGGAAGAGAGAAGAGAATCATGTTCAATGAGAGTCAATTAAGTGAAGTGTGTTCTTGTAGGTGTTCTTGAGAGCTCTCATAAATAAACAAGATCTTGTCATTTCATTTTCTTGATTTCTCTATCAAATCTACTTATTGTTTGATTGTTTGGGACCAACAAGTGGTATCAGAGCCAAACAAATCATCAGATTTGTTTGTTCCTATGGAATCATTCAATTAGAGAAATGTTTTTTTTTTGATTTTGAGCATTGTTCTTGAAGAAAAGTTTGAATCTGGGTTTTGTGGTTTGGATTTGGATGAGGAAGATTGATGTTTAGGTTGAGATTTGAAGCAACTTTAAGCTTGATTTTGTGTATCTTACAAGTTGTTTCATTGGTTTTTTTGGAGCTGGAAAGGATTTTGGGTTTGAAAAGTTGTCTCCCAACTTTTCAGATTTGATTTCTTTTTGTTTCTTGACCTTATAGTTTTTCCCGACTCAGGAATTGGGTTTGGTTTCCCGACTCCAGATCTATGTTTCTCGACATTCACATAGCATCATTATCAGCAAAGACTCACATTTGAAAAGTCATAGATTTTGATTTGGAAATTAATGTGGAAATCATTTTTGTGAAAAAAGATGGATGAAAAAATGGGTCTGGAATCGAAATTTTGAAAAGTCAAGTCGGGAAATGTTGATGAGATTTCCCGAGTCACGTGACCACATTAATTTCAAGTTTGAAAGACTTTGACAACTTTGGTCCCTGAAGTTTCAAGCTCTTGATGATTTAAATTTTCAAGTTTTGGGAATTGACGCTGTCAGCCCTGTGGTTTGAAACTTATTTATTTGTCAACTTTGGAGATATGTTCAAATCTGGTCCCTATACTTCAACTTTCAAATATATTCAGATTGGTCCCTTGAGTATGAGGTTTCGATATATTTATTTTTGGTCCCTCTAGTTCTCTGAATATTTACAAGATCAACCCCTAGAGTTCAAAGTTCTGGATTTTTTCAAATTCAGCCCTTGGAGTTTGAGATTTTCACATCTTTTCAGAAATTTTATCTTTTCTGATTTGGAACTTCCAGGTTTCGGGGTTTGGGACTATTTGACGGAATTTCTTCCCGAGGATGCTAAATTTCTCAAATTCAGTTCGGGAATTATCTTCAGATGCACTTTCAAGTTTTTCAAGATTATACGATCAATCGGACTTTCGAGTTTTATTCTTTTTAGGCCATAATTTCTTAATGGGCTTCGATGTTTATTATGGCTCAAATGATTGATCACTTTCAGTTGCGCTCCAAATCCACCCAGATTCAGATACATTTGATGTTTCAAAATCCCTGTGCTTAAATAGCCACCTTTCTTTCCCAATCGGTTCGTAAAGATCTCATCAGCCCGGTTTTAGCCCAATTCAGTTTTCAACCATGAAAATTGAATTTCTCTCGTATCCCCGGCTGTTCCAAATTATTTGAAGACATGTCAGATTTGTAACGATTTCAGAACAACGATGATCTGATTCTGCATTTGGTTAGTGTTGGTCCCAAGTAGGTGACCTTCAAGTAAGGATAGTGTTTGGGATTATAGAAGGGGGGGGGGGTTGAATATAATCACACAATTTTTCACTTTTAAATTCTTGTTGTATTAACAAAATGAATTTACAGATTGTTGCGGAAATAGAAAAGATTAATAGTCTAAACTAAACAATCTAAGTTCTTTCACTATGCACTAAGTGAGAAGAGAATAAAGAAAGAAGATAGAGGGAATAAGAGAGAAAGGACTTGAGTATTTTTGGATGAAGAAGAAGTATGGAGAACATCTCTTCACGTCCTATTTATACTCCATGCATTAAATGCATGCAGACCTACTATTGTGACGTGTCACAATGTGAGTGGTCTGTTGTACTATTTACTATAAACAAATACTCTTTGCATGGTGTGCAAAAGAGGATGTTTGTAAACAGTTGCCTTGAGGTCTGATAAGTACGGAGGGAACAGTAAAGTAACTGCCCTTATGTACTATTGTGTCAGTAAAGGCGGATAATCCTTTTGTGCATTAGACTAAGACATTGTTCTAATCCTTCAGGATCAGGATACTGATCAGTGACTAGAGTCCTGAAACTGAGGAAGCTCAGGGTCACGTGTATCCTGATGAATCTTCAGGATGTCATACGATAGTGAACAGACTGCTATCACTGAGTTCCGTCTTCAGATCACGAGCATGCTGTTCCTGTCATCAGCTATTTCTTCGACGTCGCTGATGGTTCTTTGTGTATGATCTTAATGTCTTCAGGAGGAGGTCTTTACTTCAGTAGACAGGATCAGTAAACTGCAGAACAGGCTCGTTAGTCTCCTGATCCTGATCCTGAAATCTATAAAGTTAAGTTACAGCACAAGTAACATGGAATAACACTGAACAGACTCAGTGATAATTCCTCAAGCTATAACAGAAGTAAAAACCTATTCACTAAGTAAAGATTCAGGATCATTATCATTTCATCAGGTCTTAGGAGAGCTGGATCAACAATCTCCCCCTAAATGATAATGATAAGACAATAGAGTAATTGTCTTAATCTAGAAAAGTTAGAAATAAATCTAAGTCTAGAACTAAACAGTAGGAAATAGAACTCATAAAGGTACATGTCCCATTTACTGTTTTGAGGGATCTTTTTCAGTACTATGATGGAATGAAGTACAATGCACTGAATTGCATTCTCATTAATCTCATTTAAGTATTACAAGAGTAAGGAAAATACAAGAGTACATGACAGGAGTACTGAAAGAAAAAATTACAAAATATCTAACTATCAGATTCTTCGCTAATGTATTCAGTCTTGACGCAAACAGGGACAGGAGTGTCGCTGAAGGCAAGTCTGTGATCAAGTATAGCTCTGACAGTGCGAATAATCTCTTTGTTGTCTGGATTTTTCTTATCTTGTTGTGCAGTGAAGAGAACTGTCAAAAGATGTTCATAGGGCGCTATGTGTAGCTCACTGAAGCGCTGAAAGCGTAGGATTTTTGAGTTATCGCTAACACAAATGCCATGAACAGGTTCTCTAATTACTTGTCCTTCAGATAGAGAGATTCCAGGAGGGAGTGAAAGATCAAGCATTGAGAGGTCCAGAGGTTTAACAACCATTCTGGGAAGACAGGGAGTAGGTCTTCTTGTAGAGGTGCCTGCAGATCTTCGAACTGGTTGCTGAGATAGGACTGAAGAGTAATGGAGCAGGTCATCAGGTATTTCAGTTGTCCTTCTGATGCGAGCAATAAGTCCTTCAATGACTTCTTCTACTTCAGCCCGACAGTTCTTGTTGGCTTTGGGAAGTAGGGATCTGATTTCGTTCCACTCTGACAAGTTGTAACGATCTAACTTGTCCAGAGTGTGCTCTGCGTCCTTTACTCCAGAGCGTTTGACTGTGATCCAGATTTTGCTAGGATTACCTTTCTTGCCTCTAGATCGGCGAAGATGGATTCCTGAGATGGCAGCACCATGCTTTCGGAGGTGTAACCGATCTCTGCACCAGTCAAGCTCAGCGTTTACTTCTCCAGTCTGTACCTCTGCATTTTTGTTGAAGACCTTCAGAACAGCCTTCTGTGCAAGGATGGGATCTGCACTTATTTCTGCATCTTCATCTACAAAATCCGATGCAAGCCTTCGAGCGGCTTGGGCAGAGAGGAAAGCTTCCTTCTGCTTTTTATTGTGCTCTAGTTGAGCCTGTACAGCTTCGTTGTACTCCTCCTGCGAGAGATAGGCGAACTCGGAGTCACAAGAGGTACGAAGAGGGATTTTTACTCTTGTACTCTCGAGTCGCTCTATCACGGCGTCTAAGCGCCCATCCCTGTCAATGGCAAAGGAATTGTCAGGGTAATTTTCACCTTCAGATCTAGGAGAGTTTGAGGGAGGCGATCTGGGTGAAGAAGCAGGAGTAGAGAAGTCATCAGAGATGAATTCATCATCTGATGAAAGGCATATTGTATCAGGGGTGGCTCGGATTTCAGGGGTTCTGGATGAAGAGGCTTCTTGGTTGAAACGGGTATCAGAACGATTACCCCCCACATTCTCTGAGTGTTCGAGTTGAACAACCTCAGGTTCTTGTATAACAGGAGCAGAGATAGGAGTATCTGCAGTGGAAGAATTTTTAGATAAAGGAGATGGTTTATTAAAGTACTGGGGCAGGGTAATGTAATATTTCTTACCAGCCGCCTGTTTCTTTTTCTTCTGCGCCTTAGACTTGGCGCGTTTTGGAGGAGGTGGAGGAGTGGCAGAAGATGGTTGGGGGCGCTTCTGGAGCGCAGAAGTTGTGGTTGCAGCTGGGGAAGTCAGTATGGGGTTAGCTACTGACATAGCATGCATAGAAGTAGAAGAATGTGGTTTGGAAGAGAAGAGAGAAAACGTACCTGCAGTTGGAGAGGTGGATTGTTCAGCATCCTCCTGAACTGGTTCAGGAACGACCAGGACGGCGGAGAGAGGGACGTCGTCAGGTTGAGGAGCAACCTGTTCCAGGAACCTGGGTCCAAGAGTGTAGTTGTTGGAGTTCCCGACCTTGGGGTAGTTGTCCCCCATATGTAGCTCCAGGATGGCCGAGAAAAATCTGGGAAAGGCCATGTTGACGACCCGGGTCTTGCTCCGGACCTTCTTCACCATGTCGTCCCATAAGCAGCGAGCATAGTCAAACTCGCGATTTTTGATCGCAGAGAAGACCATGTGCTGGATGACCGTAGGGAACTGCTCCGTGCTCCCCGTCTTGCCCGATAAGCACAGGCCAAACGTGTTCCATATATAGTAGAACGTAGCGTTTAGTCCTGACTTATGGACAGTGGCACCCGTCTTTGGTAGCAAGACGCCATCCTTATTCACAGGCCATCGGTAGCCTATGGCGTCCAGGAATTCTACGATTTCGTCAGCGGTGGGGACAGGAGGGAAGCGCTTCTTCTTTGGGAAGTTGAGCACGTTCCTTAGGGTTCCGAAACCAAAGGAAATGATGTTTTCCTTGATTTGGAATTTGATGACCTCTCGCAGGACACCTTTGGAATTCTTTTCCTTGGCAACAGTGGCTGTAGACCATAGTTGTTGCAGCATTGGCTTGTTCGGCTTAGGGTCAAGGGTGAAAGCCGTCTTCAGGGGGCTGTTCAGCAAGAATTATTTGGCAGGCAGCAGGTATGCTTTGTCTGCTGGGATGTCAAACAGTCCTATGACGTTGTTCTGCTTGAACTGCACGTCATGTTGTGGGATGATTATTGGCAAACTCTCAGTAGCTTGCAGAGGTGTGGCCTCAGATGAGAGCTGGGCGTCCAAGGATGTAGATGTAGTAGCAGCCATCCTGTTAAAAACATAAAAATAACATATATGGATGATTAAGAGTCCAAAATATGCATTTTTCTTCATTTTTCAATGAACACAAAATATGTTCATAAAAATGGTGAAATCCTTTATACTTAGAATAGATTAGATACCAAAATTCACAAAAGGAATGTGTTTTGGTATTGAAAAGAAACTTTTATTTTGACGAAAAGATATCAAAAATAAGAGTTTATGATTGTTCTTAAAAGAAATAAGAATATCATGTAAACTGTTTAACAAAAACCTTAGAAGATTTTGGAGAAACTAAGATCAAACGAAGTGATCTTAGTGTTTTTGAAAAACGATTTATCACACTAAGTTGTTTAAGTGAAGAAAGCCAACTTACTATGTAGAAAGAACAAAAATTAAGAAACACTTACGATGAATTTGTTGAAAGAAAGGGATGAGTGTTCTTGATGTTCTTGAGAAATTAAAACTTGTTCTTGCTTTTCTTGCTTGATTGCTTAGAGATTTATGTGAGCGTAAAGAGTGAAAAGGAATACAAGTGAGGGTTTTATACCTCGTGGTAGGAGAGAGAAAAAGGATGAGAGAGAAAAGAGCGGCTAAATTCAAACGTAATGATGAAAAAGGGAGTTCTACGCGCGTTCACGCGCCTGACACACGTAGTGGGGAACAGGAAACGTCCCATTACGTGTCAGTGCAGATGAAAAGTTTGTTTTATTTGAAAAGATAAAAACCGCCTTTTCAGGGGATGATTCCATTTTGGTGAAAGATATGTTTTATAGGAATCAGAGTACTTATCAGATAAGTACTGTTTTGGGAAAAATCCTCTTATCACATTTAATGCGATAAGGTTTCAGTAGCAGGGAGAAGAAATACTTACCTGAGAATCATCAGTATTCGGATTTTGAACCAAGATTTTGTAAGTACTGAATAGAGTTATCCCCTGAAGAAGAGTTATTCAGGAGTTGTTAAGAAAAGAGGTCCTGAGAGAATATTTTTATAAGGACTTTAACAACTGTTTGTCCTGAGAACTTCTATTCTTCAGGATTTAACATCCCAAGTTCACTGAGGAGCATATTAAAACGCGTCACATCCAGTGGTTTGGTAAAGAGGTCAGCAAGCTGATATTCAGTAGGGACAAAATGGAGTTCAATATCACCATTCATCACATGATCCCTGATGAAGTGATATCTCACTTCAATGTGCTTTGTCTTAGAGTGTAAGACAGGATTGTTAGCGATGGCTATTGCTGAAGTGTTGTCACAGTAGATAGGAATTTTGGAGAGTTGTATGTCATAGTCCTGAAGTTGATTTCTCAACCACAGGACCTGAGCACAACATATTCCTGCTGCAACATATTCAGCTTCAGCAGTTGATGTGGACACAGAGTTCTGCTTCTTGCTAGTCCAACTCACCAACTTGCCACCTAATAGGTGACATCCACCAGTAGTGCTTTTCCTGTCAATCTTACATCCTGCAAAGTCAATATCAGAATAAGCTGTTAGATCGAACCCTGAGTCCTTGGAGTACCAAAGACCCATGTTTGGAGTTCCCTTCAGGTATCTGAAGATCCGCTTTACAGCGGTCAGATGGGATTCTTTGGGTTCAGCCTGATAACGAGCACAGAGACATGTAGAATACATGATATCAGGACGACTCGCTGTAAGATACAGCAGTGAGCCAATCATTCCTCTATAGAGAGTCACATCAACAGGTTTCCCTTTGGAATCCTTGTCAAGAGACAGAGGAGGAGCCATTGGAGTCTTCATCGGTGTACAGGATGTGAGATCAAATTTCTTCAGCATCTCATGTACATATTTACCTTGATTGATAAAAATTCCCTTTTCAGATTGCTTGATCTGAAGTCCTAAAAAGAATGTTAGTTCGCCCATCATAGACATTTTATATTCAGATTTCATGAGCAACTCAAACTTTTCGCAGAGTTTGGGATTGGTGGATCCAAAGATAATGTCATCGACATATATCTGGACAAGAAGGATATGCTTAGGATATTTCTTTAGAAATAAAGTGCTATCAATCTTTCCACGAACAAAACCTTTAGAGAGAAGAAAGGTTGAGAGGGTATCATACCAGGCACGAGGAGCCTGTTTTAACCCATAGAGAGCCTTGTTTAACTTGTAGACGTGATCAGGGAACTTAGGATCTACAAAGCCAGGAGGCTGAGCCACATAGACTTCTTCATTAAGTTTTCCATTCAGAAAGGCATTTTTAATGTCCATCTGATAAACCTTGAAGTTCATATGTGCTGCAAAAGCTAGGAAGAGTCGAATTGCTTCGAGCCTAGCAACAGGAGCAAAAGTTTCATCGTAATCAATGCCCTCTTCCTGCCTGTATCCCTGAGCCACAAGGCGAGCCTTGTTTCGAATGATTGTACCAATCTCATCAAGTTTATTTCGAAAAATCCACTTGGAACCAATGATTGTACGTTTTCGAGGCCTAGGGACGAGAAGCCAGACATTGTTTCTGATGAATTCTGCTAGCTCTTCCTGCATGGCTGAGACCCAGGCAGGATCACGCAAGGCATCATCTATTTCTTTAGGTTCATTTTCAGAGATGAAATTTACATAAAGACAGACGTTACCAGCCTGACGTCTGGTTTTCACACCAGAAGAAGGGTTTCCAAGAACTTGATCAATGGGATGATCTTTGGTCCATCGGAGAGCAGGTGGTTGATACATCTGTCCTGAAGTAGATGCTTCATTAGATGATGGATCAGGAAGAAGATTGGTAGGAGAGGGTTCACTAACAGTGGTTTGAGAGAAGTCTTCACTGTTAGTGGGTTGATCAGGTTCAGGTGGTGTGATTTGAGAGATAGGGGTGGCATTTATGAGAGGTGGAGTGGTTATATCAGTGGGTGGTATAGGATTTTCTTCAAAACCATCAGGAAGGTCTTGAGGAGATGGATCAGCAATAGGAGGTTCAGGGACTTGAAAGAAAGAGTCAGCCCACTGATTGATTTCAGTATTATCATTTGGGTGAGGAAAGGTAGGACCCGATTCATCAAACTTGACATGAATCGTTTCCTCAATGGTTTGTCTTCGTTTGTTGAACACACGGTAAGTTTTAGAAATGGATGAGTATCCGAGGAAAATTCCATCATCAGATTTGGAATCAAACTTTCCAAGATTATCTTTGTTGTTCAGGATGTAGCAGACACAACCAAAGATATGTAGATGTTCGATTGATGGTTTCCTGTTACGAAAGAGTTCGTAAGCGGTTCTTCTGAAACGCTTGACTATCAGAGATCTGTTCTGAGTATAGCAAGCAGTATTTACGGCTTCAGCCCAGAACTGAGTGGCAAGGTTGGCTTCACTCAGCATAGATCTCGCAGCTTCAATCAACGTCCTGTTCCGTCTTTCAGCAACACCATTTTGCTGAGGAGTTCTCACAGAGGAGAAGTTTTGAGAGATACCTTTCTGTTCAAAGAAAGATTCCAGGGTACTGTTTTTGAACTCAGTCCCATGGTCACTTCTTATTGATCGAACAGTAAGGTTGTTGAGTCTTTCCATCTTCCTGACGAACAGGATGATTTCTTCAGGAGCATCACTCTTGGCACGTAAGAAGAAAACCCAAGTATATCTGGAATATTCATCTACGATTACCAGAGTATATTTCTTTCCACCAATGGATTGGACATTAACGGGTCCAAAGAGATCCATGTGGAGAAGTTGTAGAGGAGAGCTGATGGAGGAAATCTGCTTGGACTTGAAGCTAGCCCTGGTCTGTTTTCCTTTCTCACAAGCTGAACAAAGAGATTCCTTTGTGTAGCGAAAGTCAGGAAGACCAATAACCAGGTTGTTGATGCAGAGTTGATTCAGCGTCTTGAAGTTGAGATGAGAGAGACGCTTGTGCCAGAGCCAATTCATATCAGTGGAAGCACGTGATACGAAACAGAAGTTATCAGTGGAAGTATTCATGTTGATGATGTAGATATCTGCATGTCTAACACCAGTGAGAATAACTTCCTTTCTCCTGTTCTTGACTTTGCACTTTTTCTTTGAGAAAGAAACTTTGTGATTCTTATCACATAGTTGACTGATGCTAAGAAGATTATGCATCAGGCCTTCAACATAAGCAACTCGTTTGAAAGTAGTTACTCCGTTGGTAAGAGTGCCATACCCTCGGGTTTGGCCTCTACCGTTTCCGCCAAAGGTCACAGCAGGACCTCTTTCTTCACGGTAGTTAGTGAGGACAGATTTAGAACCAGTCATATGTCGAGAGCATCCACTGTCCAAGTACCAGATGCCCTTATCCTGTAAAATATAGAGTTTAAGTTTTCTTTGGTACCCATAGAACTATGGATCCAGGATTATCAGTAGGACTGGTTGAGTCAGTGTCAGCCTTTACTGATTTCTCAGTATAGGAGGCTGGAGTCTTGACTGAAGGGATAGTCTTGACAACCTTCTTTCCTTTGACTGATTTCTCAGTCTTAGGAACCTTCTTTACCTTAACTGATTTTTCAGCTTTGGTAGCATCAGGACACTTACTCGCAATATGGTCATTTAATCCACAGTGATAGCATTTGCGGTAAAGAAAGCGTTTTGTGGGGTCCATGAAGTTTTTGAACTTCAAGTGAGCAGGACCTGCACCAAGTATGCCTTTAGCATTTGACAGAGGAGGAATTGGAGTCTTCTCCTTAGTCGTTTGCTTCAGGTCAATCTTCAGTCTAGGAGCAGGACTCTGAGAAAGAGACTTAGTTCCAGAGACTGAAGGACCACCACCCAGAACTTTGTTCTTGGGTTTAGGACCCTTGGTCTTTGAAGGTGTTTCAGTTTTGGATTTATCCTTAACTGTATTCTTTTTGCTCTTAGGAGCACCTTCAGGGTGAGTGTTAGAAGAAGAAGAAGGAGTGTTTTCAGAAGCATTAGGAATGGGAATAGAAGAAACAAATTTTCCAAATTTTAGCATGGAACTATCAGACTTAGTTTCTTCTTTCTTGTATCCACGAGTGAATCCAAGACCTCTTTTGCTTTTGTCAGACCTCCCTGAAGCTAATATTTCATCAACTTTTTCAGAGGCGTCACTCCATCCTTTGATGGTGACTTTTTCAGCATTTAATTGAGCAAGGGCCTTTTCTTTGGCAGCAAGAGCCAATTCTCTTTCAATACATAGAGTTTTGTTTACAGTGACCTGGTCCTTATAATTTTCTTCCAAAATGGTAAGCTGTTTTAATTTTTCTTGACATTCTTTGAGTTGTCCTTAAGATCAATATTCATTTTTTCAGCAGAGGTTTTACCATTAAGGGCTTTGTAAAGATCGAGAGTGACCAGGTCCAACTGAGTTAAGCTTTCAAGAGGGATGAGAGGAATAGGTACCTGACTGGTAGATTCAGTCGCAGAGGTTGAAGCTTCAGTAGTAGGGGAGGGAGCTTCAGGAGTAGGAACCTCTTCAGGGACCTCTTCTATTTTAGCCATGAGAGCTAAGATAGGTTCCTCAATAATGGCCATGAGTGCCACTTGAGTTTCTTCCTCATCAGATGAGTCATCAAAGGAGACATCATCCCAGTCGCAGTCTTCTGCGATTAAACCTTTGCCTTTACGCTGAGTTTTCATCTTTTTGTATTTTTCTTTTAGGCGCTGGTATTTGGGATTCTTAGAAGAAGATTTAGCAGAGGAGGGAGCAAACTGACTTTTCCTGTACCTGCAATCATTAGCAAAGTGTCCTTTGCCCTGACAATTGTAGCAGATAGCAGTAGCCTTATCAACAGGGTCTGATTTAGGCTTGTCAGTAATAGTAAGATGTTTCTTTTTGTGGAAGTTTCCCTTTTTGGCAAACTTCTTGAAAGATCTGGTTAAAAGAGCAAGAGATTCATTGAATTCAGGATCTTCTGACATGTCAGAGTCAGAAGATTCTAATTCAGTAATAGTTACTGAAGAAGAAGTGGCAACAGTAGGAACTGAGTCAGAGACCAATGCAACAGAGTTGCTTTTGGTGTCTTTAGAGTCTCTTATGAGATTCTTTTTCAGTTTCTTCTGTTGTTCTCGGTTAAGAAGAATACCGTACAGCTCACTTAGTGTGAGTGTCTTTATGTCTTTTGACATAGTTAAGCAGGAGGTGTAAATTTCCCAATGTTCAGGAAGAGCTTCCATGAACTTGGTAACCACCTCAGAGTTAGAGTAGGTAGTACCGATGGTCTTCAGATCAATCAGAAGACAGTTGAATCTCTGATGTAGCTGGGAGAGAGTTTCATCCTTTTGATGAATAAAGCTTTCATACTGTCGAACCAAGAAAATCTTTCTTGATTCCATGAGAACAGCAGTACCTTCATATTGAACACAGAGAGTGTCCCATATCTCCTTAGCAGAGCGAAGGTGACAGACAGAGTGGAATACATCGTCAGGGAGTGACATGGCGATGAGAGACCTAGCCTTGGTGTCAATGTTGACCAGGCGTCTGTCTTCATCATTCCAGTCAGTTACGGGCTTCACCAGCTGCCTTTCAGGAACAGCTGGTTGGCCAGCAGCAGCAGGAATGGGGTGGACGGTTTGTGTAGGCACATGTGGTCCATTTTCCAGAAAGTATGGAATCTGGGGATCAGAACCAGAGAGGAAAAGTTCCATCCTGGTTTTCCAAAGAGAGAAGTTGTCTTTGTTAAACCGAGGAGGCTTTCCAGCAGAGCCGGTATCAAAGTAGTTATCCTTAGCTTGAAGAGCCATAGAATAAGAAGAGAGAGGATCACAAGATTTTTCTTAAGAAGAAAATGAGAGCTTGTATCTGCTCTGATACCACTTGTTGGTCCCAAGTAGGTGACCTTCAAGTAAGGATAGTGTTTGGGATTATAGAAGGGGGGGGGGGGGGTTGAATATAATCACACAATTTTTCACTTTTAAATTCTTGTTGTATTAACAAAATGAATTTACAGATTGTTGCGGAAATAGAAAAGACTAATAGTCTAAACTAAACAATCTAAGTTCTTTCACTATGCACTAAGTGAGAAGAGAATAAAGAAAGAAGATAGAGGGAATAAGAGAGAAAGGACTTGAGTATTTTTGGATGAAGAAGAAGTATGGAGAACATCTCTTCACGTCCTATTTATACTCCATGCATTAAATGCATGCAGACCTACTATTGTGACGTGTCACAATGTGAGTGGTCTGTTGTACTATTTACTATAAACAAATACTCTTTGCATGGTGTGCAAAAGAGGATGTTTGTAAACAGTTGCCTTGAGGTCTGATAAGTACGGAGGGAACAGTAAAGTAACTGCCCTTATGTACTATTGTGTCAGTAAAGGCGGATAATCCTTTTGTGCATTAGACTAAGACATTGTTCTAATCCTTCAGGATCAGGATACTGATCAGTGACTAGAGTCCTGAAACTGAGGAAGCTCAGGGTCACGTGTATCCTGATGAATCTTCAGGATGTCATACGATAGTGAACAGACTGCTATCACTGAGTTCCGTCTTCAGATCACGAGCATGCTGTTCCTGTCATCAGCTATTTCTTCGACGTCGCTGATGGTTCTTTGTGTATGATCTTAATGTCTTCAGGAGGAGGTCTTTACTTCAGTGGACAGGATCAGTAAACTGCAGAACAGGCTCGTTAGTCTCCTGATCCTGATCCTGAAATCTATAAAGTTAAGTTACAGCACAAGTAACATGGAATAACACTGAACAGACTCAGTGATAATTCCTCAAGCTATAACAGAAGTAAAAACCTATTCACTAAGTAAAGATTCAGGATCATTATCATTTCATCAGGTCTTAGGAGAGCTGGATCAACAGTTAGATTACTTAGAAGCCTGACGCTCTACAACCATTATTCTAGATTGATGGAATTATTCCTCTTAGGAGTGGAGTCGAATTTTTCCTTTGGATGCCACCTCCGGGGAATGGTACTATTGTTATGTGCTCAATTCCTAGCCATTTTACTGTCGTGGAGATTTATTTGTGATCTAGAATTTTGAGTGACGGTCGTTATCCATCTGACTAAGAAGACTAAATATAGATCTGATTGCTTGACATTTTGGAAGATTTCAAGAAATCGACTATTTTCTAAGCAGCAGAGAGATCAAAGCAGAGTATCTCGTTCAGCATCTACTCCCAGTTTTTCATTCCATACGGTGTTTCGATGATCCAAGTTTCAGTGTTTCCCAGTTGTGAGCTTATCAGAGTTAAAGTTCTTATGCTGAATTCCTACTCAACATGCGGCCAAAGACGGATCCGTTATTTTTCTTGCTGATCTGCACTGTAACTCACACATGCATCTATCCCTTTGTTTTTCTTTGTGATTTACATAGTTGGATGAATCAACATGCTCTGGTGCAAGCTGTTGTATTATGCGATTATCAGACATGTCGAGTTATTTACAGGTTGAGCTATATTTTGTGCGATCAGTCGTAGTTACTGCACATCGGATCTGGTATTTTAGTTGAAACTAAAGATAAAGAGATACAATCGAGGGGGAGCTTGGAGATCAAAATGTAGCCGAACGCCACTAAAGTTTTCTGAACAAAGCAAGGGGAGAAGATCAGAAATGCTTCCTTTATAAAACTTTAGGGGGAGATTGTTAGGATCAAATTGTCCTAATTAGAGAAGGTTTTATAAAGTAAGCTTTGAGAAGGATTAATGTGTAATTAGCTAGTAATTGTAGCTGATGGGATTGGGCTTGATGTAATGGGCCCTATATATAAAGGGCTTAGGGTTTGGGAAGAAAGAAGAGAATCATTTTCAATGAGAGTCAATTAAGTGAAGTGTGTGTTCTTGAGAGCTCTCACAAATAAACAAGATCTTTTCATTTCATCTTCTTGATTTCTCTATCAAATCTGGGACCAACATATGCTTTCCCCAATGAAATATCATCGCATTAACGTTATAATCGTATTGCCAAGGACGACCAATAAGGATATGACAAGTTTTCATGTCGAGCACATCACAAAGGACATCTTCTTTGTAGTGTTTCCCGATGGAAATCAGTACTTTGCACGTGTAAGATACTCAAACTTGTGGACCTTGTTTTACCCAACCAAGTGAATAAAGCGTGTCAAAAGGCTTTGTTGGTAGCTTCAAATATTCCACCAATTTCTTCGATACTAGATTCTCACAGCTACCGTTATCCACAATTAGATCACATACCTTATTGTTGACCGAACAATGAGATCTTAAAAGATTGGTGTGTTAGCCATCAGCTTTTGGTGATAACAAGACATTTTGAAGCACTATGTTGATATTTTCCATAAGGTCCTCTTTGGAGAATTCGGCACCATCATAGTCGTCATCTCCGCTCTTTTCGCCTTATATTACCCCAATGGTTTTTCGATTAGTACATTCATTGGATCGGTGACCTGGTTGTTTGCATTGGTAACACTTAGAACATGTCGATTTGGCGTACAGATTAGGGTTTTTTGGAGGAAGTTCCTTTGGTTGCGATCCATCATTCGGGTTGCCGGTCGGGATTTTGGGAGGAGGGTTGGTGTCGCGAGGGTTAGCGGACTCTTTTGCGACGATCGAACTTTCGCCAAATTCTAAGGATTGTTAGTATTAGCTTGACTTACGGTCAAACTTCTCCATCAGTTCAGCTTTCATAGCCAAACTAGAGACTTCGGCGACAGTCCACGCGGTTTGGTGCCCTATTTTCTCTTGAAGATAAATTTTCAACCCGTTGTTGTAGCATGCAACCCTTTGTCCTTCTGTTTCTCCTATTTCATTTCGATTGGAAAAACTAATGAATTATGTTGTGTATTCGGTTATGGATCGGGAAGCTTGTGAACAATCCAAATACATCCAGGCCTTTTCTTGTCGTTGTCGTTGGGTGGGTAACTGATTCAACCACACAGTGGGGGTGCTTTTTAGGCGAAAAGCAACCATCTTGACTTGCCTATGCTCCAGGATTTCCATAATGTCGAAGAAATGATCAACCTCGATTTGCCAATCGAGGAATTCTTCTACGCCAACGTTTCTATGGAAGTAGGGGATGTTTGCCTTCATCCGGTAGTTGGGATCTTTGTGGGGTGGATTGGCTTCCTCGTTGTACTCTTCTCGGGGTCCTGGTGAGGAGGGCGGCAATCTGATTGGTGAGGTTGGCGATGGAGGTGTTGGTGGCATTGATGGTTGCGGCAAGGCCTTCAAGATCAGCTCGGGTTGCGGGTTGGTTATTTATCGTGAGGTTGAAAAGAGACAGGTATTTTGTACTCTGATATCAACTGACGCAGTAGGATACGCGGAATAGGATCGACCAACGTCAATCTTCTTTATAAACGAGAATTACAAGCGTAATACTCAAGGAAAACAGAATAATCTCTGAAAACTAACAAAAGGAATAATTATATTGATAGAAAACTTGATAACTTGATATATAATGAAATCTAATAGCGTATTTATAACCCGAACAAAATAGATAACCAATGAAACTAAATTAATTATATATCTCCTAATGATAGATCTTAAAACTAAAAGGAAACTGAATAATAATAATCCTAAATAATAGTCTTAGATGATATGGAAACTAGATAACTCAGAAAATAAGCAAAATTCGGATCTGATGATCCTGCACCATCTCGCGGTGCGAGAGTCTTCAAGTCTCGTTCTACGTCATCGAAAGATGGCTCGCGGCCCGAGCGGGCTTCTTTGTGGTTTGGTCGTATTTTTCATTCTGGCTTGTATCAAATACGTATTACGCTTAAGCATTTAGAGAATAGATTTGAACCACCCTCTAAAGTGGGTTCCACTGATTTCGAAAGAAAGATTTCTGATAGATGGGTATTGTGAAGGGTTAGTTATAAGTTGTTCTTGCTGTGTGACTGAAGAAGAGTTTTGAGAAGAGAATCGTCTTCTGCCATTGTAGGCTCTCTGATACCATGAACAAAGAGGCTAAGAAAAGATTATTCTTTGTTATCTTTTCAAACTAGGGAATACAAAAAAAATTATAGACAAGAAGATAGTAACTTCCTAAATCACAATTAAATCAATTAGTAATTTCCTCATTACAACAAAATATTCACACAGTAACATCCTAAGATACTTTGGAACAACTTAATTTGAAGTTTTATAGTGAAAATACATCATACAAGGAAAAGTAACCTCCCACACCACCCATAATTATCTTTTGGTGAAAACTCATCCTTAGGTATTACAAGTGCTTCTATCATGGCACTGTGAACTTAGATTATCATGAAGGGATTAATAGTTTAAATACGTTGTTATTTCTTTTTTTTACTTGATATATAAATATATATATATATATCTGTGTGTATGTGTATTTATCTTATTATCGATATATTTTGTTGTAATACTTTGACATGTTATTCTCAAATATTTTTTCATTACATATATCATGTTGCAGTTTTCCTGTGGCAGATTCATGCCGCAAGTTAGGAGAGCACCAACCTAAGAGTGAGCTTAGTCTTTGTTATACTTTGTTATTTTCTTTTTGTTGTTTTTCTAATGACTAATTCATCTTATACAGTTCGTGTAGACTATCCTCAATGCTTTACTACTTTAAAGGTGAAGGGTAAAGACGTTTGTAGAGTCAAATGCTCAAAACCGCCGATCACAATGTATACTTGATCTCATCACCGTATCTTTTCTTGCTTTGACATAGTAGAATCTTCTAGAATAAATAACTTGCATTCTTGATCCTCAATGTATTCAGATTTTTATTTCATGATAGTTTCACTCATCTTTTTAAAAAGATAAATAATAATACTTAAAGGGTTGTTTTATCATTCAAAGACTACTTGTATTTTTGTTAGTTAGTGATCCTTGAATGCGTTGCAGCCCTGCGATTTGGGATTTTGCTAGTTTCACGAAGGAAGATCTTGTGTCGGGTGGATTACGTTGCATTCATATACACCGTGCTCATGTGAATAGGCGGCCAAAATAAGAGCGACCAAAATTCTTGGATTTCTTGAAACAACAGAAAAAGGTACAGAGTTATACTATTTTTGTCATTATGTTTCCTGAATGTTATAGACTTGTAAACCTCCTGCTCCTTGATCTATAAACCGCCAACAATTTTTTTTCACATATTTTGTAGGGATTACTTCTTCAAAATGTATCCAACTATCCTCAATATACTATTGTGTGTATCAACCTAAAAAAATTCCTTTTGTATATATCAAACTTTATTTTTGAGTCTATTATGTGTATCCAACTATCCCCCAATATACTATTGTGTGTATGAAAAATACACACAATAGACTAAAAAATGAAGTTTGATATATACAAAAGGAATTTTTTTAGGTGGATACATACAATAGTATATTCGGGATAGTTGGATACATTTTGAAGAAGTAATCCCTATTTTGTAACGACCCGTTTTCCGTATTTATTTATCTATCGTATTCTTTTTAGAAACTTTAAGCATGAATATTATAGGAGTTTAATTAAATAAATGGTATAATGGTTTGGGCTTGAAAGTAGTTGATGGGCTTAAACTAATGTTTAAATCGACCCGGGTATTTAAACAGTTTAATTTCCCCCTTAATCCCTCATTAACCAAAACTATAGAAGCCCTAGCCTCTCCCTCTCCAGCAATTCTCACCCAATCGACGTACCACCACCGTCAATCGCATCACCGCTAGCACCGTGAACATCAAGAAAAGCCCTCGTAGGTTGCATTTATTCGATCCCTCACATCGAATCCACCCGTTGCTCATAGGATACTAGGAGACTCGTGAACTCAAGAGGTGAGACTTCTATCTCGAATCCTAGATCGATTAACAGTTGTTTATGTTGCTAGCTTCATGTATAGAATTGTTACTGTGCACTCGTTATTGTGTTATAAGATTAAAGGTCATTATTGAGGTTAATCTAAGTCGAAAATTGGGTTAGATAGAGCCAATGTTAGTGTTTAGGGGCTTGGAATTGATTAGGGGCTGGTCGGGGTCGAGAACACGCGAAAAATCGCGTTTTGAACGTTACAGCAACACTGGCGAGCCAGGTCGCGACCCACTTGCATGGCGTAGGAAAAACTCACGAGCGCGGGTAACAATGCAGGACAACCTGCGGCATAAGCCGTACAGGCTTCTATTTCCCTTGGCAACGCGTGTTGCGGCGCGGGTCAGGCGACCAGACCTGCCTGCCACCTACCACCTTTGTTTTTCGTCTCGTTTGAACGCGTATCAAAGGTTTAGCTTAAGGGGTTTCTTTATGACTATTTTTAGGAAACTTCTAGGGCGAAAATAGTCTGTAACATCCCGTCAACAATTGTAAATTCAGGTGTTTAATTGGAAGGATCAAGTTAACAATTGTAAATTCAGGTATTCGATTGGAAGGGTCAAGTTAGTTTCAGTGGTTTGAGAATTCTTTTGCTTGTCACAATTCAAGTGAGTTACACTGCCTTGTACACTTATTATGTGACCCATGTTTGTATGTAATGGAATGTTTATTATGTTTGTTTGGACAACCTTGTTCTCGTATGAGACAAGGGGACAGCTTCGCGCTTGTAAGGGCCTGAGAGACATTTTCTTCTCTCAAAAGACGAAGGAAGATCATATCCGTTCTCTTTTGAGATGGAAGACAGTTTTATGTGCAAATATGTGTTATGTGATAATTTTGCTAGTTGTGTGTGCTCACTAAGCATTAGCTTACCCGTTGTTGATTTTCTCTTTTTAGGTAGCGGTTCGGGAATCGATAAGGGTAAAGGTCCAGCTTGACTCCATATGGCTCTTGCTTGAGATGGAATTTTAGACACTTATTTTTTCAATAAAAAGTATTTTAGATTTTTTGGGATTTAATTTGTGATTTGATAATGTTAAACTCAGATTTTCAGTTTTTAGCTAATTACACAATTAAATGCATTTATATAATTCTCGTTTGAAAATGGGTATTACATATTTACATTTTTTATCATGTTATAACTGATTGATAATGCTTTTGAAGGTTGCTCTTGCAAAAACTGATAATCATCAGTTCTACATTCTTCCTCCCACTGCGGACAAAGATAGTAGTCGGGTTGTGTTGATGTAACTGTCCCCAAATGCGGTTAGTTTATCCATAAATTGTGTATTTCTTCATCTTCTCTATATGTACGTTGATTCCAAGAGTCGGAATAGATGAGCCAAATAATACGATTAAAAAGGTTGTTACAACATTTTCTTTAAACATAAGGATTCCCCTTTTTTATATTAAAAGTAGCATAACTAAAATTAAAGCCAAGTTTTACTAAAAAAATGAGCATTTTATTGTTTTCTTTCTACAGTAAGCACAAATTTGGTCCCTATGGTCGGTCAGGTGGTTATAACAAATTTTGGTCCCTATTGTGGTTTGCAAAAATATCTAGATTTGGTACCATTTAAACCCCCCGTTAAGTTAGGTATATTATGTTTTCTCTAGATTAATGTTATAACAGAAGCTATAAAAATCCGGTTAGGTAAATGGTATCTTACCACGGATTTATGTTACATTAATGTGTTAGGGATTATGTGCAGAATTGACAAACCAAGTGATTACACATCCAATGTTGCAAGACACTTGAGGGTCACACCTGTGAGGACCTATAAATCGAATAAGTTAAATGAAACCCGGAAATGGGAAGTTAGGATTTATAATAGTGAATTATAAATCAGTTGGGTAATTTCAGTCAGAAATCCCAAAGTTGGAGGGTTATTAATTAATTAGAATATTATATATTTATTAGATAAAATAAATATATAATAGTTAATTAATAAGTAATATATATATATATATATATATATTAGATAAATATATATATATATATATATATAATTATCATAGGCAAATTCTTTTCCAGTAATTAAAGAGGGAAAAGATTTGAGATAATTATAATATGGAAACTCGATTCTATTCAAACTGTATTTTTCCTCCATATAAATAAGGCTTATGGGTTAAGGAAAAAGCTAAGCTTTCAACCATCTAAGAATCAGTTTCCAGTTTCCTCTCTCCCTCTCTCTCTCTCCCAAATCGGCGCCGCCACCGCCCTCCTTCCAGTCGAATTCCAGTTTTGGTTTTTCAGCTTTCGGGTTTCAGTTCTACTAGAGGAACATTCGTTGGTCGATCACTGGTGGACTAATTCTCGAGCAATCCAGGTAACTGATCTAAAACTATTAGAATTAATTAGACTAGAACGATTAAAGATCATAAGTGTTTAAGGGTTTTTTTAACTTTATCGCTTCCGCATTAAAAGATCAAATAAGTGTGTTTTTGATCGTATGAGTTTTATCAGTTTGATTGTTAAACCTATGAGATTTATCAAACCAGTGAGGTTCGTTAGATCTGTGTTAAACCTTGAGTCAGTTTGATCCGAGGGAACCCACAAAAACCCAACAGTGGTATCAGAGCCATTCGCTATAATCGTTTTAGTTTTATCAGGTTTTGTGATCCGTTATAATTATTGTTTCTTGCATAACAAGTTTAAAAATCTGATTTTTTATTGGTTTACATAAAATTCGATTGTTATTATTTATCATACGAAAACCCGGAAAAACCACCACCACCAGATTGGTGGTGGATGAGATCGATACACCACCGCTGTGCCACCAACGAGATGGTAGCAGCCGGGCGGCGGTGGCGTTGTTTTGTTATGATCGCCGGACCGCACCACAGTCTAGTGGCGACACCGGCGGCTGCTATTCGACCATCAGGCCACGCCACCAGTTGGGTAGCGGTGGCCGAAACCTTCCTCACAAAACACAGCCGCACCACCAGCACTGGTGATGACGGCGACTCAAGCATGGCCATACCACCAATCTTGGTGGTGGCCAACGGTTACTATGCCACGCGGTGGTGGCGGCGTCTGGTGTTCGCAATCGCCACGGCCAAACCACTAGCAAGGTGGTGGCCGACGGCTGTTTAATCGACTGATGATCGGTGGCAGCGGCGATAAGGCGGTGGAGGTATCGGGTGTTTTTGTCAACCACCACAGCACCGTGGTGGTGACGCTCACGGTGGAAATACGTGGCCGGAATGAGGCCGCACCACGGTGGTCACAATCGCTAGAAATCAAAACGTCACCACCAGTTCGGTGGCGACGGGCGGACTTCAATCGAATCAATGACGGTAGATGGTGGTAGCCGTAGGGCACCACTCGGCTTTGGCCGAGTTCCACCACCGACCGAGATCGGTTTAAAACCCGTAACCACCAGAAACCGCAAACGCGGTGGTGGACGGCGGTGTAATGGTGGTGTTCACGACGGCAATAGCCGTTCAACTTGATCGCCGCACCGCGCCTAGCGGTGGCGGCACTCGGCTGCCATTATTCTATCGACCGCACCACAGTGAGTGGTGGCGGCGAATGATTGCTAATCGGACCACCGATCGAGAGCCACACCACCGTTTGTGGTGGTGGCGATCGACGGATTTGAAACCACCGAACGGCGATGGCGGCTGTGGATGCTATCGGCCAATGGAGATGATCGGAGGGGATGACGGTAGCCAAACGCAAACCGTATACCTGTCATCTTTGCAACGCAAACGTAACTACACTAGGGTTTTTCGTTTTTGGGCCAAATTTTTTTATCAGGCCCAAAGCCCAGTTCTTTGGACCAAGTTATGGCCCAAAAGGGTTTGTTTGGTTTTAAACTTTCTTATCCAAAATTAATTTCTGTTTAATTTTTATCTAATAAAATTTGTTCAAACCAGTTGGATTATTTTTCCGGGTTGATGAATCTTTTATAAAAATTAAATTTTTCATCTGTTCTTCAAATAGGCCTAATATTATGTTTTTACTATTTAATTAAAACACAAAGGCCAGTATTGGATCGATAAAACCAGTTTGATATATTTTTGGATAAAAGGGAATTATTTTAGCTAATCAGTTTTATTTATAAAAGTGTATTTTATAAAATTAGATAAAACTAATTTTAGTCTAAAATATTTTTTTCGATTTATAAAACAGTTTGTTTTATAAATTAGTTGAAACCAAATTTTGCGATAATTGAGACAAGATAATTTTAACGGATCCAGGTTTATTTCTCGTTTTTACTATATTGCTTTTATTATATTGCACATATATATAATTGCGTGATTGCTTGAGTTTTATATATACATCTCAGTTTGAGTATATATATATTATAGTGTTTTGCCAACCTAGACCTTTGACATATTTACGGGGAGGCCTGGGTGCCATTTGCAACCCCTTATGTAATAATGACCTTAGGATAGATGTTCTTTCGAGATGACGAGGCCAGTGGGAGCTACTAAAATTCTTCATCTTACCGGAGTACTGACAAACATGGCGAGGCCAGTGGGAGCTACGCAAAGTTTTGAAGCTTTTTAGTGAAATAGGTCATTATTGGTCCCTAGGAAATAAACGTTGGCAAAAACTATAATTAGCTATTATGTGATTAATTGTTGTTTAATTGCATGGTTGATTGATTATTTGTGATATCTTGCATGTTAGTAGTTTTAAATAGAAAGCTTATTTTAAAACTAGGTTATATCACAAAAGTGTATAGGTTTTTGTATTACCAGTTTTTCAAAACAGTAGATTTTATGTTAAAACCTATAGATGATTGTTTTATATAAAAGGCAAGTTGACAAAACAGTTAGTTTTAATCAACTAGGTGTGCTATTACAACAGTTAGTTTTAATTAGCAAGTAATTTTAAGACAATTAGTTTTAAAATAGCATGTATGTTTGAAACAGTTAGTTTAAAACATCAGTGGCCTTCATAACAATCAGTTTTTCAAAATTATATATTTTGACAAAAATCCTGGAAATAAAGTTTTTCAAAACCCTGAAAATCATAGATCAGTAGTGCAACCCATCTAGGGGCACCTTCGGCGTAAAGTACATAGGCGTTGTAAGTGATCACACATTCAACGTCCGTGTTCAAACTGAAGCTGGAGGGGTTACATAACTCTGCGAATTATCTCCGGGTGGTACCGGTCAGAGTATAGTGATCAGGTCCCCAAAATGGTGAGATCTATTTTGGTACTGTTAAGTTCACCGGGAGGTACCGGGCCAAAATGCACTTAGAGGAACCGAAACATGTACAGTTACCGTGGTTCCGAAAAGATCTAGGAGTCATGTCAGCTAGATATGATTGGTAAAAGTCCTTACCTACCGAAATAAATACGGGTCTGGTGGAGCAAGAACATTACGCACATCAGGACGTATGAAATAAGGATCCTAGTCCAATAAATTGATCATTTAAGGGTTTATTGATATTTATTGGAAATTAATCTATTTACAGTTGCTAAAAGACCAAAAGTTTTAATTTGTGTAGATGGCAAGCACTGTTACCAACACTAACAATCTTTCCCTCCGCTCTATCCTAGAGAAGGATAAGTTGATCGGCTCTAATTTCCTTGACTGGGAGCGCAATCTGATGATTGTACTCAGACATGAGAGGAAATGGTATGTCCTTGAAGAGCCTCTTGGGGAGGCACCTCCAGCAAATGCTCCGGCTGCTGCTAGGAATGCCCACAAGAAGCACTCCGATGATCTACTGGATGTTGCCTGTCTCATGCTTGCAACTATGAGCCCAGACCTGCAAGCAGGGCTCATAAATACAAATGCTTATGACATGATCCGCCAGCTGAGGGACATGTTCCAGACCCAGGCTCGTACAGAACGTTACGATGCCACCAAAGCATTTAATGAGTGCAAGATGATAAAAGGGGCATCAGTAAGTGACCATGTCATGAAAATGAAACGGCAGTTGGATCATCTGGAGAGGCTAGGTCATCCGGTTCCGTTGCAGCTAGCAACGGATACCATACTCAATTCACTGTCAGAAGACTACAGGCCCTTTGTAGTCAATTACAATATGAATAACATGGAGAAGTCAATAGCAGAATTACACTCCATGCTTAAGACAGCTGAACTGAATATGGGGAACAAGAACAAGACCAAGGATGTCTTGATGGTGAAAGACGGAGGGGTGAAAAAGAAAAATGGGCATGCTAGCACCAGCAAAGGAAAGGGACCAGTCCAGGTCGTCCAGAGTGCACCCAAGAAAGGCAAAGGCAAGGGCAAGGGCAAGAAGGTTAAGCCAAATAAAGCTAGGACCGAGAACCGCTGCTTCACATGCAATGAGGTCGGTCACTGGAGGCAAAACTGCCCTAAGCGTCATGAAGCAGGTATGTAAACCTCAGAAATTTATGATTGCTTTAATTTGTCACTTCTTACTTGTTGGTTTACAAGTATACTGATACCTAGAGCAAATGACTATTGCAGGAGGTCAGAAGTGAAGTGCCCAGAAGTTGCTGAGGATCTTAAGTACAAGTTAATTTCGATATAAGTCAAGACTTTTTGAATTTATGTTTTAAAACAGTTAGTTTTGGATTTATGTTTTAAACAGTTTTTTGGGATAATTATATTTTTGGATTTATAATTTTATGGTTTTATTTTCAAAAGTTATTGTCTTGACATTGAAATATCTGATTGTGCTTAGTATTCTTAAATCCGTATGATCCTAGTTGTTGCCTGTTATAGTTACTTCAAAAATCTATTAAATTGAAGTAATTTGTATAAAAACTATCAAAACACACGAAATTCTACAGGAATGTGTTTTGAGAATAAAACATTTATGAATAATAGTTTTGTGATCAAATTTTATTTTAAAAGGAGAATTTAGGATATTAACTCAGATGACGTTAATAACAGCATTTATAAAACTAGAAAGATTCCAAGTTCTGGAATTAGGATTTAATCAAATCCAGTTAAGTTTTATAAAAAGAAATTCTCAGAATTAACTAATCAAGTTTGATCAAGTTTTATTATTCAAATGTTTTAAAAGGAGAATTTAGGATATTAACTCAGATGGCGTTAATAACAGTATTTATAAAACAAGGAAGAATCCAAGTTCTGGAATTAGGATTTAATCGAATCCAGTTAAGTTTTATAAAAAGAAATTCTCAAAGTTCATTACTTAAAATAGAATTGACTAATCAAAGTTTTGACTAAGTCAATAGTAAATTTTGAGTAATAGTTAGTTTTTATATAAGCAAGTGGGAGCCCAATTCATTCTCTATCTAGTCTGAGATAAAGAATACAATTATTGATACAATATATCTCGGAATTCATAATCCAGATGGGATAAGAATTCATAAGATATAATTTACTTCATAATCAAAATGATAAAAGTTTCAACACCCTTGAAACAAAGTAAAAGTCAATTTTAAAATCAATAATTGAAGTGTTGGACTAAATATAGAATTCCAGTAAATTTACCAGCATAGTAAATGGAATCTGATTTCAGGTAGAAATCATTCATCTACACAGCAACTAAGGAAAGTTGCAGTTTGATTTTACATATTCAGAAACTGGAAGTTAGTCCAGGTCTCCGAGTTCATGGAATATGATAAAAGTCTAGTTATTGTTTTTAAAAGGTGTTTGCAAAACAATAATTAGCAAATACAAGTAGATCGTAAAAACACACTTGTATTATTTGGTTATCACTTTGATTAAAATGGTAAACTTTAATCAAAGGGTTTAAACTGAAGATAGGTGATACTTCATTTTAGACCAGTATTTAACAAACGTTAAATAGATATTATGAAAGTTATTAAAGAAAAGACATTTAATTTTGTTATTATTACAGCGTGTAGTATGGACTATACAGAATTAATTTCTTTAACACTTTCACATTTTGCATGTTTTATAATCCAGGAATGAAATCAGTTTCCAGTTTTCATTCAAAACCTGTCCGTGACAACTTATCATTGTGGGAACATGATAAGGTGTTAAAGTCATTGTGAACTTTTAGGTAGTTATGATCAGTTGCTGAATAACAGCTACAAGCGTTGTAGACTAAAAGTTGCACAGATATTTGATAGAGTAGCAAATATCGGACGTGATCCGCAGTTGAGATTACTTCTTGGAATCAGTCATAAGTAAGTCTCACAGTGGTTGTCCCTATTACCTGAGGTATCTGATTTAGTATCATGAGGACCACTGAATACTTAGTGCACTCAACCGCTATACCGTAACAGGGTAGCTATAAAGGGCGTAACTAGATTCCGCGGAAGCCGTGGTGTTAAAGGCAAATATGCAAGATGGGATTTGCACCTCTTCTCGGAAGAGAGATATTTCTGGGCCCATCTTGACTGACTGAGTATACTGATGAAGTGCATGGCCATGCCCAAACGAACTGATTAGTTCTTTGTCGTTTACCTATCAGTAAAAGTCGGATAGTCAAGAAAACAGAATCTTGAGTATTTAGAGTCGACACTTTCCAAGCTCATACTCACAGATGAAATATCGCGATGCAAAGGGAAAAGCAAAGATATACCCAATCAATGAACAGTAGTTTCATAGATACTATTTCCTTACGGAATGTTTATATCACCAGTCTGGGTATAAGAGTTCTTGTAACCTGGTCAGCCTAAGTGCCTGTCTAGGGGCCTCCTTAGGTCAGTGTAATCAAAGGCGGTATTGCCAACTTGCACAAGTGGGAGTCTGTTAGGGATTATGTGCAGAATTGACAAACCAAGTGATTACACATCCAATGTTGCAAGACACTTGAGGATCACACCTGTGAGGACCTATAAATCGAATAAGTTAAATGAAACCCGGAAATGGGAAGTTAGGATTTATAATAGTGAATTATAAATCAGTTGGGTAATTTCAGTCAGAAATCCCAAAGTTGGAGGGTTATTAATTAATTAGAACATTATATATTTATTAGATAAAATAAATATATAATAGTTAATTAATAAGTAATATATATATATTAGATAAATATATATATATATATATATAATTATCATAGGCAAATTCTTTTCCAGTAATTAAAGAGGGAAAAGATTTGAGATAATTATAATATGGAAACTGGATTCTATTCAAACTGTATTTTTCCTCCATATAAATAAGGCTTATGGGTTAAGGAAAAAGCTAAGCTTTCAACCATCTAAGAATCAGTTTCCAGTTTCCTCTCTCCCTCTCTCTCTCTCCCAAATCGGCGCCGCCACCGCCCTCCTTCTAGTCGAATTCCAGTTTTGGTTTTTCAGCTTTCGGGTTTCAGTTCTACTAGAGGAACATTCGTTGGTCAATCACTGGTGGACTAATTCTCGAGCAATCCAGGTAACTGATCTAAAACTATTAGAATTAATTAGACTAGAACGATTAAAGATCATAAGTGTTTAAGGGTTTTTTTAACTTTATCGCTTCCGCATTAAAAGATCAAATCAGTGTGTTTTTTATCGTATGGGTTTTATCAGTTTGATTGTTAAACCTATGAGATTTATCAAACCAGTGAGGTTCGTTAGATCTGTGTTAAACCTCGAGTCAGTTTGATCCGAGGGAACCCACAAAAACCCAACATAATGATCATCATGATTACCCCTATAATTGGTAAACATATGGCTTTGGTATGGTTTATCATATGGAACATTAGAAGAGGACAAAATTCATATCTTGTTTTTTGTACAGACATTAAAAGCAAAAATGACAACCGAAGTCATCCTGATGTTAATTATTTGAGAACCTTTGGCCAAACCCATTTGGATTGGATCTCTGGGGCTGTAGCGGAATTTGCGGACAACTCTTGTGATGCTAAAGCAACAACGTAGACATTTTGTGGTCCATTTCATGAATATCATAGTATATGTGCTTAGAGGAAAGTTAAAATACGCCTCATCAAAAGGTTATCCTCCTTACACCCTTAATCTTAGCCGTCCGTTGATGTAGATCAAGTTTTTTCAATTTTATTTTTCATTTAATTAATTATTAAGGTAGAGGGGTAGTATTGTCCAGGAATTGTACGCATCATTATTCCATATTTAATGCGGAAGTTATTTTTGAAATTGTGGATCATCCCACCATTCACGCATCATCATTAATTCCATATTCAATGTGGAAGTTATTTTTGAAATTTATCTTATGTGATATTCATCATCATCCATTGGCGGCAACTGGAATTCATCGGTCACTAGAAGTTTGAAGAAGAAACCGTCATTGTTGTCGGTCAATGGAAAGTCGAAGGAGAAACTGTCACCGCATCGTATGGCCACTCGGAAATCGTTGGTCACTGGACGTTCGAAGAAGAAACCGTTGTCTACCACCAAAAAGTCAAAGGAGAAACCATCACCTCATCGTAAGCGAATACAATGAACTTGCGATGAATATACGATGAAGACGCATCCTCATCGTAAGTGAAGACACATTTTCATCCATTTATATTTACACTTCGATGAATGTATGAGTTTTCCGATGAATGAATGAATTTTCCGATGCACGTTCGATGATTGTATGAATTTTTCGACGCACGCCCGATGAATTTTCCGATGAATGTATGATCTTTTTGAGGCACGTACTGTTAGACCTCTTGTTGGGAAGAGTCAGAAGCACTATCTTTTATTGCTTTAGTTGTTAAATTTCAGTTTGTATTAAACAATTATCAGTTTGTTGGCCCTTGTTTAAGAGTTTGGAACTTCGGGGGCCGTTTATGACATTCTTTTATTTTCTCTCATTCCTATTTAAGGAATGAGAGGTTTAGGGTTTTGGTTAATGTTTTCATCATATTATGGTTTGTGGGTTTATAGAATATCATCATTTTCACCATTGTTGAAGCATTCAATCTCATTGTGTTCATCATTCTCTTTGTGATTTCAATCCATTTCTTCTCTCCATCTTTATTGGGACAAACAATTGGTTTCAGAGCTTGATCCTTGTTTGATTCCTTGGCTTGATTTTGTTTTAAAAAGGGTTTTCAAAGTTTTTGTTCAAAAACTTTTTGGGTTGTTTCAATCTGATGCGGTAATTATCGTATATAAAAAGCGTAACAAGTTTTAACCTCTAATGCCTAGCCACTGTCTTACCACATATACAGGCAAGCGTACCTGATCGTGAGTAATATAGTGTAGGAAAGTCCAGGTATCGTATCTACCACTGGGAACGGTCAAGTTTTATAGACTATTAATCTAAACTAGTTTAATTAACCTAAAGCTTTTTGGGGGTTTTGTTTTTAGAAAAGTATTTTGAAATATAAAAGACAAATAATAAATAAACCTAACCAAGAAGTGGAAAACTGATGAACAGACATACATCGGAGATAATTGAATCCATTATGGTTTACTTTCATAAGATATAGATTAATGAATGTATCATACATGAACATCTGAGATTATCAACCAGGTCGATCTCCCGGTCCAAACACAGGGATTTGGTGTCAACAAATCTAGTGAAAGTCACCCTATATCAATGCTAAGTTGTGGAATCCTATCGTCCAATCCTACTCTGGTACGAGAGATTGGTCACTACGTCCCTCCGCGTCACCGGAGTGAAAAGTGATGATGAACATTAACCCAAAGGGAGTCTAGCAAGTATCGGTCAACTAGCTAAACCTATTCACGAATCGAATAACCACGATTTAAACAAGAACATAGGAACCTCAGATTAAACATTCAACAATCATAATTCTATTAATTAAATAACCAAAGTATTCAAACCATAATAGCACGAGAATTAATACATAGACATATTAACCACAGATAAATAACCAAACCATACTAAAGACCGGCAGATTTGGCGCATCATCCTCTCGAATCATCTCCTCCGTAGCCGTCAGATCGAGCATCCGACTTCTCGGGTTGGAAACCCTAAATGGCTCCCAACATCTAACCTAAGAGAGTATTACAGAAAATTGGATAGTTGGATTTTATGGATGCCTCAAACTGAATGACCAAGGCCTGTATTTATAAGAAAACGTCCAGGGGTCATCTGGCGTTCGCCAGACTGCTGGTTTGGCGGCGCCAGATGCTTAGGTCAACTCTGGTTTTCAATTTTGTCGAATCTGGCGGCGCCAGATTTTTGGTTTGGCGGCGCCAGATTCTGAACTTGGCGGACGCCAGATTGCTACCGTGTTGACTTTGTGCATTTTTCACGTTTTCTCGCCCTTTTTCGTACTTTTCCGTTCCACGGCCTCCAAGACCTACAAAATTAGGAATTGAACCTTTTTAAGTCAAACAGCAACATAATTACTCTCAAAATGAAGATAAAAGTGGGGAATTGATGCGAGTAAAATATGTATAATTTTGGAGTTATCACAATCCAAAAAGGCTTTTAAAAGAAGAGATTATAAGTGTTAAGTGATTCCCCCCTGTTTTTCTACTGTTTTCACACAAATTGGGGGTCTTAACACTTAATTTTTAAGTGTTTTTGAGCATTTTTGAGAAGATTTTCGGAGTTCCTGTACAGGTTTTCCGAATCGGAAAACAAGAACTGATTCTTCAGTTCAAAATTTCCGAATCGGAAATTGTACTTTTCTCCGAATCGGAATTTGCACCTTTTCCGAATCGGAAAACCTAGTTTTCCGAATCGGAATTTGGTCCTTCTGATTTGGGGTTTTGCTCCTTAAATTCTCCTTTTCCGAACTGAAGTTGTGTTTTCCGAACCCAGTATTTTCCGAATCGGAAAAGTTCATTTTCCGAATCGGAAAATCTGATTTTCCGAACCCTATACTTGTGAGCCAAATCCGATTCGGAAAACGTCAGTTTCCAGATCGGATTTCGCCTCTTCGAGCCTGAACTCTTGCAAAATTGTTCCTCGAATCCGACACCAAGCTACTTTTCAAAAATTTCAAAATCTTAAGCTAACGGTGTCCCGAGGCGCTCAAGGTATCTGCTTTTTACAAAAATCTTTTCTTCAGCCAAGTGAGTCATACTAGGAGATCCTCTTCGAGAGAGAGAGAGAGATGTCGAAGGAAATTATCGGAATCGGATCCGAGTCTCGCCCTCCCGTCTTGGTGATGGGTGAGTATCAGCAATGGAAGCGCAGGATGATTCACTTCCTTGATCTTTTGGATGAGAACCTGATGAAATCCATCCGAGAAGGCCCAGTCAGACCAACGGTTACCGTAGCCGCAGTCCCGAGAACTGACACATGCCCAGAACTACCGTCATACGTCGTTGAAAAGCCCGTAGAGATGTACAACCCATAACAGAGAGCACGTCACCTCGTTGACAAGCGAGCACTTACCCTTCTAATCATGGCTCTCCCGAATGACATGTACGCCCGAGTCGATAGTCTGACCAACGCACGGGACGTATGGCTCGAGATTGAGCAACAGATGCAGGGTGGTGACACTGCCCTAGAAAGTCAAAAGGAGAGCGCGCTGAACGCTTATGAAGGATTCAAAGCCCGGGAAAACGAATCCCTCACAGAATCCTATCAATGGCTGAACTCATTTGTCAATGATCTGAGAAGGTTAGGAGTTGAGAAGTCGAAGTACGAAGTCAACGTGAGATTCTTGAAGAATCTGACTCCGGAATGGCAAAACATGGCCATTAACATTCAGTTAAGCAGAAATCTGGGAGTTATGGGTCTCCACGATCTTTTCAACATGATGGTCCAGCATGAGGAGTTCATCACCGGTGGAAGAACCAAGAAAGTTGTTGATCCTCTGGCACTAGTGGCAGTGCCCTTTGGAGGACCGAACTCTGTTCCAATCCAACCCACGCAGTACAACATTGTACCTCCCCAGCATCATCAAGAAGATTACAACCAAGAGTTCAACCCGAACTTTGGTCCGAGCATACAACATCCCGATGATCCGTTGATCATTACCATTTCTGATGAAGAACTCTTCAACGTAAATGAGTCCCTTGCCCTAATGTCACACAACGTGCAGAAGCTGAACGCAAACTGTGGATTTAACAGATCACGGGGATCAGGATTTCCAGGAGGAGGCCGGATGGGCAAGGCAGGGGAGGACAGTATCAGATGGACAGATCTCAGTTCAGCAACCAAGGCAGAGGAAACTATCATCAAGGGGAAAGATTTCAGGCATACGATCAGGGAAGATTTCGCATCAAGCAGGGAAGGTACAGAGAAGACCAAGGGAGGTTCAGAGACAACTCCAGAAGAGACAACACGTACTTGGACTATCAAGGAGGTCCAGGGTATCAAGGAGACTTGAGAGATCAGATCTCTGATCACAACTACCGGAGAAGATTAAGGCAATACACTCCAGAGTCTGGGTATATCAACCGTCAAGGGTATGATGGCGGGTACGGAGGAAGACATGATGGTGGAAGGCTTGATCAAGGACCGGGTTATGGATTTGAGCAAGAAAGGAACGACCGCTGGTTAGATGAGAGAATGGATCGCGGCAAAGGAAACTACAACGGAGGTGATCAACGGGGAAGCAGTTCCAGAAAAGCTCCAAGAGAAGATCAACAAGCTCCTGCCGACCAAGGTGGTCAAAGGTCAAATCTACCCCCGATTCCCATGAACCAAAACCCCGCTCCTCAACAAGCCGCTAGTCCCACTACCACTTGCTACAAGTGTGGTAAGTTGGGACACTATGCCAGAGACTGCTCTGTAAAGTACAAGAATGCTGCCTACTTTGAGAAAAAGGCTGCTTTGATGAGGAAGAAGGAAAAAGGGGTTGCTTTACTTGTGGATGAGGAGAATTGGGTATGCGAGGAAGAGAGCTCGGATGAGGATGACCATATGGTGAAGGGTTTGTGCTTGATGGCTGATTCCGAGGGACCAGAAGCTGTTGGTCCTAGCACTTACCAAGACATCGATCCATCTGAGGTATCCACTATTCCCGATATTACTGATACTATGGCAATGTTAGAAGCTAAAATTTGTGACTTAGAGAGTAGTCTCCAATCGGAAAGGAACCTCGTCACGAAATTTAGAACTGACAGTGCCATTTACAAAAGCTCTCTCGAGGATTTGACCATAGATTATAACCGTGAGATACTTGAGTCTGGCATTAGAGAGTCCAACCTTTCAAACAAACTTTTATGTCTTCAAAAATCCCATGAGGAACTTAACAGTGACCACGGAGAGCTCACAATCAAATTCCAGTTACTTTCGGAAGAAAGAACTAGACTGTTTTCTAAAATTCAAGAGCTTGAAGATAACAATTTCAAAAGAGGACAATCTGAACAGACTCTGAGTATTCTCACTCAGCACGCCAACAAGAATCCTTTTTATAAAGCTAAACCCGGCCTTGGACTTTCCAAAAATCATGTTTTAGAAAAGGCACCTTCACATCTATACAACTTTGAGGACATGGCCGCCTCCAAGCCCAAACCTGTTTTTGTAGGAGGACACGTAACTGAGGAATATGTTAGACAGACTGTCACTTACACTGAAGTAATCAATGGTGAGACCATCACTAGAACCACCAGTCCGTCAAACACTACCTCAGGCAGTCCACCCACAAGTCCTGCTCCAAACAAACCTATCTTTGTTCCTGCTAGTGATCCGACCAACACCCAGCCTACATGGGAAGGCATTAAGGCTAGAACCCCTCGTGTAGCTATGCCTCCCATCAACTACACTGACCTGAACACTAGTTATAACACTAGGGAAATGGAATTTTCAGAAGAGACCTTAGTTATCCCACCCGAGGACGTTTCCGCAACTAAGAGTCCCGACCTAGTTAAACTAGAGAAGGAGGTGTTTGAACTTAGATTGAAAGCCATGGACTTAGATGCCTGTCAACATCAGATTCTGAATCTAAGAGCGATTTTTCGGAAAAAGACACTTTGGTTCACACCCTTGAAAAGGACTTACTTGAGGCTAACGCCGAGAGAATTACGCTTTCTTCAGAGTGTGAGACCGCAACCTCAACCTTTACTGATTTTAAAATCAAGGTTGCGGATCTTCAAACGCGATACATTCTCCAAGATGTTCACTTGGAAATAACAAAAGAGCTTTATGATGAAAGAATAATGTATCGCCAATCTTTAACCAACCAACGTGTGTCTAATTCCCTTTTGAGACGGAAAGTTATGGATTTTGAAAACTTTTACTCTTTGGATTCTGATGATGATACGACTTATCCGGTTCTCAACCATAGTTTAGCTAACCCAAAGCCCAAACCAGACCTGGATCCCAATGTTGAATATGATGTGAAAGTATTTTTAGACGAGGGTGATGATCCTTCTGGTTTGATTCCAAAGAAAGATAAGTTTGTTGTTTTAAAACCTGAGAAGCCTGCTGAGCCACAAGCTTCTGGTTCTGAGAAAAGCAACCCCAAGGGTGCAAACCGTGTTGGTACTGACAAGGAAAAGTCAGTTAAGCCTCACACACCCAAGGGACTCCAGAACAAGAAATCCAACTCTAACGATGCTTGTGCCTCAGTCAAACCCATCAAAGGTCTTGACTTTAATTCGAGTACTTTTCCGTGGGTGAGACCTCTCAGGTAAAGCCTAATCAACCTTTCAGTTCCACTAAACCTAAATTTTCAAAACCATCATCTGGAAAAGGTGGCAAATCCATTTTTGACAAACCGTCCTCTAACTCACACCGTGCTTTGAATGCAGATGCGAGGAGGACAGATGGTGGAAAGAATGTGAAGCTACCAAGAAAGGATCGTCAGGAGAAAAACAACACCTTTACTGCTTTCCCTAAGAAGCATAGTCCTGGCCGTGCGGGTTTAGGCTATGCTCCACCTAGTGTAGGATTTCATTCGAATATGTCTGTAAACCATAATCGCAACTTAAACGATGCTTTTGATACGTTTCGTAATGACATGTGCTTTATGTTTGATAATTTCCTGCGCTATGGTGTGTCTAACTCTTTCAATGCTTCTCAATCTAATGTCAAATCCCGAAAGAGAAGGGGAAGAAAAAGAGGAAAAGTTAAATCCTCTTCGTCAGTGGAGTCCCCTCCGCCTAAGGAGAAATCCGAAAAGGGGACTGCACCGACTGTTTCATCTGTCTCTAACCCAAAGAAACCCATTTGGCAATGGGTCCCTAAATAAGCTTAATCTGTCTTGCAGGTCAGTCATGTGTGGTACTTCGATTCCGGCGCATATAGACACATGACTGGTCAGAGATCCTTCCTTTTCAACTATGTTGAAAGGTTTGAGGGATATGTTAAAACTGCCGACAAGACACCGAAGCCAATGGTGGGTTTTGGGAAAATCATGGACGGAAGATACATCATCAAAGATGTAAGGTATGTCGAGGGGTTAGGGTACAACATGTTCAGCTCCAGTCAATTCTGTGACAATGGATACTGGGTGAAGCAATTTCAATACGGAAGCGATGTGAACGATGAAGACAACAACGTCGTCCTTAGTGCACGGAGGAACGGCAATCTTTACTCCACCGTCTTCCGTTCAATCCCTCAGACACACCCTCAGTTTGAAGCACTTTCTAATCCGAGGAATGCAATCTATTTGCTCGCTAAGGCATCTAAGGAGGATAGTTGGTTGTGGCATCGAAGACTTTGCCATCAGAACTTTAAGGACATGAACAAGCTGGATTCAAAACGCCTTGTCAAGGGATTACCGGAGACTCGTCTTTCCAAGGATACACTTTGTCCTGCTTGTGAGCAAGGAAAGATGAAGAGAAGCTCCCATCCACCGAAGATGGATTCAAACAGCAAAAATCCCCTTGACATGATACACATGGATCTGTGTGGACCTACAAGAACTGAGAGCCTAGCCAGAAATAAGTACATGTTAGTTCTCGTTGATGAGTTCTCTAGGTTCACCTGGCTTGAATTTCTCCGAGCCAAATCTGATGCTGTCGATCGAATCATTGCCTTCATCAAGCGGATTCAAGTTCTTTTGGGTCGCCGGGTGAAGAAATTAAGAAGTGACAACGGAACCGAGTTTCGCAATGCCAAGCTGCAATCCTTTCTTGAAGATGTGGGAATTTCTCACAACTTCTCTGCCGTGCGCACTCCTCAACAAAATGGAGTCGTGGAAAGGAAGAACCGGACGTTAGTCGAAGCAGCTCGATCCATGATGGCTCATTCAGGAGTTCCTCAATCATTTTGGGCTGAGGCAGTCTCCACAACATGCTACACACAGAATCGTACCTTGATCGTTAAGCGTGTTAGGAATTATGTGCAGAGTTGACAAACCAAGTGATTATACAATCCAATGTTACAAGACACTTGAGGGTCACACCTGTGAGAACCTATAAGTCGAACAAGTTAGTTGAAATCCCGAAATGGAGAGTTAGGATTTATAATAGTGTATTATAAATCTATTGGGTAATTTCAGTCAGAATTACCAAAGTTGGAGGGTTATTAATTAATTAGGATATTATATATTTATTAAGATAAATAAATATATAATAGTTAATTAATAAAGTTTTTATATATTAGATAAATATATAAATCGTAATTATCGTATGCAAATTCTTTTCCAGCTAATTAAATAAGGAAAGGATTTGAGATAATTATTATAAGGAAACTGGATTCCTTACAAACTGTATTTTTCCTCCATATAAATAAAGCCTATGGGTTAAGGAAAAACATTAAGCTTTTTCAGTTGAAAAATCAGTTTTTTCTGTCTCCCCTCCTCTCTCCCAAAACCGGCGCACACAAACCCCCCCCCCCTTCGGGTCGTTTTTGTTGTTCGGGTTTCACGGTTCTTTCTAGAGGAACGTTCGTTGGTTGATTACGGGTGGACTAATTCTCAAGCATCCAAGTAAATTAATCTAACCTAATCCTTTAGGTTTAGAGCTACAAACGATTAAGATCATTAGGCTTTAATGGGTTTTTTAGCTTTTATCGCTTCCGCATGATTAGATCAGAAACAGCGTGTTTCTGATCACGTGGGTTTTAACAGTTTGTATTAAACCTATGAGATATATCAAACCAGCGAGGTTTTGATAGATCTGAGATAATCCTCGGATCAGTTTGATCCAAGGATACTCACAAAAACCCAACAGTGGTATCAGAGCCATTGTTACTAATCGTTTTAGTTTTTTATCTGTTTACCTGTTTATGTGATCCGTTAAAATTATTGTTGCTTGCATATCAAGTTTTGATAAATCTGAATTTTGAATTTGTTTCTTTCGCATCAAGTTTTATATCTTTATCAAAATTCGAAATCTTATATTTATCGTTAATCGCACCGCACGAAAAACCCGAGAACCACCACCAGATTGGTGGTGGCTACGGTTATCACTTCACCGCCGCACCACCAGCGTGGTGGTTGCGGCTGGCCATCACGATGTATGGTGGCAGCTCCGGCTGCCGTACCAGAACCACCAGGCCGCACCACAGCAAGTGGTGGTGGCATTGATGGTTCATTCAATCGCCGGCCGCACCGCGTATAGCGGTGGCGGCGTCCGGCTACCGTGTTTTTCAGACCACCGAACCGCACCACTATGGTGGATGCGGCGAATGGTGATGGCCATGGGTGTTGTATCGGGCCAAGGCCGCGTCACCAGTAGACGGTGGCCACACCGCAACCACCAGAAACCGCTAAGTGCGGTGGTGGATGGCGGTGTTCTTGGCTGTCTTGAACCACCAGCAATCGCCGGCCAATCCGCACAAGGCGATGGCGGCAGCCGCTACTTAATCGATCGCCACAGCTGCGACGGTCATGTGGTGGTGGCGGTAGTATGCGGCGGTTATTGGGTAGTTATGATCGACGGTCAAAGACGGTGGCGATGGTGGCGTTTAAACCGGACGGTGGCGGGGAAGCGATTCTCCCTGCTACTAATGGCAGTCGCGGCCAAGACCTCCGTAATGATGGTGGCGGTTTTTGATTTTGTTCGACGGCAGACATCAGCCACACCACAATGGTGGTTGCGGTGATGGACCGGCGACGATGGCGTTCGGTGGTGGCGGCGTTTTCGCAAACCACCCGGCCGAACCACCAGCGAGGTGGTAGCGGCGATTACGCGACCGCCCAGCCAAACCACCAGCGAGGTGGTGGCGACAGTTCCGCGATCACCCAACCGAATCACCAGCAAGGTGTTGATGGGTGATCAATGATGAACAACGATGATGGTGGCAAACGGCCGCGGTAGTGGCCACGAGAGGATGATGAGTCTTCGCGACACGAACACGACTGCAAAGTGGTCTAGGGTTTTTCCGTTTTTAGGGCCTAGCTCAGTAATCAGGCCCAATGCCCAACTCTTTGGACCAGGTTATGGCCCAAAAAGAAATTGTCTTGGTTTTAAAGTTTTTTTTTTTTATCCAAAATTATTTTCTACCTAATAAAACTTATTCAAACCAGTTTTAATTAATCTTTTAGGAAAATTAAAATTTTTCGAATAAGCCAGTACTTTTAATTGGATTGGTAAAACCTGTTTAATTTAACTTTTGGATAAAAGGATTGTTTTTAGATAAAATGGTTTTATTTTTGAAAAGTAGGATTTATTATTTATAAACCTCAGTTTTAAAAACCATTTTTCAGTCTAAAAGTTTTGGGTTCATAAAACAGTTTGTTTTTGAATCAATTATAAAACCAAGTTTTGCGATAATTGAAAACAAGATATTTTTAACGGATCCAGGTTTATTTTCTCGTAATTATAATATTGCTTTTGTTGCATATATACACATAATTGCGTGATTGCTTGAGAACTATATATGATTTTCAGTTTGATTTTACATATATATACGTTATAGTATTTGCCAACTTAGACCCTTGACATATTCATGGGGAGGCCTGCGTGCCGTTTACAACCCCTTATGTAATAATGACCCTAGGATAGAATTTTTCTTTCTTGGGATGACGAGGCCAGTGGGAGCTATTAAAATTCTTCATCTTACCGGAATACTAACAAAGCATGGCGAAGCCAGTGGGAGCTACGCGAAGTTTTGAAGTTGTAGAAAAACTAGGTCATTATTGGTCCCTAGGAACAAAATTGGCAAATCCTATAATTATATGTTTTACAATTGCGTAGTTGTTATAATTATCTGTGTGCATGATTAACTACGTAGTTGATGCTAATAACTGTTAGTTTATTAGATATGTTTTAAAAGGAATTTTTTTAAAACAAGAAGAGAATAGGCTTTATTAACTTTTCAATCGAAAACCTTTAAAGTGAAGCACTTTAATAAAACCTAGTGTATTGTTATAAAAGAGCAAAATTGACGGAACAGTTAGCTTTTGTCAGCCGGAAAGGTTATCGAAACAGGTAGTTTCGATCAACCAGTACACTTTAAATCAGTTGATTTCAATTAACCGATGTTTTAAACAGTTGGTTTAAAATAATATGAATATTTAAAACATTAAGTTTAGAATAACAATTGCTCTCTATAACAATCAGTGAATGATTATTTTATAAAGGCAAAGTTGATAAAAACAGTTAGTTTTAATCAACTAGGTATGCTATTAAAACAGTTAGTTTTAATTAGCAAGTAATTTTAAGAACAGTTGGTTTTAAAATTACATGTATGTTTGAAACAGTTAGTTTAAAACATAAAGTAGCCTTTATAAACAATCAGTTTTTCAAAATCCTGGAAATAAAGTTTTTCAAAACCCCGAAAATCATAGATCAGTAGTGCAACCCATCTAGGGGCACCTTCGGCGTAAAGTACATAGGCGTTGTAAGTGATCACACATTCGACGTCTGTGTTCAAACTGAAGCTGAAGGGGTTACATAACTCTGCGAATTATCTCCGGGTGGTACCGGCCAGAGTATAGTGATCAGGTCCCCAAAATGGTGAGATCTGTTTTGGTTCTATAATGTTCACCGGGTGGTACCGGGCCAAAAAGCACTAAGAGGGACTAAAACATGCACAGGTAGTTGCCATGGTCCCGAAAAGATCTAGGAGTCATGTCAGTTAGATATGATTGGTAAAAGTCCTTACCTACCGAAATAAATACGGGTCTGGTGGAGCAAGAACATTACGCACATCAGGACGTATGAAATAAGGATCCTAGTCCAATAAATTGATCATTTAAGGGTTTATTGATATTTTATTGGAAATTAGTCTATTTACAGTTGCTAAGACCAAAAATTTTATTTTGTGTAGATGGCAAGCACTGTTACCAGCACTAACAATCTTTCCCTCCGCTCTATCCTAGAAAAGGATAAGTTGACCGGCTCTAACTTTCTTGACTGGGAGCGCAATCTGATGATTGTGCTCAGACATGAAAGAAAGTGGTATGTGCTTGAAGAGCCACTTGGGGAGGCACCTCCGGCAAACGCTCCGGCTGCTGCCAGAAATGCCCACAAGAAGCACTCAGATGATCTCCTTGATGTTGCCTGTCTGATGTTAGCAACCATGAGCCCAGATCTGCAAGCAGGGCTCATAAACACGAATGCTTACGACATGATCCGCCAGCTGAGGGACATGTTTCAGACTCAGGCTCGTACAGAACGCTACGATGCCACCAAAGCATTCAATGAATGCAAGATGGTCAAAGGGACATCAGTAAGTGACCATGTCATGAAAATGAAACGGCACTTAGATCATCTGGAGAGGCTGGGTCATCCCGTTCCGTTGCAGCTAGCAACTGACACCATACTTAATTCACTGTCAGAAGACTACAGGCCCTTTGTAGTCAACTACAACATGAGCAACATGGAGAAAACAATAGCAGAATTGCACTCCATGCTTAAGACAGCTGAATTAAATATGGGGAACAAGAACAAGACAAAGGATGTCTTGATGGTAAAAGACGGAGGGGTTAAAAAGAAGAATGGGCATGCTAGCACCAGCAAGGGAAAAGGACCAGTTCAGGCCATCCAGAGTGCACCCAAGAAAGGCAAGGGCAAGGGCAAGGGCAAGAAGGTTAAGCCAAACAAAGCTAGGACCGAGAATCGCTGCTTCATATGCAATGAGATCGGTCATTGGAGGCAAAACTGCCCTAAGCGTCATGAAGCAGGTATGTAAACCTCAGAAAATTTATGATTGCTTTTGTCACTTCTTACTTGTTAGCTTACAAGTATACTGATACCTAGAGCAAATGATTATTGCAGGAAATCAGAAATGAAGTGAAGTGCCCAGGAGTTGCCGAGGATCTTAAGTACTAGATGATTTAAAGTCAAGACATTTTTGAATTTATAGTTTTAAAACAGTTATTTTGGGGGTTTATGTTTTAAAATGTTTGGATAATTATATTTTATAATTCAATGGTTTTAATTTTCAAAAGTTATTGTCTTGACAATTGAAATATCTGATTGTGCTTAGTGTTTGTATGATCCTAGTTGTTGATGCCTGTTATAATTACTTTAATGAAATTGAAGTAATTTGTATAAAAACTATCAAAACACACGAGATTCTATAGGAATGTGTTTTGAGAATAAAACATTTATGAATAACAGTTTTATGTTTAAAAGGAGAATTTAAGATATTAACTCAGATAGCGTTAATAACAGCATTTATAAAACTAGAAAGATTCCAAGTTCTGGAATTAGGATTTGACCAAAATCCAGTTAAGTTTTATAAAAGAAATTCTCAAGAATTAACTAATCAAGTTTGATCAAGTTTTATTCAAATGTTTTAAAAGGAGAATTTAGGATATTAACTCAGATAGCGTTAATAACAATATTTATGAAACTAGAAGAATTCCAAGGTTTGGAATTAGGATTTAACCAAATCCAGTTGAGTTTCATAAAAAGGAAATTCTCAAAGTCCATTACTTAAAATTGGGATTGACTGATCAAAGTCTTGAATAAGTCAATAGTAAATTTTGAGTAATAGTTAGTTTTTATGCAAGCCAGTGGGAGCCCGATTATTCTCTATCTAGTCTAAGATGAAAGAATAAAAGACATAATTATTGATATATCTCGGAATTCATAAGTCCAGGTAGGATAAGAATTCATAAGATATAATTTACCCTTTTAGTTAAAAGGATAAAAGTTACAAGACCCATAAAACAAAGGTCGTGACTAACTTAAAAATCAATAATTATAGTGTTGGGTTAAAATATATATCATTCCAGTAGATTTGCCAGGATTGCAAATGGAATCGGATTTCAGGTAGAAATCATTCATCTGCACAGCAACTAAGGAAAGTTGCAGTTTCACATATTCAGGAACTGGAAGTTAGTCCAGGTCTCCAAGTTCATGGAATATGATAGAAGTCTAATTATTGTTTTAAGAAGTGTTTGCAAAACAATAATTAGCAGATACAAGTAAGCAGACTTGTGTTTTTGGTTATCACTTTGATTAAAATGGTAAACTTTAATCAAAGGGTTTAAAATTGAAGGTAGGTGATACTTCATTTTAGATCAGTATTTAACAAATGTTAAATAGACACTATGAAAGTTATTAAAGAAAAGACGTTCAATCTTGTTATTATTACAGCGTGTAACATGGACTATACAAGATTGATTTCTTTATCACTTTCACATTTTTGCATGTTTTTAATTAATCCAGGAATGAAACTAGTTTCCAGTTTTCATTCAAAATCTGTCCGTGACAACTTATCAATGTGGGAGCATGATAAGGTGTTAAAGTCATTGTGAACTTTTAGGTAGTTATGATCAGTTGCTGAATAACAGCTACAAGTGTTGTAGACTAAAAGTTGCACAGATATTTGATAGAGTAGCAAATATCGGACGTGATCCGCGGTTGAGATTACTTCTTGGAAACAGTCATAAGTAAATCTCACAGTGGTTGTCCCTATCACCTGAGGTATCTGATTTGATATCATGAGGACTACTGGATTCTTAGTGCACTCAACCGCTGCGCCGTAACAGGGTGGCTATAAAGGGTGTAACTAGATTCAGCGGAAGCCGTGGTGTTGAAGGCAGATATGCAAGATGGGATTTGCACCTCTTCTCAGAAGAGAGATATTTCCGGGCCCATCTTGACTGACTAAGTATACTGATGAAGTGCATGGCCATGCCCAAACGGACTGATTAGTTCTTTGTCGTTTACCTATCAGTGAAAGTCAGATAATCAAGAGAACAGAATCTTGAGTATTTAGAGTTGACACTTTCCAAGCTCATACTCACAGATGAAATATCGCGATGCAAAGGGAAAAGCCAAGATATACCCAATCAATGAACAGTAGTTTCATAGATACCAATTCCTCACGGAATGTTTATATCACCAAATCTGGGTATAAGAGTTCTTGTAACCTGGTCAGCCTAAGTGCCTGTCTAGGGGCCTCCTTAGGTCAGTATAATCAAAGGTGGTATTGCCAACTTGCACAAGTGGGAGTCTGTTAGGAATTATGTGCAGAGTTGACAAACCAAGTGATTATACAATCCAATGTTACAAGACACTTGAGGGTCACACCTGTGAGAACCTATAAGTCGAACAAGTTAGTTGAAATCCCGAAATGGAGAGTTAGGATTTATAATAGTGTATTATAAATCTATTGGGTAATTTCAGTCAGAATTACCAAAGTTGGAGGGTTATTAATTAATTAGGATATTATATATTTATTAAGATAAATAAATATATAATAGTTAATTAATAAAGTTTTTATATATTAGATAAATATATAAATCGTAATTATCGTATGCAAATTCTTTTCCAGCTAATTAAATAAGGAAAGGATTTGAGATAATTATTATAAGGAAACTGGATTCCTTACAAACTGTATTTTTCCTCCATATAAATAAAGCCTATGGGTTAAGGAAAAACATTAAGCTTTTTCAGTTGAAAAATCAGTTTTTTCTGTCTCCCCTCCTCTCTCCCAAAACCGGCGCACACAAACCCCCCCCCCCCTTCGGGTCGTTTTTGTTGTTCGGGTTTCACGGTTCTGCTAGAGGAACGTTCGTTGGTTGATTATGGGTGGACTAATTCTCAAGCATCCAGGTAAATTAATCTAACCTAATCCTTTAGGTTTAGAGCTACAAACGATTAAGATCATTAGGCTTTAATGGGTTTTTTAGCTTTTATCGCTTCCGCATGATTAGATCAGAAACAGCGTGTTTCTGATCACGTGGGTTTTAACAGTTTGTATTAAACCTATGAGATATATCAAACCAGCGAGGTTTGATAGATCTGAGATAATCCTCGGATCAGTTTGATCCAAGGATACTCACAAAAACCCAACAAAGCGGACCGGTAAAACCGCCTAGGGCATGGTACGAAACCCTCACTGATTACTTGCTAGGAGTTGGCTACAAGAAAGGTACAATCGATCCCACTTTGTTTCTTCGGAGATCAGGTAGTGACTTAATTATAGTTCAAATATACGTGGACGATATTATCTTTGCATCTACGAAGCCTGAGATGTGCCAAGAGTTTGAAAACACCATGAAATCTCAATTTAAAATGAGCATGATGGGCGAGTTAACGTTCTTTTTAGGACTTCAAGTTCGACAACGCCCTGATGGCATTTTTATAAATCAAGCTAAATATGTTCATGATCTTTTAAAACGCTTTGATTTCGGTGGTTCAAACTCTGCGGCAACACCAATGCCCAAGAATTTTCAACTAAACGCTGATTCTTCTGGTAAACCGGTTGACCAGAAGACTTATCGGGCAATAGTTGGTTCCTTCTTATATCTCACGGCTAGTAGACCAGTGTCACATCCCATTTCCTTTTTTATTTTATTTTCTTATTTAATTGTTGCATAGTTATTATTATGAATATTATTCTATTAGGGTTAGGATTTCGTAGCCAACGGGCTTTTCTTGCAACGTAAGTAAGGGAGAGAGGGGCCCGTGTATGTTATTAAAACCCTAGGGTTACACTCTTGTTGTCATTGCAATTCTTGGTGTGCAAGTAAAGAGAGAGAGGGCCGAGAGAGAGAGAGAGAGTCGACCGGGAGGAGCGAAGGCGGCCGTCGGAGTCGGTAGCGTCACTCACATCGCAAGGTAGTCACTCGAGTTCTCTTTTTGTTAAGGGCTGCCGGTAACCTCGTTCCGGTTCGATAGTAATCGCGGCGGACGCCGGCTTTGGCCGGCGCTAACCCGCCGATCGTATGACACACGCACACACACGCACCACGCCGGCGGTGGCCGGTGGTGGCTGCGGCATGGTTCCACCGCGGTGGCAGCACGACGGCTGCCTTGCGGCTGCTGTTTGGCGTAGGCGGTGGTGGCGGTAACACCGCTGCCGCCCTGCTGCTCCTAGGCGGTCGGCGGCCCAACGCCGCGGTGGTGAAACCAAGTGGCGGCGGTGGTTGACCACACCGTCGCTGCTGTCGTTTGATGAAGTCGACGGTGGTGGCGGCTGGTTGCGTGTCCCCGCTGCCGTCGGTAGTGGAGTAGGCGGTGGTGGGCGGTCGCACCTCCGCTGCCGCCATGGTTGGTTTTCCAGCGATGGTGGCGGACTTATGCTGCTGCCGCTGCTGTTTAGTAGGTCGAGGGGAGGGGCGGCGGCGGTGGGTTTGCAGCCGCCGTCGCTGCGTTGGTGCACAACCGGGGGCCGGCCTACGGTGGTAATCCTCGCCGTTGCCCGTAGCCGCTACCCGATGGAGCACGCCGGTGGCGGCCGGTCACGGATGCCTTGCGTTTGCGGGTAACCGTTGCGTGGCGGTAGTGGTCCTACGTAGTCGCCGCCGTTGATTTAGGAAAGTAGGGTTTGCATGGGACGGTCTCGCGATAATAGTATGCGGTTAGGTCGCGGGTAAGTCCATTAGGATTAGATGGTACTTTGGGCGAGATCGTAATTTGTGCGTGTTTAATTGTGTTTCTTTTCAGAGTTGCGGGAAAAGTTTAAGTTGATATTACGGTTGTGAATTATTCGTAAATATATCAAGGTGAGTGGGTTTTACATATGATATATTATGATTTTATGTGTGTATACGTGCAATGGGTGTTATGTGGTGATGTTTCGGGTTGCGTGATGACCCAACGGGCGGGAAACCGCGGAAACCGGATTGCGGGATGATTCGGTAACGGGAAACCGTTCAGCTGTTGATGTGAATAAATGTGTATGTGCATTAAATGATAATGTATTGTATGTGACTTACTCACTAAGCGGTTGAGCTTACCCCTCGTGTTTTAATATTTTTAGGTACGAGTTCGGGTGTCGATAAGGGCAAGGCTCCGGCTTGAGGGTTCCCGGCTGAAGGCGTTCCGATCCGACCGTTTAGTGTTATCATTGACTTTACTTAATTATGGGATTGACTTTATTTTGGGATATTGATATGGTTGACTTGGGTTTTTAGAATAATTACTATTTATTATTTTATGCAAGAGTTTTTATTTCAAAATTTTTATTTGAAAACTTAAATTGGGATTGGGTGTTACAACTTGGTATCAGAGCCAAGGTTTAAGAGAATCAGCACACGCACTCGTGGGTGTGTGTGTGGTTGGACTTAAACCAGGCGGTTGAAAGTAATTGGATGAGATCGGAACGGCCAGCGGAACCGTCAAGACGGAGGTAAGCTTTAAGTACCTTAGTTGTTAAATCGTTATATGTGCTTGTGTAATATTAATTACTTGTAATCGCATGCTAAATTATAAAATTGCATGTGGCTTGTTGGGAATGAAGCTGAGCTGTATTCTATGATTTTATGTGACTGTTAGTCAGTGGGATTAGGTCTAATTAGGACGGTATCAAGACCAAACGTAAACACCTTGGTACGTCGGGGATGGGTCGTCGAGCATATTCTTGTCTGATTGTTGCTCGGTGGTCTTGATCCGGCTACCATGCATGGTTGGTTATAGTAATACGGCGCCAATAATAGTGTTACTATAAACGCCTGTGTAGTGTTGGATTTGATTAAGTTCTGGAGACTTAAAACTTATTGATTGCAGTTAGGATTATAGCATGCTATGTGTAATATATATATATATATATATATATATATATATATGTGGGACAGTCTGTGTTAGCATGCGCGATAACAACTAGCCTTAGGGTTGGCATGATCACTCTTGGTAGGATTGCGTGTGAGTACCTTAGTAAGTGTATAGTGATTTCCGGTCAAGATGTGAACTAAGATAATTTAAATCCTCAGAATGGTGCTAACCCGAAGCCAGACTGATGATGAGGCCGGACAGTCCGACCACATTGCTGCCCAAATCACTGAGACCCTGCAGCAGATGCTGCCGGGGCTGTTTAACCAGATGAGAGACGAGCTGATCCAAACCATGGACCAGCGCATTGACGTGGCCCTCACGGCCCGTAGCTTAGGTACTGGGAGCTCGAGTCAATCCCAGCCTCGTGGGATCACCTTTAAGGACTTCATGGCGTGCCAACCGCCATTATTTGACGGGAAGAAGGATCCCGTGGCTTGCTACCGCTGGTACTCGGCGGTCGAGGGAGCCTTTCGCACTTGTGGGTGCCCTGATGGTTCGAAGGTTCTTTTTGCTGTGAACCTTCTTCGTGGAGCTGCAAAGGATTGGTGGGAGCTGACGCTCAAGAAATACACGGAGGCACAGATCACTGCGTTGACCTGGGGGGACTTCCGGGCCTTGTCCGACGAGGAGTTTGCACCTCGCATCGAAAAGGAACGGATAGCATCAGAGTTTTTGAAGCTGACTCAGACGACGGAGTCGGTGAATGAGATTACTGCGCAGTTTCTGGAGAAGCTGCTGTTTGTACCGGGGTACGCGAACGACGAGTCGCTGAAGATGGCTCGTTACTTGGGAATGCTGAAGCCGGAACTCAAAAAGGCGGTGGCCACGGGGAGGTGTAAGACCCTCAGTGACATGCAGGAGGTAGCGAGGTCTCAGGAGCTAGTCTTGGAGGAACTGCAGCAAGGAAAGAGAAAGGCAGAAGACCAGTCGGGACCAGCAAAGAAGTTCAAGGGAGCTAGGACTGATACCAGGAGCGGGACCCCGAGCTGCCCAAAGTGTGGGCGTTACCACCGGGGCGAGTGCAGACCGCGGGAGTTATCGTGTTACAAGTGTGGCAAGACGGGCCACCTCAGCAAGGACTGCAAGGAGACTGCTAGGCTTTGCTTTCACTGCTATCAGCCGGGGCATATCAAGCCCGATTGCCCTCAGCTGAAGAAGACGCCAGCCTTGGCCCCTGCACCAGCGACGCTTAGGATCACCGACGGCACTACCCAGGGGAAGAGTGGAGCTACCACCCGTGGGCGAGCCTTTCAGATGACTGCTGAGGAAGCGCAGACGGCGCCTGATGTGATTACAGGTTTTTCCTCGTTATATTTTTGTACGATTACTGATGGTAGCATATTTTATGTGTTAGTGATAAAATAGTGTATCTGCCGTTAAATGTGAACTTTAGGCATATTTCCTGTCAACTCGAAACCGGCTTTAGTACTTTTCGACACGGGGGCCACGTGGTCCTATGTGTCGCGTAGGTTCTGTAAGGAATTCCAGATCGAGCTCGGTAATCTGGATAGTCCTCAGGCAATCGACGTAGCGGCGGAGGAAGTGCAGGTGGTCGAGCATGTGTACCGGGGGTGCAGCATTGATATCTTTGGAGTTCGTTTCAGCATCAATCTCATCCCCATTCCCATGAACGGAGTGGACGTAGTTGTCGGAATCGACTGGATGTTTCCAAATCGGGCGACCACGGATGTTGCGGGGCAGTTTGTACGCATCCATAACCCAAGTGGGGGAGACCTGGTGGTGTACGGCGAGGGAAGAAGGGTATCTACATCCTTCTGTTCTATCGCGAAAGCTCGGAGATACATCCAGCGGGGGTGTACGGGGTTCTTAGTTTATGCTATGGCGGATCAGGCGAAGGAGAAGAAACTGTCGGTAGCGGAGGTACCAGTGGTCAGCGAGTTTCCAGACGTGTTTCCAGAGGATCTGCCTGGCCTTCCACCTGATAGGCAGATCGAGTTCGGCATCGACTTGGTACCAGGAGCAGCTCCGATTGCGCGAGCTCCTTACCGTCTGGCTCCGCCGGAGCTTCAGGAGCTATCGGAGCAGTTGCAGGAGCTCTCGGGGAAGGGGTTCATCCGCCCGAGCAGCTCACCGTGGGGTGCACCGATTCTGTTTGTGAAAAAGAAAGACGGGAGTCATCGTATGTGCATCGATTACCGTGGACTCAACAAGGTGACCATCAAGAATAGGTATCCTCTACCTAGGATTGATGACCTTTTCGACCAGCTTCAGGGGGCGTCGTGGTTTTCCAAGATCGATCTTCGGTCCGGGTATCACCAGCTGAAGGTGAAGGAAGCGGATGTCCACAAGACCGCTTTCCGCACCCGTTACGGCCACTTTGAGTTTTTGGTAATGCCGTTCGGGCTTACCAATGCTCCAGCAGCTTTCATGGACCTCATGAACCGGGTGTGCCGCCCGATGCTTGATCGGTCCGTGATCGTTTTCATCGACGATATTCTAATCTACTCGAAGACGAAGGAGGAGCATGTGATGCATCTGCGGGAGGTGCTTGAGGTGTTGAGGAGGGAGCGTCTCTACGCCAAATTCTCGAAATGCGCTTTCTGGTTGGAGGAGGTTCAGTTCTTGGGCCATATCATTAACCGGGAAGGCATCAAGGTGGACCCAGCAAAAATCGAGGCAGTTATGAATTGGGAAATTCCGAAGGCACCTACCGAGATCCGGAGTTTCCTGGGTTTAGCTGGCTACTACCGGCGATTCATCCAGGATTTCTCCAAGATTGCGGTACCCTTGACGCGTTTGACAAAGAAGAGCGAGCCGTACGTTTGGGGTTCTGAACAGCAGAAGGCTTTCGACACGTTGAGGCAGAAGCTGTGTGAGGCTCCGGTTCTAACTTTACCGGAAGGGGTGGAAGACATGGCAGTTTATTGCGACGCATCTCGGCTAGGTTTGGGTTGTGTTCTGATGCAGAGGGGGCGGGTAATAGCCTACGCTTCGAGGCAGCTGAAGCCTCACGAGGCTAATTACCCCACGCATGATCTTGAGCTTGCGGCGGTTGTTTTTGCTCTCAAGTTATGGAGGCACTACCTGTATGGGGTGAAGTGCACCATTTTCTCAGACCACCGTAGCTTGAGGTACTTTTTAGAGCAGCCGAATCTGAATATGCGGCAACGGAGGTGGCTTGATGTAGTCAAGGACTACGATTGCGAGATTCTCTATCACCCAGGCAAGGCCAATGTGGTTGCTGACGCTTTGAGTAGGAAGACGGAGCACGCGCCGCTTCGTATCTCACATCTGAAGATGGCGGTGACTACCTCCTTTGTGGAACTGGTTCTGCGGGCACAAGAGGAGGCGAGTCGGGAGGAGAACCAGAACGGGGAGCGGATTCGGGGGCAGATGGCCGCGTTAGTCAGGGATAGTCGAGGGTTGCTGACAAGATACGGTAGAGTGTGGGTCCCTCGGACGGGCACGGCGCGTCAGACCTTGCTTGAGGAAGCCCATAAGTCGAGATTCTCAATTCATCCTGGAGCTACTAAGATGTATCGGGATCTGCGGATAGGTTACTGGTGGCCGGGGATGAAGAGAGACGTGGCTCGGTACGTGGAGTCGTGTTTGACCTGTCTGAAGGTCAAGGCTGAGCATCAGAAGCCTCACGGCAAGATGCAGCCTCTTGAGATTCCCGAGTGGAAGTGGGAAAACCTAACTATGGATCTGATCACCAAGCTTCCGAAAACCCCTCGGAAGTTTGACGCGATTTGGGTCATAGTTGATCGTTTGACCAAGAGCGCTATCTTCCTTCCTATCCGGGAGAGTTCGACTGCAGAGCAGCTGGCAAAAATCTACGTGGATGAGGTGGTGTCGAGGCACGGGGTGCCAGTGTCGATTATCTCGGACCGGGACGTACGCTTTACTTCTCGGTTTTGGGAGAGGTTTCATTCGGAGTTGGGTACTAGGTTGCATTTTAGCACCGCGTACCATCCTCAGACAGACGGTCAGAGTGAGCGGACGATTCAGACCTTGGAGGACATGTTACGAGCTTGCGTTCTGGATTTCGGTGGCAGTTGGGATACGTATCTGCCTCTGGCGGAATTCTCGTATAACAACAGCTACCATTCGAGCATTGGGATGCCGCCGTTTGAAATGCTTTACGGGAGGAGATGCCGTACTCCTATCTGTTGGGGTGAGGTAGGACAGCGTGTTCTTGGTAGCACCGAGGTTGTTCAGAGGACTACGGAGGATATTCAGAGGATCCGGGAGAGATTGCGGACGGCTCAGAGTCGACAGAAGAGCTATGCTGACCGTCGTAGGTCGGACTTGGAGTTCCAGGTGGGAGACCGGGTTCTACTCAAGGTTTCTCCTTGGAAGGGCGTGATTCGGTTCCGAAAGAGAGGCAAGATGGGGCCTCGTTACATCGGACCATTCACCGTTCTTGCACGTGTTGGGAAGGTAGCTTATCGCTTGGAGCTGCATGCGGACCATTCCCATTTCCTTTTTTATTTTATTTTCTTATTTAATTGTTGCATAGTTATTATTATGAATATTATTCTATTAGGGTTAGGATTTCGTAGCCAACGGGCTTTTCTTGCAACGTAAGTAAGGGAGAGAGGGGCCCGTGTATGTTATTAAAACCCTAGGGTTACACTCTTGTTGTCATTGCAATTCTTGGTGTGCAAGTAAAGAGAGAGAGGGCCGAGAGAGAGAGAGAGAGTCGACCGGGAGGAGCGAAGGCGGCCGTCGGAGTCGGTAGCGTCACTCACATCGCAAGGTAGTCACTCGAGTTCTCTCTTTGTTAAGGGCTGCCGGTAACCTCGTTCCGGTTCGATAGTAATCGCGGCGGACGCCGGCTTTGGCCGGCGCTAACCCGCCGATCGTATGACACACGCACACACACGCACCACGCCGGCGGTGGCCGGTGGTGGCTGCGGCATGGTTCCACCGCGGTGGCAGCACGACGGCTGCCTTGCGGCTGCTGTTTGGCGTAGGCGGTGGTGGCGGTAACACCGCTGCCGCCCTGCTGCTCCTAGGCGGTCGGCGGCCCAACGCCGCGGTGGTGAAACCAAGTGGCGGCGGTGGTTGACCACACCGTCGCTGCTGTCGTTTGATGAAGTCGACGGTGGTGGCGGCTGGTTGCGTGTCCCCGCTGCCGTCGGTAGTGGAGTAGGCGGTGGTGGGCGGTCGCACCTCCGCTGCCGCCATGGTTGGTTTTCCAGCGGTGGTGGCGGACTTATGCTGCTGCCGCTGCTGTTTAGTAGGTCGAGGGGAGGGGCGGCGGCGGTGGGTTTGCAGCCGCCGTCGCTGCGTTGGTGCACAACCGGGGGCCGGCCTACGGTGGTAATCCTCGCCGTTGCGCCGTAGCCGCTACCCGATGGAGCACGCCGGTGGCGGCCGGTCACGGATGCCTTGCGTTTGCGGGTAACCGTTGCGTGGCGGTAGTGGTCCTACGTAGTCGCCGCCGTTGATTTAGGAAAGTAGGGTTTGCATGGGACGGTCTCGCGATAATAGTATGCGGTTAGGTCGCGGGTAAGTCCATTAGGATTAGATGGTACTTTGGGCGAGATCGTAATTTGTGCGTGTTTAATTGTGTTTCTTTTCAGAGTTGCGGGAAAAGTTTAAGTTGATATTACGGTTGTGAATTATTCGTAAATATATCAAGGTGAGTGGGTTTTACATATGATATATTATGATTTTATGTGTGTATACGTGCAATGGGTGTTATGTGGTGATGTTTCGGGTTGCGTGATGACCCAACGGGCGGGAAACCGCAGAAACCGGATTGCGGGATGATTCGGTAACGGGAAACCGTTCAGCTGTTGATGTGAATAAATGTGTATGTGCATTAAATGATAATGTATTGTATGTGACTTACTCACTAAGCGGTTGAGCTTACCCCTCGTGTTTTAATATTTTTAGGTACGAGTTCGGGTGTCGATAAGGGCAAGGCTCCGGCTTGAGGTTCCCGGCTGAAGGCGTTCCGATCCGACCGTTTAGTGTTATCATTGACTTTACTTAATTATGGGATTGACTTTATTTTGGGATATTGATATGGTTGACTTGGGTTTTTAGAATAATTACTATTTATTATTTTATGCAAGAGTTTTTATTTCAAAATTTTTATTTGAAAACTTAAATTGGGATTGGGTGTTACAACCAGACATTGTCTTCTCCACGGGTGTCTGTGCTCGTTTCTAGTGTGATCCTCGTGATTCACACTTGTCTGCAGTCATAAGAATCCTTAGGTATCTCAAAGGCACACCGGATTTTGGCCTTTGGTACCCAAAGGATTCTGGTTTTGAACTAATAGCTTATACAGACTCAGACCATGCAGGTTGCAAGCTTAACAGATAGAGCACTTCCGGTGCGTGTCAATTCCTTGGAGACAAGTTGGTGAGTTGGTCATCCCGGAAGCAAAATTGCGTATCTCTATCCACTGCGGAGGCTGAATATGTGGCCGCCGCCTGCTGCTGTTCGCAAGTTCTGTGGATGAAAACTCAACTTGCTGACTTTGGATACACAATGCAGAAGATTCCCATTTACTGCGACTCCAAAAGTGCGATTCAAATCACGGCGAATCCGGTTCAGCATTCTCGAACGAAGCATATCGACATCAGATATTTTTTCATCAAGGACCACGTCGAGAAAGGTAATGTTGAACTGTACTTTGTTGAAAGTGACTATCAGCTTGCTGATCTGTTTACCAAGCCGTTTGATGAGAAGCGTCACTTCTTTCTCCTAAGTAAATTGGGAATGCTAGACCTCCCTGCCTGAGGTCTAGGGGGAGTCGGAAATTCATTTTATGTATGCATGTGTGTAGGGGGAGTCTTTAAAAGTCTTTGAATGCTTGCATGAATCGAGGGGTAGTGCCATATCTTTATCTGCTTGTTTTTCTAACGTTCTCGGATCCACACTACAATGGATACCTTCCTAGACTTTATTTTGTAGGTGTGGAACCTCACAACGACTTCTGGTTACTTCAGATCAGAACTCGCACAAAACCCAGTTGAGACGTACTAGGTAAGTCTCTTTATTCGTGGATCGGGAGCTGAACTTGTAAATTTTTTGAGAACTTGAAAGTTCAAGGGGCGGTAGAGTACTTGTTTTGAACTTACAAGTTCGGGGACTAACTGTGCCACTTTCTGAATCTTATGTTCAGGGACTCGTTTTGCACTTTTGCGAAACTTGTAGTACAGGGTCTGTTTTGAAAATTTCTTTAAACTACAAGTTCAGGGACTTGTTTGTATGTTTCTTGAAACTCCAAGTCCAGGGGTTATTTTTGCCATTTGGTGAAAATCGGGTTAAGAGAGCCATAAGGAGAGCCAAACAGTGTTTTTCGAGCCAAACGCAGTGTAAATCGGTAAAAATATAAATACCGGTTTCAAGTTTCAAATTTTCACTTTTCCATAATCTGCAACTTTTTCTCTCTAAAACTCACCCGATAACCGCTCTCACAACCGATCCCGATTTCACTCGTTTTTGCTCCGTTCGTCGATCCGAATACGTTTCTGCAATCCTGGTAAGTTCACGATCAATCCTTACGTAGTTATAACGTTTAATCTTATCGTTTTAAGGTCTGGATCGAAGCCTAAAGTTTTTAAAACTTACCCGAAACCCAAACTTCTTGGAATGGGATTTCGGGACGTTAAATCGATCCAAATATGCTTCTAAACTTGTTTATTACTGATTTAGGATGAATACTAATAGTTTAGCGCTTGAAATCGATGTTTTGTGGACGGTTTTTGGACTTGGAAAACGAACCATCTCGGTTTTCCGAATCGGAAAACATGAACATTCATGTTTCCCGAATCGGAAAACATGAGTGTTCATGTTTTCCGAATCCACAACCGTTGAGTATCCCTTTGAGTTTTCCGATTCGAAAAACCAGGTAAATCCGATTCGGATTATCAGGTTTTCCGAATCAAGACTTGAACCACATGTTTTTCAAGTTTACATCTTTTACGATTCGGAAAACATGGAATTTCCCGTATGGGTTTCCGAGGTTTTCCGAATCAAGTGTGAGGACAAGTTCTTTTGGGTCGTGTTTTTTTTTCTCTAAGTGTTTTATGGTTTCCCGATTCGGAAAACATGTTTTCCGAATCGGAAAACTTACCTTTGTGAGCCTTATATATATTTTCAAGTATTTGTTGTTTTCCGAATCGGAAAACCTATCTCCATTTATGCTTCAAATTTTTCTAAGTGCTGAGTGTTTCCAATTCGGAAAACCATGTTTTCCGAATCGGAAAATCTCCCCTCGTGTGTCTGCTCTTTTTCGACTCGGAAAATACGAAACACCCTTTTTGGGGTTTTCGAGGTTTTCCGACTCGCGCTTAGTCGAGGGTATAGTCTTTTTTTCTTAAGTGTTTGATAATCTGGTATGATTCGGAAAATGACATAATCCGAATCGGAATTTGGCATTTTCTCAATCTCACTAGTTTTCAACACTTGGCATTTTTTTTGGCACTTACTAACATCATATCTCGTTTTGTCTTGACAGAAATGGCTCGTCAACAAAACTCACCACCTTCACCGCTCAACAACGCCGCTGATCGGGAGCTCATCTCTCCAAGTGACATTCGTCCTATCAACCAGAACAACGAATATGTCGACCTGACTAACTTCGTTGTTCAAGACGATGTTGTGCTCGAAATCCTCAAGGCGCATCCACTAGCGTACGCGATGCAGACCACTGCTGACATTCCAGTACTTTACCTTCAGCAGTTCTGGAGGACGTCTCGCGTGGAAACCAGAGACGGTGTGCAGACCATCGTGGGACGTGTTGATCATACCGAGATGATGATCACCTTGGAGGATCTCAGGCGAATCCTTCACTTGCCTGCTGCCACTCCCGAGGCCCCGTTCGAGCCATTAGTTACCGGTGCCGAGCTCTTCAGCGAGATTCTCGCGCTCGGGGTCCATGCCACACCAAGTCAGAGACTGAACGGGATCTCTCATGTCACTCAGGGGATGCTGCCCCCATCTGGTTCTCGGTCTTCAACATTCTGAACCGCACGCTATCTTCGAAGACTCACGGCGTGGACCGAGCATCCACCCATCTGTGGCACGTAATCCATACTGTCGCCTACGGAAGACAATTGACGTCGCGCAACAACTCTGGCTGGACATCATCAACGACGTCAGGGCAGGCCCTGCAAGGAACCGCCACACATCCATCTCGTGGATGCGGTTCTTCAGCATCATCATCCGTCATCATATGGATCGCCATCCGACGGTCCGACGCAGATCAGGCCACCAACGCTTCCAGAGCCAGCAGATTGGAAGGATGAACAAGAGGACTCTGAAGCGCGGTCAGGTAGAGATGCCCATCCCTGAGAATGTGTTGGATATGGCGGACCGTAGGGCGGAGAGTGTTAGGTTATACCGAGTGTCGATAGGCTTAGAAGCCGTGTCCACGGACTCTTTAGAACCGAGGAGCCCTACCCCGGATGCGCGACCCATCCCTCGTAGAAGCCGTGCCACTGGCACGGTGGGCCAAAGCTCCAGTGGGGGAGCTTCTGGCTCGGGAGTTATGAGTGTAGACGTAAGGGGCGAAGCGGGTAGAATTGTACGAATGTCCGCCACTCCACACATCGAGGGAGCCGAGGCCTATCAGAGAGCTGTCGAGGCCCGAGCTCGTCGAGCCCGCACGAGAACCTATGTCGAAGAATCCACTCCAGTTCTACCAGAACTCGAGCACGTGCTTGGCTACCGAGTCAAGCAATACACCGGGACACTCCAGCAATCCCCAGTTCACTCGTCATCCGAAGAATGCCGATCGCCGTCGCCGTCACAACAAACCGAGCAAGTGGGTGAGGAAGTGGAAGCTTCCCCACAAGAACAAGCACACTTCCCCTCGCCACCTCATTCGAACGCGGCCCCACAACAAACCGGCGAACCATCTGGGGATCCCTCCGGCGATGACTCCGACGATCACGAGTCCTCTGATCATACTCCGTCTGATCGTCGTGAGGAAGATGACGAGGCCACAGAATCTGAGAAGCTTGATTATGGATCTGACTCAGAGTTCCAGGAATCCGAACCTGCGAAGGGCGGGAAGGCCCAAATGATTGATGCTGACGAAGCTACCTCCTTATTCAACGACGACAGGATGTCCGAGGATCCCGTTTTGGCTGGGGATCTAGCTTCAAATGACTGGACTGTCGGTCGTGAGGAGGAAGGAGAAGCCGAAGTTGCTACCGGCTGGGGTAGTTTGGATAGTGAAGAAGGGGGAGAGAGAGCGTTTAGAAAAAGAGACTGAAGAGGCAGAGGTCCAGTTAGATGAGCCGTGGGCTCAGATTCAGGAAACGGTCGGAGAAGAAGAGCCGCATAGGTTAGAATCGGAAGTCCCCCCAACCCATAGTCAATCCAACAGAGAGGCAACCCACATCGAGACTGGGCACCTTATGGTGTCTGGTCAAGACGCTAGCAGCCAACTAGCGCATTTGCACACCTCTACCATCCACTCGACCATCTCTCAACAGATGGTCGTTTCAGTCTTCCACGGGGATTCAGCACAACTTCCACCGGCCACTCACTCGGAGTCTGCCGGTGTTGAGCTAAGAGAGGAACCGCCCCACCTCTCGACTTCTTTGAGTGCACTTCGTGTCTTAGAGCCAATCACTGGGACATTTGATCTCCCATCTATTTTTAGGACACAGAAGAGGGTACCACAAGCGGAGATCCCACGGGACTCCGCCAGAACGGAGGTAGTTGGTGTGTCAGAAGACGCCCATCGAGGATCCTCCGAACCTGAACGTGTCAGCAATTGGAGCCTACCTTCCCTACATGCCGTCTAGAGTACCAGAGCATGGGGTCGTCTACGTAACCAAGAAGAAGAAAGAGCGCAAGTTTATGCGTTTTAGCGAGCTTGCCAAATTCTGCGACGGTACCTTGCTTTATGTGTACAACGGGCTCGCGAGCAGATTGTTGACTGATCAGATCCCTTCATCGAAGCTGGTGGACGGAAAGGCAAAGTTTTTGGAGGCGATGAACTTGATCGAAAGGAAACTGAAGGAGAGGCTGATGTACAGACGGGTCGAAGCTTCTATGAAGATGCGAGCGAGGATAATAGGAGAATTGGACGAGTTCGTGCAGATGTCGAAGTGGGAGCCTGCTTTGGAGTTACCGCCACCCTTCTGACTTCTTCCCAAAGGGGGGATTGTTAGACCTCTTGTTGGGAAGAGTCAGAAGCACTATCTTTTATTGCTTTAGTTGTTAAATTTCAGTTTGTATTAAACAATTATCAGTTTGTTGGCCCTTGTTTAGAAGTTTGGAACTTCGAGGGCCGTTTATGACATTCTTTTATTTTCTCTCATTCCTATTTAAGGAATGAGAGGTTTAGGGTTTTGGTTAATGTTTTCATCATATTATGGTTTGTGGGTTTATAGAATATCATCATTTTCACCATTGTTGAAGCATTCAATATCATTGTGTTCATCATTCTCTTTGTGATTTCAATCCATTTCTTCTCTCCATCTTTATTGGGACAAACACGTACGATGATTGTATAAATTTTCCGACGCACGTTCGATGAATGTATGAATTTTCTGACGCACGTCTGATGAATGTATGAATATTCCGGCGCACGTCCGATTAATGTATGAATTTTCCGACGCACCTCCGATGAATGTATGAGTTTTTCGATAAATGTATGAATTTTTTTATGCACGTTCGATGAATGTATGAATTTTATGATGATCATTCGATGAATGTATGAATTTTTACTTGAATACATGTTCGATGAATGAATTTTCCGATGAATACATGTCCGATGAATGCATGACTGATGAATGAATTTTATGAAAAAATATGAATGTTTTACGATATTCAAATGAAAAAAAAATTTAAAAACGTTGAAACAAAAAAAAATGACATAATGGAAGGTTAGAGAGATTTTAGAATTAATTTTGATATGAAAATAATACCATAATTATCCAACTTATTAATTTTAATCAAATTCAGATTAAATGATAACAGACGATTTTGCCCTTGAATTTGAGTTTGGCGCCTATTTTTTGGTTCAAATAAAAATAGAAATTAAATTAATATTAATGAATGCATCTTTACTATTGAGTAAAGGATAGAAGGCTAAGATGTGGGGTGTAAGAGGGATAACCTTTTGATGGGGTGTATATTAAAAACCCCATATGTGCTTATATATGTATTATACTATACTTATTTTGATGTTATCTAACAATGGGTGTGTTCATCAAGTTGTATATTTCTGTTGAGATGATTTACTCGAAAGTTTCTCAAAAGGAAGCTCCAATGGTTGCGGTCATATTGCAGAATGAGCCATGAGGAGATCATGAAACCGGTCTCGTGTGGGCGCAAACCACCTAATACAGGACGATCCAAAATTGGGGAGATATGGTATTTGATTTAAGGTATCTTCCTTGTTTGAATAACCACCGTCAATTTTGGTTTGCACGCACACATACACACACACACACACACACACACATATATATATATATGTAGAAGTAGGTTCAAACAAGAACAAACTCAATCTGCAAGAACAAAGGAACCAACCACAATCACATATGATGTGGGCCCATGTGGGTCCCCATAATAAAAAATCATATATAATTCAGGTGGGTCCCAACCACTAAATCATATATGATTTTTTAATATGTGGGACCAACATGAGCCTATATCAATGTATGGCTATAATTTAGGATTGTGCATAACCCGACCCAACCTGAAAAATCCGAACCAAAAAACCCGACGTTGCCCGACCCTAAGGACCTGAGGACACCCGAGCCCCAAACCCCGCTTACCCGAGCTCTTTATTCGGTTCAGGTTGGGTCTTCAAAAACCATATCTGAACCGACCCAATACCCGAACTTTTTATAAGCTTTTTCAAAAAAAATATTCTAAACCCTAAATATATCAAGCTAATAATTATTATCGATGGACGCCTGTTGCTATTCTAAAACAGTTGTAACACCCCAAAAATTGGAGCAAACAAAAACTTTCTTTTAAACGAAAGGTGGTATACAAATTGTAACGCCATGGCGTGAGCTCTTCCCAAAATGGGGTATAAGTAAATGTATAATTACAACGTTTGTAATCGAATGAGTAAATACAATAACCAAACTAGTCTAGTTCCGTCTACGAAGAAGACTACAAAAGGGTTATCGTCAACCATAAGTCTCGCGGCCTAAAAGACCGGTCTCTCATCTTTCCCCCATGCTCACTCAAGCCCGAAGCCTACTTGGGAGCGGCGTCCCTAGTACCTGAGAGACACATCGACACCAAGCAAGTGTTAGGCTAAAGGAGCCTAGTGAGTTGTACAAATAATATCAGACGCGTAGAGCATATATAAAGACATGCGAGATATACACGATTATACTAACAATGCAATTAGCATATTAAACCGGTTTATTATTATCTTCGGAAACAATGGGAGCGACCCATTTCCACCAACCAATGCCCCGACATTATCTAATTCCTAACACCTCGATGCCCCGGATTTAGCATGGCGACATCATCAGAGGCCCGCGCACTTTGGAGCCACCCGAAGGCCGGCGACATAGGTACAAACCCGCGACTGTTTGGTGTGGACACATTGCGTTGGTTCGTCCAGGTTATTATCATATAGGATCGTGATACGGAATTTAGCATCGCGTCACGTCCATGGTGTTGCATACAAGACTTCGATACTGAATTTAGCATAGCATCTCGTCCATATCATTTCCACACAAGACCTATATACTGAATTTAGCATAGCATCTAGTCCATATCATTTCCACACAAGACCTAGATACTGAATTTAGCATAGCATCTAGTCCATATCATTCACATACAAAACCTTGACGCTGAATTTAGCATAGCATCATTAACAGAGGTATGTATCGAGGGTCTCAAGCCCTTTTCATCGTTTAGTGTAAGCCACATTTCGGATAACCGTTCCATTTTACAAAATCCAATGTCATGTATCATTTCATGCTTTTTCGTATAAATACATTTGTCATACAACCCGTAGGCTTAGCACATAACGAAGTAGCATACGGTAAATTCATCTCATATAAGGAACAATACTATCCAAGGTATTCATACGAGCATAACACTTCATACATATCATGTATATCCTCAACTAGACATGATAAATAATTTATACCACATTCACATTCAATCACAAAGTCAAACAAGACATAGAAATCATCAAAATGATGTGCTCTCAGTTTTAACAAAATGGTTTTAACAACTCACCTTAGGGTTTATACCCAAAACCCCCAAATCTTCCGATTTAGGTCAAATACGAGAACGAACCTAGAATCAAGTAAATCGAACCTTAGGTTAGTTTCATAACTCCTATCACATAGATTAACCAACCTCAAATGGTTTAGATAAAGCTTACCTAGCCAAATCTTGCACAAACCCTAGTTGAAGAACACCTTTCAACAATGGTGATTTGAGGTTGTGAGTGGTGGAGAAGATGAAGCCATGGAAGTCTCCGCCCTCCAAACTAGTAGATCTAGCCTCCAACACTTCTCAAAACATGAATTCCACCTAAAACAATACTAGATCTAAGCCAAGTATGGAAGAAAAGGTTTGGAGATGAAAAACCACTCGAATCGAAGCTTAAACTCGAAAGAGATGAAGAGATTACTTACACCAACGTTTTAGGACCACAAAATACTTGAAATCCATTGATGTAGTATTGAAGAGCTCGAAAAATCGAGAAGATAGCAATTTGAATCGCCAAAATCGGAGTTGAAATGAGAGAGTTATGCCCAATTGAATGAAATCCCGATTTTCAATCGTATATACACTGTCAGGTCGCTAGCGATCGCTAGCCTACATACCTAGCGATCGCTAGGTGCTGGGTTTTTAGGGTCGAAATTGTTTTGGCCGTAACTTATTCGTTATAGCTCCGTTTTCGCTTCCGAAAGAACCGTTGGATTCGTATTTCAATTTCCCATCCAACAAGACTATAAAATCTAGGTTTTGATCAAAAGTTCTATTTTTCATATTTTCTTAAAAGTTCTAAAGTCCGAAAATTACGGGTGTTACAATCCTCCCCACCTAAATAAAATTTCGTCCTCGAAATTGCAAATGTTTTCTGAACCATAAAGGGCAACCTCGCTCAAACGTTTTGCGAATCTAAGACATTACGCTTTTCTCCATACCGTCGGTTAAATCACCATTGGACTTGGTTACGTTCACAATACGATCACTGATATAGTGGTCTCGTTTAAAAGTGGTTCATCAAAACACCACAAGCTACTACTTTACGTCTATCCTTCGAAACATAACGCGTTTATAAGGATAATATCACTAGAATACGCAACCTTAGCTCTTTGTATAGTTTAACCAAACCAAATCGACTAAGTTCTATGGTTCAAGGTACCATACATCATTCGCCTTCTATTAAAGTCGATCACTCGACTAAGAGTTACTTTACTACCAAGGAATGTCTCCACACACTCACTAACGGTGTCTAGCCGTCGTCAATAATTCTCAAAGAAACTCGAAAATTCCGTCTACTCGCCTATGAATACCATAAGGAAGATAAGTTTCTTCACTTAGCAAATCGCTAATTTCCAATAATTCCATAAACTTCCACATTCGCACTATCATAGTCCTTCTAATTATCCAAACACCTACGCAATTCTAACTTTGACTTAGGTGACTAAAGCTTGAATATCTAAGTACGAATTCCCCCTGAAATCCATCTTGATTCAATAATATAAGTCCACTACTTATCCCCATCAATACTTGTCATCATATCCTAAGTTTCATGCTTAGTCTGGCGTATCACGCCATTATGTCCACTACAAATTCTACTTCGCATAACTCAATTATAAGTCACGTCTTCAAAATCACCTGTATATTCACAAAAGGTTCCTCTTACAAGGCAATATTAATACACTGACAACATACACCACTCGGTCTACGTATAAGGTCATTAGTATACATCACACGATCACCAAATGTGGTACCACTGATAACATTTTCTCGTTCTCTAGACACGCATGGAGGATATTTCCTCATCTATACCACGAGTGTACTACTAAATTCTTTATTGAACCTTAGAGTCACGATATATAAATATACACACACTTAACTATGTCTTTCCTAGTTAACAACATTTTTCCTTCTAGATGAGGGTCTCCTATCGGACCACCCTTCTTCTCGTGATCATGGGCAATACGGTGCTCCCCAACAACACTCTCGTAAGCGAGAGGGACACGAAACTAAATCCCTATGTAATCTAGTTTCGAACCACAACGAGCATAACACTACTCCGTCCAATTTTTCAAGTGTTACTCCACTATATAATTGCATGCTCATAAAAGGTAGAACCAAATTAATTCATGTAACACATTGAAGGATAACATGCAATTAGTCCGCACATGGGCATCGATCTTCAACCAAAATTTTAGTACATCAAGGAATTCGATAACTCCAAAATTATGCATGGTAAACATTTATCGCAAGCACACAATCGGATACAAGCACACATGTATTTTACACAAAGACTTGACAACAACGGCATGACGCATATTCTCGGAGAGTGTGAAGGCACATAGAATACATAACTTATACCATATTAATCGTACAACACTTCAACCCCAAAGCTCTAAGTGCTTGCTATGACCCCCAACTAGTCTTACCAAAGGACAACTGGTTTCGTGCCAAACAACCATGAGTCGCACTCCTAGAGCTAAAAATATTCGGAGCTACTTAAAGAAAATCCAATTCGAATTTGCACACTTAAGGCTACTCATCGAAAATCAACCCTCATAATAAGAGGTCCATAACATGACTGTCAACCATAGTGGACCTCTCAGGTTTAGTCCTCTTAGTGACCACTAACCAGCTAACCGTCGTGCGACACGGGTTCCCAACAAAACCTTGCGACACCTAGTAGTCCCAACAACCACGATTGACTTAAGCGTAAAAGCATCAAACGCAACAAAGTCCTAAAGTTCATCGTCGTGCAAATAATAATCCAAGCTTACTACTTCGTTATTTTAGAATCCAAAGCTCATAACTGAGCTATTTAAAATCGAAGCTTATAGTCAAACTATTAAAATCAAAGCTCGTAACTGAGCTTTTTAGAAATCCAAGCTCACAACCGAGCTATTCTAGAAACCAAGTTCATAACCGAGTCCTTTAAAATCAAAGCTCATAATCGAGCTATTTTAGAAATCAAATTCAAAGCCGAACCCTTTAAAAATCAAGGCTCATAATCGAGCTATTTTAGAATTCGAGACTCGTTCCCCGAGTTCTTATAATCAAAACCGAGCACTAGCTCTAAACTCAATAGACCCAAAATTGACGGTCTTAAAATAATTTTATATTGTTCACTCCATTAATGTGGATGTAACCCACGAGGTCATTTGACCCAAAAATCCCAACACAGTTTAGCAAAACAGTTACCCAAATGGGTCCACACTTTTATAAATCTCGTTTAAGCTATAACTCATGTGAAAACGTATTTATAATTCTTGTAAATCAAGTCATCTCGAAAATCTCATATTTGATTATTATATCAAAATCCATTCAACATACGCACCCGATAACACTCGACTATCGTTTGTTTAGAAAATAACTTTACGGAACACACAACATTTTGGAAGAACATTGTTTTGGCACATACGCCATTTTGCAAATCAATTTGGAAATATTCACGTGACAAAACGACCACTTTGTATAAAAACACTGCAAAATTTGTAGGCTACCTATTCCGCCAAAGTCATCCACCTACATTCCTCATACATTACCATCAGTGTTTCACAATCATCTAAGTGATCTCATCTAAAGGGCGAGTCCTTTATGTCGTGCTAGATAACACATTCCAAGTCTTACATTGATAGATTCATCTCTTAGACTGGATCTTATACTTCTACCCTCGATATTGCCTAGGGTGTCTCCACATGTTCTTACCCCATACTATTTCAAGGTACGGGCCTTTCTCAACTAACCGCTCGACCTTCGGTCGATTACGAGTCAACCTATTTTATCTCGACATCCGATCTTAGGTTAAAGCTATTCAGTTCCTCTTACGACCTTCCTCTTTAAATCTAGAGGATTAACACGACGGCTCTGAGAGCGAGGGATTTCTAGAAGTAGGACTCATGTATAAATTGATTATTCGACTCAAAAATTCAAACATGTCCTATCACATGAAGGAGTATTCCTATTCCTAATAATAGCCTTCTTCACATTCAAGTCGATCTTAGGTCTAGATCCTCATAACCTACTTGCATGTCGCACCATACAATTTCTCATTATTGCTTTGACAAGTAAGTTGTATCTATTTCTTTTTTCCACACTTCCATTATCCACACGATATCCCGAGGTATACACTTTCCAAAACATGTCTTCCGAGCCTAAACAATACATCTTACCACTAATTCACACTCGAGTCAAGGTACTCAAATCATTTTCAAACCAATCATCAAAACATGACCTTTAAATAGAGACTTATCATGATTAGTGGTCCTTTATGACCGAACAACTATTCTATCATAAGAAAATCGAGAAGAAAGTAAGAACAAGCTACTGTATGAACCAACATTTATCAATCATTACATCAATAGTAACCAAGAATGCTCAATGACGATACATTCATAAATCAGTAGCTAAGTGCTTTATGAATAGACCATACACGAGATTCTCTGCCTCTATTGACGCAATTTCTCGACTCATGTATTTTCATATCTCTAGCGCTCTCCCCACCTAAGACTTTACCCATGGTAATTGACGTGTCTATTAGTGCACTAAGTTTAAGTCTAGGTATACTACGGTCAATACCTAGTTCGCTTAAACTAAAGCTCTGATACCAACTTGTAACACCCCAAAATTCGGAGCAAACAAAAACTTTCTTTTAAACGAAAGGTGGTATACAAATTGTAACGCCATGGCGTGAGCTCTTCCCAAAATGGGGTATAAGTAAATGTATAATTACAACGTTTGTAATCGAATGAGTAAATACAATAACCAAACTAGTCTAGTTCCGTCTAGGAAGAAGACTACAAAAGGGTTATCGTCAACCATAAGTCTCGCGGCCTAAAGGACCGGTCTCTCATCTTTCCCCCATGCTCACTCAAGCCCGAAGCCTACTTGGGAGCGGCGTCCCTAGTACCTGAGAGACACATCGACACCAAGCAAGTGTTAGGCTAAAGGAGCCTAGTGAGTTGTACAAATAATATCAGACGCGTAGAGCATATATAAAGACATGCGAGATATACACGATTATACTAACAATGCAATTAGCATATTAAATCGGTTTATTATTATCTTCGGAAACAATGGGAGCGACCCATTTCCACCAACCAATGCCTCGACATTATCTAATTCCTAACACCTCGATGCCCCGGATTTAGCATGGCGACATCATCAGAGGCCCGCGCACTTTGGAGCCACCCGAAGGCCGGCGACATAGGTACAAACCCGCGACTGTTTGGTGTGGACACATTGCGTTGGTTCGTCCAGGTTATTATCATATAGGATCGTGATACGGAATTTAGCATCGCGTCACGTCCATGGTGTTGCATACAAGACTTCGATACTGAATTTAGCATAGCATCTCGTCCATATCATTTCCACACAAGACCTATATACTGAATTTAGCATAGCATCTAGTCCATATCATTTCCACACAAGACCTAGATACTGAATTTAGCATAGCATCTAGTCCATATCATTCACATACAAAACCTTGACGCTGAATTTAGCATAGCATCATTAACAGAGGTATGTATCGAGGGTCTCAAGCCCTTTTCATCGTTTAGTGTAAGCCACATTTCGGATAACCGTTCCATTTTACAAAATCCAATGTCATGTATCATTTCATGCTTTTTCGTATAAATACATTTGTCATACAACCCGTAGGCTTAGCACATAACGAAGTAGCATACGGTAAATTCATCTCATATAAGGAACAATACTATCCAAGGTATTCATACGAGCATAACACTTCATACATATCATGTATATCCTCAACTAGACATGATAAATAATTTATACCACATTCACATTCAATCACAAAGTCAAACAAGACATAGAAATCATCAAAATGATGTGCTCTCAGTTTTAACAAAATGGTTTTAACAACTCACCTTAGGGTTTATACCCAAAACCCCCAAATCTTCCGATTTAGGTCAAATACGAGAACGAACCTAGAATCAAGTAAATCGAACCTTAGGTTAGTTTCATAACTCCTATCACATAGATTAACCAACCTCAAATGGTTTAGATAAAGCTTACCTAGCCAAATCTTGCACAAACCCTAGTTGAAGAACACCTTTCAACAATGGTGATTTGAGGTTGTGAGTGGTGGAGAAGATGAAGCCATGGAAGTCTCCGCCCTCCAAACTAGTAGATCTAGCCTCCAACACTTCTCAAAACATGAATTCCACCTAAAACAATACTAGATCTAAGCCAAGTATGGAAGAAAAGGTTTGGAGATGAAAAACCACTCGAATCGAAACTTAAATTCGAAAGAGATGAAGAGATTACTTACACCAACGTTTTAGGACCACAAAATACTTGAAATCCATTGATGTAGTCTTGAAGAGCTCGAAAAATCGAGAAGATAGCAATTTGAATCGCCAAAATCAGAGTTGAAATGAGAGAGTTATGCCCAATTGAATGAAATCCCGATTTTCAATCGTATATACACTGTCAGGTCGCTAGCGATCGCTAGCCTACATACCTAGCGATCGCTAGGTGCTGGGTTTTCAGGGTCGAAATTGTTTTGGCCGTAACTTCTTCGTTATAGCTCCGTTTTCGCTTCCGAAAGAACCGTTGGATTCGTATTTCAATTTCCCATCCAACAAGACTATAAAATCTAGGTTTTGATCAAAAGTTCTATTTTTCATATTTTCTTAAAAGTTCTAAAGTCCGGAAATTACGGGTGTTACAACAGTAACCGGCCATCTAAATCCCTCCCATGCATATTCCCATGGTCATGAATATGTGAATTTTGAAACCCATCGGTATCCATTAGGTTTAACTTCTGTGAAGCACTACTGATGTTGTTCACCATCAGGTATCAAGCATAACTTCTAGTTTCCTCCATGGCTCTGTTATATTTGTTTAATTGTATTTCATGGCAATTTTTTCACAAGTCATAGTCTAGCAATCTCAATGGCAATAATATAAGTTTTGTATGTACATTGCAAAATTTCATGGCAATTTTTTTTGTAATTACATGGCAATTTTTTGTTCATTAAAGCTCGCCACCCAAATTGTGGTTCTTCTTCTACATGGCAATTTTCTCACAATCATGCAACCAATTAAACTCGCCACCCGTCCCGAATTTCCCCGAACCCAAAATGCCCCGAATCCGAACGAACCCGAACCCCAATTTACATATATGGGGAGCGTTTCTCATCCCCGAGACCCGATCGTTTTCTCGGTTTCTCCCCCGCCCCGCCCCGATCCGTGCACATGAGGTTGGTTCCTGTTTGAACATGCCTCTCTCTCTCTCTCTCTGCATATATATATATAGGGAGTTTCAGGGGAACCCAAAAAAATGAAAAACCTCGAAACATCATGGTAAGTATTCATTTGGACGGATTGCACATGTGCACGAAAATAATTGAAACTTTGTTTTGTTTTTATGCATGTGTGCATGTCATGCACAGGTGCCATACAAAATTGCTTAAAGATTACTTGTACATATATATGCATACCTCCCAGATGAACAACTCGGTTTTTCATTTTCTTGTTGTTTTCATTGAATCTAACCCTATATATATATGGGGTTAGACATATAGAGGAAAGTTCAAATGTGAACCACTTTTTGGTTGTGAACGTGAGGACAGCCGAGAGCGCGACACGTGACGGCTTTGAGTGTGGTCCCCCATTTAATTCAATGCCCTCCCATGAATTGCGCCTAGTCATCCGCCGTGGACATGACATGGCGCCTAGTCATCCGCCACGTGTCGCGCTCTTGGTTGTCCTCACGTTCACAACCAAAAAGTGGTTCACATTTGAACTTGCCCCTAGATATATATATATATATAATACAACGAAAATATCAAATAACATGTCCAAAATTTGGAGAAATCATAAATCATTTTTCTTTTCTATTTAATGTTTGATTTATATGTCTTTAATGTGACTTTGACATTTATTATTATTTTTTTTCAGTTTTTCAGACGGGAGCAATGAAGCTTGGCAGGGACGCGTTTGTTCGTCAAATTTATAATCGTTTTTACTTAATCGATTGGATTTGTTTATATTAGAGGAAGACTTCGATTAATTGAATTTGTTCATTAATTTGTTCATTCGTCAAATTTATAATCGTTTTTACTTAATCAATTGGATTTGTTTATATTGCAGCATATGACGACTAGACAAATAGAAGAGATGGAGAAGAGGTTACAGTAGGCTACTAAATAATGGCAATGGCTTGTTGATTAGGTATAATTTCCTTGCCAAACTGAAGGAATTGTTAACAGATTAGAATTCCATTTCCAAATTGTTGATTGTTGTTTGATTCCCTTATTAGGTATAATTTCCTTTAAATCTTGCTTTAACTTGATTAAATGCGTTTGCTCAATAGCGATTGCATGTTGAACCCCCTCCCCCTACCCCTCCTTATACCCCTTCCCCTGTAACCAAGATCAAACAAGGCTATATAGAATTTACAAAACAACCGTCAACCCATATATTATGTAGGTCATGTTCAGGTCAGTATATGGGCTTGCGGGTCAGACTTTTTATCTTTGGCGTTAGGGTCGTGTCGTATTAAGAATTGCCACCCCCGGGACAGAAGGGATATTTCACCAATCCCACGGGCTTTTTGTCAATATGCCACCAGCCTTGTGGTTATGGGTTTTTACTTTTCTCCGTCAAAACAATTTAGGAAAAGCAAACAAAGCATAGTTCAACAAGTTAGGTAAGGGGTATTTTATCATGTATTTATGTTAGATTAATGATCATCATGATTACCCATATAATTGGTAAACATGTGGCTTTGATTTGGTTCATCATGTGGAAACTTAGAAGAGGACAAAATTCATATCTTGTTTTTTGTACAGACATTAAAAGCAAAAATGACAACCAAAGCCATCCTGATGTCAATTCTGATAAGATTAATGAAAATAATCAAGTTCTTGAGTTGAAAGTTGAAATTGTGGACACTGGCCGAGGGAAGAACTACATGCATACCCATCCAAATTATATGAGAACCCTTGGCCAAACTCATTCGGATTGGATCTTTAGGGCTGTAGCGGAATTTGTGGACAACTCTTGTGATGCTAAAGCAACAACGTAGGCCCTTTGTGGTCCATTTCATAGTATATGTACTTATGTATGTATGTATGTATATATTATACTTATTTTGATGTTATACAACAAGGGGTGTGTTCATCAGGTTGCATATTTCTGTTGAGATGATCTATTCGAAAGTTTCTCAAAAGGAAGTTCCAATGCTTGCGGTCATAGATGATGGTTGCAGAATGAGCCATGAGGAGATCATGAAACCGGTCTCATTTGGACCCAAACCACCTAATAAAGATGATCCAAAGTTATGGTATTGGATTTAAGGTATCTTCCTTGTTTGAATGACCACAGTCAATTTTGGTTTGCACGCACACACACAAGCACACACACACATATGTATGTATGTATGTATAGGGAGTTTCAGGGGAACCCGAAAAGGTGAAAAACCCTAGAACATTATGGTAACTATTCATTTGGACGGATTGCACATGTGCACGAAAATAATTGAAACTTTGTTTTGTTTTTATGCATGTGTGCATGTCATGCACATGTGCCATACAAAATTGTTTAAAGATTACTTGTACATACATATGCATACCTCCCAGATGAACAACTCAGTTTTTCATTTTCTTGTTGTTTTCATTAAATCTAACCCTATATTATATGGGGTTAGACATATATATATATATATAATACAACGAAAATATCAAATAACATGGTCCAAAATTAGGAGAAATAATAAATCTTTTTTCTTCTCTATTTAATGTTTCATGTATATGTCTTTAATGTGGCTTTAACATTTATTATTCAATTTCAATTACCTAGACTGGAGCAATGAAGCTTGGCAGGGACGCGTTTGTTCCTACCCAGACCACAAACTCCAGATCAATTGCTTTCCTTTCCCAATTGTTAAATGAAGACAAAGAGGTAGGCAATAACCATCATATAATTTGTTGTTCTTTGAGGAACGTGTTTAATATATGGTACAAAACAAAAACATGTTGCCTCACATATGGTTTGACATGAGGCCGAGTGGGACAAAAATTCTTTTTTTTTTTTGTCTAACCAAAATAGTTGGAAAAAAATAAGGTGCAGAAGATTGGTAAATTACTAAACTACTCTTTGTCAAATTTTAACCCACCCGCCTACCTCACTTTCGTCTGGTACTAGACGCACCCTCAAATACCATCTATTACGCACGTCTCACCTTTCTTTTCTTATTGTTTTGCCATAGAACATAGAGATCCCCATTGTAACGTATTCTCGGAAAGCGCAATTGATGGAAGTTAATACAAGCATATAGGCTAGAACTTTGGCAAAGAGCAACCTAAAAGCAATAAAGAAATTTTCTGCATTCGATAAATATCTGATAGGTAAAAAATAAGGTTTGTTTCGCTATACTAAAACACAAATCTATATATGGAATTTGGAGGAATGGGGGTCGAAGTAGCGTTGTAAACGAACCAAACGTTCAGTGAATCGTTCGGCTGGAAGATCGCTTATTTTTTTTGTTTGTTTAGTTAAAAGAACGAACATGAACAATGGTGTCGTTCGTTCATTTACGTTCGTGAACGTTCATTCATTATGTTCATTTACGTTCTTTAATATTTTGTTCGTTTATGTTCATTCATTTATGTTTATTTACATATATATATATATATATATATATATATTCATGTAATATGATATTAATATGTAAAATCATTAACTCGATTATTTATTAAAATTTGTGTTTATATATATATCTCCTAAGTTAACCCAATTTTTCCTTTTGTTATGTTATTTTCAGTCTTCAGCACCACCACTTAAAATTCAGAAGTGGAAGCAAATTTAGTCTTCAGCACCACTTAAAAAACAAACAACACCTAAATGTACTTTTTGCACTTTTGTACTTTCTGTACTTTCGTACTTTTGTACATGTACTTGTACTTTTGTATATGCACTAAGGGTGGCATTAGCGTTATTTAATGTAACTTTATTGTTTTAGTTAAAAATTACTTTATTTATTTTATTCCCTTTCAAATTCTACATGTTGAAGTAAACACAAATATGATATATACATAGAGAGGGAAAATCAAATGCTCACCCACTATATGCTGCACACCTTTAGAACCAATCACAACCATCAACTTTAGATCTTTGATTGTAGGTACTAATTTAGATTAAAGGGTATGAACGTAAATTGACATTTTTTTAACTATTTTTCTTTTTTTAATTATAATATACTTACGTAACTGATTTCTGGATTGATAATATTTTCCTATTTTCATGCTACTTATTTTTTAAAACCAGATTTAACTTGATAGATAATTTTCTCTCACAAACTATTGCAATCTTTATCCAAATGAAACCATCATTCATTCTTCATCATTCATTTTGCAGTTGTGTTTCAATCGATGTTTTCTGTTGCTTCTGGGTCTGGCATAAGACCGCAAATGGGTTCGATTTGTTTGGTTCCATTCAGTTGCTGCCCTAATTAGTTTACATATATTTTCTATTTTTAACCGGCTACCTCTCTAAATCTCGCCGATTCATTAAGTTTAATTTGGTTTGGAGTATAGTTCTCTAGCCTAGTTTCGATCATTTCTTTTCAACACTAGAAGAAACCTGTGAGACCGATCTGAGCCACCTTATGGAATCGTTATTGATCCCAATGAAATTGGAAAACCCATTTTCCCATCTTCTTTTGTTTCTTTCTTTGTCTGATTGAAAACTATGTTATGTTTTTTAACGAAAATCCCATCGTTTAATTGATTCACATGCTTTTTCGATAGTCAAAATCTAGGTTGGATTCCTATTGTTATGTACAATGTTTGTTTAATCCAACCCTTTTAAGAACTTTTGATTAAATGTCTTCCTTTTTTCTTCTTTTTTTCTTTAACGTCTTGGTGCCCTCGAGTTTTGTAGACAACTTAAAGCATAATAGCAGAGGACTTTGTGCCAGAAGGCTTTCCTTATCCATCTGCACAATAAAACGTAAGAATTTGTTCAGTATGCTAGTGATCAAGTTCCTTTTAGCATTTGATCAAGATTATGGTGTTCTGTTACATGCCACATTTAAGGCAGATTTTGTGACTTTGACAAAGGTTGGAATAGGACCTTGTAGGTGTCGGTAAGACATAAGTAGACAAACACCCTATAGCATGTGAAAAAAATCAACTCAAACAAGGCAGGTAGAATGATATGTAAAAAGGACGTCTAATAGCAAAGGATACATCATTAAATTAGACAGACCACGTAACTCAACAGTTAACGTAAACCCAGTAACGAACATGTCAGATGGTGTCACTCTCTCCTTTAAAAGGTTGCAAACGCAAGAAATTGACCATGACCTCCACAAAAGGCAACTATTCGAACATTTAACTTATGTCTCCAAACAGCATCAACTTCTTTCGTACGACCATCATATTATAGGTGGCATGAAGTGCTTATTGCCATCTAAGTTCTCATTAATATTAGTGGTACCCTCTAGAAAGAGAATGTGCACAACTTATTCCTGTCACATATAATTGAGTTAGGAATATCACACAACTTAACCACACCATGGGAGTACCTATTATTTTTTTCTTTACCGTAGGACTTTGATAAGATCCTCTATAAAGTCCACATAGAACTTTGTGCCCAACTTGTTTTAAACTACTAGTAGTTGTAACACACCAAACATTGCCACACATTCTCCTCTCTTTTTTTCGTTAGCAAACCATAACATATTTCTTCAAATGGACCAAAATAAGCGCGAGTTCATGTTGGTGATAACTTTTGCTGCAATTTCTAGGCATAACTATTTAATTAGGGTTGCACCCATGTTTTAACGTGCTTCGCTGCTCCTCATCTCTCGGTGCGCTCTTGCTTTCCTCTTTTTCTCCGGCTTCACTTCTCTACTCTTTGACTTAATTTCTCTGGTAACCAACTTCTCTCCTGATTCCTACCCGTTTTCTTTTCATTTTTCTTTTCGATTTTCTTCAAGTTTCAGCATCAATTACCCGCTTGTTTAACTTTCAAAACAGAGAGTTATCATCCAAGCTTGGTCTCTTCATGGAGAACGTCATCGACGGAAGCTATTTACATTGATTCACCGGCAGCGAAGGGTTTATCGGTTAGAGAAACGGTGTTGTTTTCAAACCAGGAACTGGTTTTACTAAATAGCTTTTGGAATATAGAACTTTGATTGAGAGAGATTGAGGAATTTTAATGGGTTATCATCTTGGGATATGGAATATGGGTTTTTACATGCGGAAGTGGGTTTGAAATTGATGGGGAAGAGTTTAATTTATCTGCTAATTAATTTAAAAAACAATGTAAAGATAAAAGTACAATTTTGCCTTTATGTGCAATACATATGATGTCACCTAACGGTAGTAAGACTAACGGTGTTAAGGTGAGGGACCATGATTGTTATAAAATTTAAAAGTTAAGGACCACCAAAGTAGATACTTGTGTTTGAAGGACCCTATCCAAAATTGGAGCAAACCACAAGGACCACCGGTATAATTCATTCTATATTCTATTATATATATCTATACTCCTTTATAAAGCAAATTTACCAAAACTCTTAAGTACAATATTTTAAAGCTTAAGTTCTTAAAAGTCTTTAAAAAGTACAACTCCTCTATGCAACCACTTCTTAAAGCATCATCTCTTAAAATTTCAAAAATTAAAAAACTCCCGCTTCAAGTAAACCACCGCCTAATAAAATCTGCCAAAATTATGATTTTCCCATATGACTCTTCATTTCCTCTCTGACATTAGAATCCCTAAACCAACAATTCAAGTACTTTATTTGCAGCCCCAAATTCAACCTCTCATTGTTTGTTCAGGTACGCATTTCTTACTTTTGCTGCTTCTGATTATTCACAATCGATTTCTTGCTTTTGAGTACTGTGTTGAATCAATTTTGGGTATTGCAAAGCCCATTTGATCCTAATCGATTTCTTAGATTTCTTTATCTATTTGTTAGGTTTTTTTTTAATTCTCTTCTTAACTGATTACTGTGTTCTTGATTTTGATTATGTTAATCAGGTACGTCAAAGTTGATTTCTTCAATTAGGTCAATCAGGTACGTGAACTTTGATTACTTCGTTAATTTCTTGCTGGTTCGATTTGTTTTACCATTCGATTTAGCTTACGTACTCAATTCTTCCTCATTCTATTGAAATTGGGTTGAAATCAAAATTTTCTTTTAAAATTGATTTCGATTATTGCTTAAGTTCGACTTCTGGGTTATGGATATTGGTTTTGCTTTTGTTGTTTGGTTTTAAAAATCACTCTTGGTTTTCAACCTAAATGAATATGTTGGGTTTAGAATTCTTTTATTACATTGTATGACCCAACAAAGAAGTGTTATTATAATCAATACATAATGATGATTATAATGTTGTTGATGAATATATAGATATGTTAAAATCCAAATGAGGTTGTTTTCATGCTTTGTTAAAAGGAATTTGAATTGTTGTCATCATCATGTTTTTTCATGAGATGAATTGTTTTTACCACTATTTGATTTGGCATTAAAATTTCTTGTTTTTGTGTTTTTCTTGATTTGTGATTTTTTTTTGAGTTGTCTGTATAACTAGCTACTTGGTGTTATGTACTCTAAAAGTAACAAATAAATGAGAATCACCAATTGTAATAAATAATTAATGGAATTAGCCTACATGAAATGAGGTATTAAAAATTAGACGATGTGGTAATCTTCTTCCATCACTTTCTATTGTGTTCTAAATGTTGTTACTTCATAATGTTGTTGTATTTACATTTACATTTTAGTTTAGTTTTTTTTTTCTTATTGATTATGTTTTGGTTGGATTTACAATTTTATCCAAGCTATAAAACTATATCAATCAATCAAAATATGAGAGTCCCCATTTTGGTACGTAGCAGACTTGAGTCCTGAACATATAAACGAGTCATGTTTAGCTCAACCTTTAGATGACAATTCAACCTTCAAGAAGTCCTAGCCTAGGAGGAAGTGAGAGCGTGGTAGAAAAAAATAAGAGAAAGGTGGTTCTTTAATAGCTAAGATAGTTTTCTTGGAGGGTTCTGATAATTTTGGGTCATTGGTTGTCAAGGTAAACTTAATGTTCATGTTTTTTATGCTCAATATCATATTTGTGATTTTATAAATATAACAAAAGAAGTTGAAGTATTGCAAGTTTCTCTAAAGATATAGGCCATTTGGTAATTTGGTGGTTTCACAAGCTCACCTATCATTTCAATTGTAAGTATCTATATATATATATATATATTCAAAAAATAATTTGTTTTTGGTACCCATCTTTTCCACATCTCTTTCAAATGACAATTAGTTAATATGGTGTTTTGTTCTTGCAAAGGAAAAGTTTAGGTTCTTAATATATTGAAGATTTGAAGGTACGTCTCTTTTATTAAACTGTTATGTTAGTACAGAATTTTGCTTATATGTCGAAGGAATTAGGAAGTGACCTTTATATACCAGAGGAAATGGTATGTATAATATTTGCAAAAGAAAGAAAATAACATAAGAATTTTATGCTTCCATGCATGATCCAGCTAAGGACACTTCATTACTTTATGTTAACTTATTGACTTGTAGTAATAATATTTAGTGGTAATTTGCCAATTGGAAAAGTCTAATGAGCCCTTTTACCTTTTGATGACTGGATTTCGCAAACCATTAAAAAAAAGTGAACATTAGACGTTATCCCATGTTAATAACAACTCTTAGCAGACATTTTAATAATCGTTGTATTTTGAGTTTTCTTTGTATAGTATAGTTTTTCAAAAGGTTGTAGCATGTAGTTAATCGTCATGGATTTATTGTGCAGGTTTATGTTAGCACTTATAAACTTACTAATGCAAAGGGTGGAACAAAGATGTTAGCAAAAAAGTATGTTTACTCTATTATCATATCACCTGGACACGATTACCTTCTTGTTTGATAACATAAGAAACCAAAGAGATTTCCCTTTTCAATCAATTTTAAGGCTTGAATTGTTTCTTAAAGTTTGGTTTCTGCGATTGCTCCTTCTTTGAAGACGTTGGCAGCCCTAATTGGTGACCATCTATGGTTACAACAATTGCACTTTGGATTACAACAAAGGTAAGAATTTCATTTATTATTTCTTTGGCTACAGGTTTGTGTTGATAAGTCGCTGGTGATTGTACAAGTGGAGGTGGTGCAATTGTTTTGTGTTGGTAAGCCATGGTAATCTACTAGCTTTATACTACCTTTGTTAATTGTTTTGTGTTTGACACTTCTTTTTTAGAACCGAATCTTTGTTTAAGCATACTCAACAAGTGTTGTTAGTGAAGTCATTTGTATTAATCTTTTTTTTTCTGTTGCATGAGACAAGTCTAATAATCCAAAGGTGCTATTGGAACTATTCTTACTGTACCAAGAGTGGCAAGAAAAGCAGGTTAGAACATCAACAAAAAACAGGTCCATTTTTTAAATAAATTACTATAATGTTGCTAGATGCTATTTATTAACTTATCGGATATGCTTACCTGATAAACACTTAACGGTAATAGTCTACAGTTAACTTATTAGATAGGATTTTAGACCATTAAAACATCTTTTTATCTAACATTTTTATTCAATAGGTGGTTATCAGGTAAGATAGTCAGATTCACATATCGGGCAAAACTCTCGATTCTTGCCATTGCTCTAATAATTAGATGAATTTTATATCCCACTGCATTATGTGGTGTAATGGCTTGGGTGGTGGTATGGGAAGACGTTGCACCAATATTCCATATAGGACCATAGCAAGTATGTATATAATTAGTTTCTTCCTTTTTGTTAATTTTGGGTTTGTTATATAAGTTTCACCTCATGCATAAGGTTCATTTTGATTTGTTGAATCCCTAACTTTTGATGTACATGTTATTTCCGAGTTGTAAAAGAAGTTTAGATAATAAAAAAAGGGAAAAGTCTAAAAAAAACCCAACAAACTATTCCATTTTGAATGGTTAAGTCCCTAAACAATTTTTTTGAACAAAAAAATCATTAAACTTTTCCATTTTGAATGATTAAGTCACTAAACTATTCTTTTGAATGAAAAAACCATTAAACTTTTTCGTTTTGAATGATTAAGTCCTCGAACAATTTCTTTTCGATAAATAAACCATTATACTTTCAAAAATAAGTTACTTACCCCCTTTTAATAAAAATAAAAAAAATTAAATGCAACCGACTATGAAGGTTTTAAAGGTAAAATATAACTATGTTAGTTTAGGTTAAACAAATATAAGTAGCAAATTTCTAAAAATTCAATGATTTATTTTGTTGAAAAAATGTTTAGGGACTTAATCATTCAAAATAAAAAAGTTTAATGGTTTTTTCATTCAAAAAAATAGTTTAGTGACCTAATCATTCAAAATGAGAAAGTTTAATGGTTTTTTTGTTCAAAAAAAATTGTTTAGGGACTTAACCATTCAAAATAGAATAGTTCGTTGGGTTTTTTTTGGACTTTTCCCATAAAAAAAAAGGCCAACGGTAAGTTAAGTTCAACAGGTTTGAGTAATGGACACAAAATACCTTTACTTATTCTTTGTTATTTATAATCTGTTTATCAATGTCTTACCACCTGTTACGGGTAACAAGCTCTTACCTAGGTATGATGAATGGTGACTGTTGATCGTGCATGTGACTAGCGACATCGATGTAAATGTATTTTACAGAGACCAAATTGTTTACGCGTTCTTGTTTCCTCCCGCCGCATTGCGCGGACACTCTACTAGTATATATATATATATAGGGGTGGGTTCAAATGTGAACCACTTTTTGGTTGTGAACGTGAGGACAATCGAGAGCGCGACACGTGGCGGATGACTAGGCGCCACGTCAAGTCCACGGCGGATGACTAGGCGCGATTCATGGGAGGGCATTGAATTAAAGAGGGGGACCACACTCAAAGCCGCCACGTGTCGCGCTCCCGGTTGTCCTCACGTTCACAACAAAAAAGTGGTTCACATTTGAACTTTCCTCTATATATATATGAGTAAATTGCGGATTTGGTCCCTGTGGTTTTCAATTTTTTACAACTAAGGTCCATAAACTTAAGAAATTATGGATTGGGTCCCTGTGGTTTTCAATTTTGCACTACTAGGGTCCCTGAACCAAACGGCCGTTTATCAACCTCTTTAAACTTAGGGGTAAAATTGTCTTTTTGCTTCTTTCCACATTTAATATTAATTTTTGTTATTTCCTTTTTCTCTTTTTGTCCTTTTCTATATGCTCTCTCTCTTACACACACACACACACACACACACACATATATATATATATATATATTCTTTTTTATTTTTTTGTCCTTTTCTATATTCTTACTCTCTCTTACACACACACATATACATATATATACCCTAAGAAACTACCATCACCATCATTATTAGCTGCAACTTCAACTTTACTTTCTTCCAAATGAGTTTTATTTGGTATATATACACACACATATACATATACACACATACATAGTGGGTTTTCTTCATAAATGAATGGTTTGGATTCCTAACGGGTTTTCTTCACATGCAACCCTACATAAAAAAAATACCCACCTAAGTGAAGCACATTAAAAACCCATTTACTTGTATTGTTTTTCTGAAGCAACTAATGATCATATATATATACACACACGGGTATGTGTATATGTCTGTACTATATATGTATGTGTGTATTATATATATACATAGATATGTGTGTTTAATTATGTGTCTACGATAATATATATATAGTGCAGGGAGTTGGGTGGTTTGGTGAGAAAAAAAAACACTCATTCTGGAGGTACGGGGGCTTCGACCCCGGGCTGCATGCTTTAGCAGTCGGGCTTCGGCCCAAAATTGCCGAGGATTAGTCTGGGCCCAATGTGGTCTGGGATACCTCTTCCAAAAAAAACAAAGGAGCACAACTCCGACCACCCATCACTATAAAACTTGCTACCTATTTCCGGCCACACCACTACCCATCTCTTCCACCCATCGTGAAAACCCGCCATGTTTTTGCTTCCTCCGTGAAACCCACCACCATCACATACATGAAGAAGATTGATCGGAGCATTGGGAAGAATATCGATTGAAAAAACAGAGTGGGGGTAAGGCTAGGGGTGAGCAAAAACCGAACCGAAAACCGAAAAAGAACCGAAAACCGAGAACCGAAAAACCGAAAAAAACCGAGAACCGAAAATTCATACGGTTCGGTTTTGGTTCCAGAACCGGTCCAAAAAAACCGAACCGAACCGAAATTAGAACCGAAGTACGAACCGAACCGAGAACCAAGAACCGAACCGATATATACTATATTAATATATATTTTATAAATTTTATATATAATACAATTAATAAATAAGCCCTAATCTTTCAACTTGTTGCTAGTTTTTTCCACAAAACATTTTGTGTTACTATTTAACTTCAATTTCAAAATCAATTTGTAGTCTTTTAATTTGTTTTGGTTTTCATTTTTCAATTTCATAGATTTATGTCTTAGGTAGTCTTTAATTTTCAATTTCATTATTAGGCTTTCAACTTTCAAGTCTCAATCTTATATTATATGTTTCTATTTTATATTCAATAATTTGGTGTTTCTATTTATATTCAATAAATTGGTTTTTTAAGAATGTAAAGTTGTAAACAACTAAACATAATTTTTCAACAAATTAAATGCAAATTGTCAAGTTGAAAAATGGAAGAAAAGAAATATAGAGTTATAAACCGAAAAGCGAACGAAAAAACCGAAAACCGGGGAAAACCCGAAAAACGAAAAAACCGGAAAAAAAAACCGAGAACCGAAAAACCGAACCGAAAAAAACTGAAAACCGAAACAGGACCGGTTTTCGGTTCGGTTCCGGCCAAAAACCGAACCGAACCGTGCTCACCCCTAGGTAAGGCCATAAGGGTATGGAAGCTCAACAGCGTTTGGTAGAGATGTGTGTGTATATATATATATATATGTTTGTGTGTATATGTGGGTCTATATATGTGTGTGTGTATAAACATGTGTGTGTGTCGTGGGTATATATATATAATATGTGTGTGCACATATAAAGAGTATAAACTTTTGGTAAATCCTGGACTTGAAAAAGGGAGAGAAAAGAACAAAAATAAGGGTATTTTAGTCTTTTTGTCAGTGATTTAACTTTTCTAACGGAATCTGTTAAGAAGAGGAACCCTAGTAGTGCAAAATTGAAAACCACAGGAACTTAATCCATAGTTTCTCAAGTTTAGGGACATTAGTTGTAAAAAATTGAAAACCACAGGGACCAAATCCGTAATTTACTCTAAATATAATATTTTTATTTCAACTTTCAAAAGATTTAATTTTGCAAAATGCCACATTCAACATTTTTAATTTATAACTTTCACTTTATACCCTTTTAATTAATTAGTCAGTTAATTAAATTACATTCAATCTATTACCATTTGTTTTTCACTTACCTTTTATTATATTAACTTAATTAATGTATATGAACTAAAATGTATTAAAATATTCGTTTTTCTTTTCAACAAATTATACCATTGTAATTGTTTTGACAATACCTTCAAAATGAGTCTAATATTGAATATTTTTTAGTTTACTCGTATTATTTAATATCTGTAGCATCCCGAAAACCGGTCGGTTTGTTTTATTTTTATCTAATCTTTTAGCTTATTAGTAGTTGGGCTTTGTTAGGAATTGTAGTTGGAACCCAATTAGGAAAGGGGCTTGGCCCATAGAATTAAATAAATAGAGGGGGAAGGAGTTATCAGATCATTGATTTCTTGGAGAAAAAGAAAGAGAGAGAGAAAGAGAGAAAGAGAGAGAGAGAGATCAGCCGAGATAGAGAGAGAGCGAAGTCGGGAGGAGGTATCGGCCTCGTGAATCCGCTCGCGTAAGGTAAGGGTTCCAAACCTAGGGATGGGAACGGGGCAGGTTTGGGGCGGGTACCCCCTTACCCGGCCCCGGCCTCGGTTTCGTACAAGGAGACCCGGCCCCGGCCCCCGACGGGTACGGGGGTTGACGACCCGGCCCCGGTCAATTTTTAGTCAAACCCCGGTCAATACCCGGTCAACACCCGGTTACCCGACCCGGTATGTTATATATTTCTTAAAAAAAACTATTAAACAACACAAAAAACTAATACATTGTTTCAAAACTTAAAAAATCAAACGACAAACATAGTTTAAATAATCAAACATTGTTCCAAATTCCAAATTTCAACTCCAAGATATTCAACAATCAAAATTTCGTAACCAAGAATTGCAAAAAAAAAAAGTAAGAAGCATAATTAATTAAATATACCAATTTATTTTATATATTCATTTGAAAGGAAGGCAAAATATGTACAATTCAAAGTATGTACAATATATTATTATTTAATAATAAAAATACATATAATATAATATTATTACCGGGTACCCGCCAAATCGGGGACCATGCCACCCGCCCCCGCCCCCGCCCCCGGTATTCTCAAACCGGGTATCCCCGGCCCCAATTTTGCGGGTTTTCCCCCGCCCTATCCGGGGCGGGTAAGTCGGGTTCCCCGACGGGCCGGGTGAAATTCCCATCCCTATCCAAACCCTCTTTTTCGTTGTTTATCGTAAGTTAGGGTTTTGATTTGGTTTGTTTCGAGTTTGTTTATGGAGGGTTTTGCGATGGAAATCGTGTTAATGACTGAGTTTTGTTGGGGTTTTGGTTCGGGAATCGATTAGGGTGAGTTAGGACCGAAAAACCTTGAAAAAGTCGAAATTTGAGATTTTTCGACCTGACAGCGCCATTGCACGACCTCGGCGCGGGTTGCAGGTCGCACGGGACCAGATTTTGGTCTTCGGCGGGTTCTGGCGCGACCTTGGCAGTCGCCTCCAGGTCGCCTGGTGCGAGATGTGTGCGGCGGCGAGTACGCTCGCGAGTTTGGCCCGCGGCAGAAGCCGCTTGGGGCCTGGACGAGATCTGAAGTGACTTTTGGTGCGGGACAGGTTGTACCGGACCTTTCCGTCGCCCGAAAACTCATATTCCGAGTTCGTTTTAACCTGTATTGTCGAGGAAACTTGGAGGGTTTCTTAGGAACCTGTTTGGTCATCGTTTGGGACTAGTTGAGGGTTTAATTTTTAGCGGTAAACACACGAATCTAAGTTTCGATTCGTGGGGTTTGAGTAGAGATCTAATGGTTGGTAATTTAAATTGTACTTTCAGATTTATCATGTGGTTGAATTGTGTACGGAACACTTTATTACGCATGCTTATTGTGATACGAGGTGAGTGGGTGTACGTGCTTTATATTGTGTCATGTATGAATGATGATGTGATATGTTGGGCCGGGTCGTGGGACGACCCGAAGAGTGGGTAACCACTAGGGCCGGTTCGTGGAACGATCCGAAGAGTGGGTAACCACTAAGGCCGGACCGCGGGGTGGTCCGAAGAACGGGAAACCGTTAAGATGTGATGTTTTATGTGGATGATATATATATATATATATGCTCCGTATATCGTATGTAATTACTTGCTCACTAAGCGGTTGTGCTTACCCCACGTTACTCATTTTTTTAGGTGCTAGTTCGAGCGTGGATAAAGGCAAGGCTCCGGCTTGATGATTCTGTCGATGGCATTCCGATTAAACATGGATTATTTTATTTAGTTGGTTATTTTTATTAATTTAGGGGATTTTTGAATGAATATTTATCTAACTAGACGAATGGTTTTCTTAAGATGTTTTTTCATAATTCAACACTTTTATTTTAAAAAAATGGTTTGAAATATGGGTGTTACAACTTGGTATCAGAGCCTAGGTTTAAGAGAATCAGCATACATACTAGTGGGTGTGTGTGTGGTTTGACTTAAACTAGGTGATTTTGGGAAAAATTAAGATCGGAATGGCCAGCGGAACCGTCAAGACGGAGGTGAGCAATAGTTGTATTTCTAATTGTTTAATCGCTATATGCACGTATGATGTAGAATTAAATGTGGGCATATGCTTAACTGCATAACTATATGTGGAATTGATGTGGATATAACATGTTTAAAATTGTGTTATGATTGCGTATACCTGCTTAGTCAATAGGTTAAGGTCTAAATAGGATGGTATCAAACCCAAACCTAAACACCTTGGTATGTTGAAGATGGGTTATCGGGCATGTTCTCGTTGGATTATTGCCCGATGATCTTGATTTGACTATCATGAATGGATGGTTATAGTAATACAGCACCAATAATAGTGTTACTATAAACACCGTGTAGGGTTGGATTTGATTAAGTTCTAGAGACTTTAACACATTGATGATAGTTAGGGATGAGCATGTATGTGGTTAACTGATAAGTGTAGTGCTTATGTATATGAAAGTCGTGAACTAGTCTATGAATTAGCATGCGCAACAAGACTAGAGGTAGGTACTTGCATGAGCACTAATAGAGTAGGGATACGGTTAGGCATCCCATTGTAACTTGAACTGCCTTATCGTAGTCGTGATCTAAGTCCTTCTTGAACCCCCAGAATGGTGCAAACAAGGAGTCAACCTGGTGAGAATGAGGCCGAGCAGGCGGACCAGCTTGTTGCTCAGATTACTGCAACTTTGCAGCAAACTCTGCCTAGACTTTTGGATCAGATGAGGGATGAGCTGGTTCAGACCATGGACCAGCGCATTGATGCAGCCCTTACGGCCCGAAGTACGGGGACTGCGAGCACGGCTCAATCATAGAGTAGGGTAGTTACTTTTAAGGACTTCATAGCGTGTCAACCGCCGTTCTTTGAGGGGCTGAAGGACCCCGTTGCTTGCTACCGTTGGTACTCGGCGGTTGAAGGGGCTTTCCGCACTTGCGGGTGCCCTGCGGGATCGAAGGTCCTCTTCTCTGTGAACCTTCTTCGGGGTGCGGGGAAGGATTGGTGGGAGCTAGTACTTAAGAGACTCTCGGAGGCACAAATCAGCGCGTTAACCTCGGAGGAGTTCCGGGTCATGTTTGATGAGGAGTTTGCTCCACGTATCGAGAAGGAGCGGATAGCGGCGGAGTTCTTGAATATGACACAGACGACCGAGACGGTAAACGAAATCACCGCGCAGTTTTTGGAGAAGTTGTTGTTCGTTCCAGGCTATGCTAACGACGAGTCCTTGAAGATGGCTCGTTACGCGGGGAATCTAAAGACGGATATCAAGGGAGCTGTGGCTACGGGAAGGTGCAAGACCTTCGGTGAGATGGTAGAGGTAGCGAGAGCCCAGGAGTTGTACCTAGAGGAGCGACAGCAGGGGAAGCGTAAAGCGGAGGATCGGTCAGGGCCAACAAAGAAGTTTAAGGGAGCGAGGGGAGATTCTAGGAGCGGATCTGCGGCTTGCAGCAAGTGTGGGCGGAACCACAGGGGTGAGTGTAAGGTACGGGAGACGTCATGCTTTAAGTGTGGCAAATCGGGCCATTTCAGTCGCGACTACAAGGAGGCAGTGAAGACCTGCTTCCACTCTTACTAGCCCGGTCATATCAAGCCCGATTGCCCCCAGCTGAAGGGAGCACCAGTTCAGGCCCCGGCCCCTGCAACGCTTAGGATCACTGATGGTACCACTAAGGGGAAGAGCGGACCTACTACTCGTGGACGGGCATTCCAGCTGACTGTCGAGGAGGCGCAGACGGCACCTGATGTGATTACAGGTACTACCTCGCTAAGTCTAGTTGTTATGTTTTGCTTATGCCTGTAGTTAGTAACTTGTTGTATGCCTGTTATAAATGTGTGAATTAGGTATCTTCCCTGTTAACTCAAAACCTGTGTTAGTACTTTTCGACACGGGGGCCACGTGGTCCTATGTGTCGCATAGGTTTAGTAAGGACTTCCAGATAGAGCTAGGAAATCTGGATAGGCCTTTGGCGATTGATGTAGCCGCGGAGGAAGTACGAGTAGTCGAGCATGTGTATCGGGGGTGTAGGATCGACATCTTCGGAGTCCAATTCAGTATCGATCTCATACCCATCCCCATGAACGCGATAGACGTAGTAGTTGGGATTGATTGGATGTTTCCAAACCGGGCAACGACAGATGTTGCGGGATAGCTGGTGCGTATTCAGAATCCGAGTGGGGAAGAGCTGATAATGTACGGCAAGGGAAGGAGGATGCAAACGTCGTTCTGCTCCGTCGCGAAGGCACGGAAGTACTTGCAGCAGGGATGTTCGGGCTTCTTGGCATATGCGAAGGCGGACCAGACGGAGGGAAGGATGATGACGGTAGCAGAAGTACCGGTTGTTAGCGAGTACCCAGATGTATTTCCGGAAGATCTGCCTGGCCTACCGCCAGATAGGCAGATTGAATTCGGCATTGATTTGGTGCCTGGTTCAGCTCCAATTGCGCGAGCTCCTTATCGCTTGGCTCCACCGGAGCTTCAGGAGTTGTCGGACCAGTTGTAGGAGCTCTCGGGGACGGGATTTATCCGTCCGAGTAGCTCACCTTGGGGAGCTCCGATATTGTTCATGAAGAAGAAGGATGGAAGTCTCCGCATATGCATCGACTATCGGGGACTCAATAAGGTAACCATCAACAATAGGTACCCTCTACCTAGGATTGACGACCTTTTTTATCAACTTCAAAGAGCGTCGTGGTTCTCAAAGATCGATCTCCGGTCGGGGTACCATCAACTAAAGGTAAAGGAGGCAGATATCCATCAGACCGCTTTCCGAACCTGGTACGGCCATTATGAATTCCTGGTGATGCCCTTCGGTCTTACCAACGCTCCTGCGGCTTTTATGGACCTCATGAATCGGGTCTGCAGGCCGATGCTCGATCGGTCAGTGATTGTGTTCATCGATGACATTCTGGTCTACTCGAAAACGAAAGAGGAGCATGTGGTTCATTTGCGGGAGGTGCTTGAGGTGTTGAGGAGGGAGCGTCTTTACGCTAAATTCTCGAAGTGCGCGTTCTGGTTACAAGAGGTGCAATTCTTGGGCCATGTTGTTAACCAGGAAGGCATCAAGGTGGATCCGTCGAAGATTGAGGCGGTAATGAGTTGGGAGGTTCCGACGACACCAACCGAGATCCGGAGTTTCCTGGGTTTGGCCGGCTACTACCGACGATTCATCCAGGATTTCTCTAAGATCGCGGTACCATTGACACGACTAACGAAGAAGAGCGAACCGTTTGTGTGGGGTGCTGAACAACAGACGGCATTCGAGACCCTAAGACGGAAGTTGTGTGAAGCGCCGGTTCTGACGCTACCAGAGGGAGTAGAGGATATGACGGTTTATTGCGACGCTTCACGTCTTGGTCTAGGGTGCGTGTTGATGCAGAGGGGGCGGGTGATAGCCTACACCTCGAGGCAATTGAAGCCTCACGAGGCTAATTACCCCACGCATGACTCAGAGCTTGCAGTTGTGGTCTTCGCTCTTAAGATCTGGCGGCATTATCTTTATGGGGTGAAATGCACTATCTATACGGATCATCGGAGCTTGAGATATTTCTTGGAGCAGCCGAATCTGAACATGCGTCAGCGGAGATGGCTTGATGTGGTCAAGGACTACGATTGTGAGATACTCTATCATCCGGGCAAAGCGAATGTGGTCGCGGATGCTCTGAGTAGGAAGACGGATCACACACCGCTTCGGATATCTCATCTGAAGATGGTTGTGACAACCTCTTTTGTGGATGTGGTTAGGCGAGCGCAGGAGGAGGCGAGTCGGGAGGAAAATCTGAACGGAGAGCGGATTCGTGGTCAGTTATCCGCTTTGGTCAGAGATAGTCGTGGGTTACTGACTAGATACGGACGAGTGTGGGTTCCTCGTGCGGGCGCGGCTCGGCAGACCCTATTAGAGGAAGCTCACAAGTCCAAATTTTCAATTCATCCGGGAGCTACCAAGATGTACTGGGATTTACGGACCGGTTATTGGTGGCCCGGAATGAAAAGAGACGTGGCTCGTTATGTGGAATCTTGTCTGACCTGCCTAAAGGTCAAAGATGAGCACCAGAGGCCTCATGGTAAGCTGCAACCCCTAGAGATACCCGAGTGGAAGTGGGGGAATATCACTATGGACCTGATCACCAAGCTTCCGAAAACCCCTCAGAAGTTTGACGCGATTTGGGTAATAGTGGATCGGCTGACTAAGAGCGTCCTCTTTCTAGCTATTCGAGAGAGTTCGACCGTGGAGCAGCTAGCGGAGATCTACGTGAAGGAGGTGGTATCGAGGCATGGAGTGCCAGTATCGATTATTTCGGACAGGGACGTGCGCTTTACTTCTCGGTTCTGGGAGAGGTTCCATTCAGAGTTGGGTACCAAGCTGCACTTCAGTATCGCGTACCACCCGCAAACGGAAGGGCAGAGTGAGCGTACGATCCAGACTTTGGAAGATATGCTCAGAGCTTGTGTGCTAGATTTTGGAGGCAGTTGGGATGCGTACCTGCCCTTGGTAGAGTTTTCGTATAACAATAGCTACCACTCGAGCATCGGGATGCCACCGTTCGAGATTCTTTTTGGGAGGAGGTGTCGGACCCCAATCTGTTGGGGCGAGGTAGGACATCGAGTTCTCGGGAGTACTGAGGTGGTGCAGAGGACCACTGAGGATATACAGAGGATTCGGGAGCGGTTGCGGATGGCTCAGAGCCGGCAGAAGAGCTACGCGGATCGACGGAGGTCGGACTTGGAATTTCAAGTAGGTGATCGTGTGTTGCTCAAGGTTTCTCCTTGGAAGGGCGTGATCCGGTTTCGTAAGAGGGGCAAGCTTGGGCCTCGCTACATCGGACCGTTCACGATCCTTGCACGTGTTGGGAAGGTGGCCTACCGATTGGAGCTACCAGCAATGTTGGGTCAGATTCACAACACGTTTCATGTATCTCAACTGCGCAAGTGTCTCGCTGACGAGACGACGCACATTCCTCTAGATGATATTCAGGTAGACGAGAGCCTGAATTACGTCGAGAGGCCGGTAGCGGTGCTAGACCGGAAGATAAAAAGGTTGCGAAGCAAGGAAATTGGAATCGTTAAGGTGCAATGGCGACATCGGAAGGGTTCCGAGTGGACCTGGGAGCCGGAAGCTGAGATGCGAGAGCATTACCCGGAGCTTTTCTCCGATTGATTTCGGGGACGAAATCCCGGTAAGTGGGGGAGAGTTGTAGCATCCCGAAAACCGGTCGGTTTGTTTTATTTTTATCTAATCTTTTAGCTTATTAGTAGTTGGGCTTTGTTAGGAATTGTAGTTGGAACCCAATTAGGAAAGGGGCTTGGTGTAACACCCCAAAATTTGGAGTCAACAAAAACTTTCATTTCGAAAGGTGGTAATACAAATTACGCCAACGCGTGAGCTCTTCCCAAAAATGGGGTATAAAGTAGTATACAATTACAATGTTTGTAACTTAAATGCAGCGGTATAATAACCAACAAGTCTAATTCCTATCAAGGAAAAAGACTACAAAAAGGGTTAACGGTTTCTACTATCAACTCGCGGTCTAGACGGACCGGTCTCTTCACACATCCCCCAAAGCTCACTCTCAATCTCGGCACCTACTTGGGAATAGCGTCCCTAATACCTGAGAGACACATCGACACCAAGCAAGTGTTAGGCTAAAGGAGCCTAGTGAGTTGTATCACAAAATATCGCACATGTGAAAGCATGTAAGACATATGAGATATGCAAGAGTGTATTAACAACAAAATGCATCATGTTAAACCGGTTTATTATTATCTTCGGAAACAATGGGAGCGACCCATTTCCACCAACCAATGCCCCGACATTATCTAATTCCAAACACCTCGATGCCCCGGATTTAGCATGGCGACATCATCAGAGGCCCGCGCACTTCGGAGCCACCCGAAGGCCGGCGACATAGGTACAAACCCGCGACTGTTTGGTGTGGACACATTGCGTTGGTTCGTCCAGGTTATTATCATATAGGATCGTGATACGGAATTTAGCATCGCGTCACGTCCATGGTGTTGCATACAAGACTTCGATACTTAATTTAGCATAGCATCTCGTCCATATCATTCACATACACAACCTCGACACTGAATTTAGCATAGCGTCATTAACAGAGGTATTTATCGAGGGTCTCAAGCCCTTCACATCATTTCATATTTGCCAACATATTCGGATATCAAATCCCTTTTGTAAAATTCCATGGCACGTATACTTTCAAGTATTCCACATAAATACATTCATCCTACTAATTCATGGGTTTAACACATACGATGGTAGCATACGATAATCTACCGCACGTATACAACCATATAATCTAAATCATTCATGTAGGCATAGCTCATCATATGTTCATGGAAAGCTTTAAACTCAATATGACAAGTAGTTCGTACCAAACCCACATTTATCCACAAAATCAAGCAAGGAATGTAAAATCATCAAGATGATGTGCCCTCAGTTTTAACAAAAAGGTTTTAACAACTCACCTTAGGGTTTATACCCGAAACCCCCAATTCTTTCAATTTAGGTCAAATACGAGAACGAACCTAGAATCAAGTAAATCGAACCTTAGGTTAGTTTCATAACTACTATCACATAGATTAACCAACATCAAATGGTTTAGATAAAGCTTACCTAGCCAAATCTTGAACAAGCCCTAGATGAAGAACACCTTGCAACAATGGTGATTCGAGGTTGTGAGAGGTGGAGAAGATGAAGCCATGGAAGTCTCCACCCTCCAAACTAGTAGATCTATCCTCCAACACTTCTCAAAACACGAGTTCCACCTAAAACAATACTAGATCTAAGCCAAGTATGGAAGAAAAGGTTTGGAGATGAAAAACCCCCAAATCGAAGCTTAAACTCGAAGGAGATGAAGAGATTTACTTACACCAACGTTTTTGAACTCCCAAATACTTGAAATCCATTGGTGTAGTCTTGAAGAGCTCGAAAAATCGAGAAGATAGCAATTTGAATCACCAAAAACGGAGTTGTATAGAGAGAGATATGAAGAAATGAAGATAAGGGCTTGAAATCGCATCTTTTAGGTCAGATCAGAAGCATCGGCGGGTTATCGGCGGGTAATACCCGCATGAAACCCGCCCATACACAAAAATCAGCCCGAAACACGTGCGATTCACTGTTTTGGCCATAACTTCTTCGTTATAGCTCCGATTTTGCTCCGGAAAGAACCGTTGGACTCGTATTTCAATTTTCTATCCAACAAGACCATAAAATCCATGATTTAACCCAAAGTCCTATTTTTCATATTTTCCTTAAAAGATCCACAATGGCCCGAAGTTGTGTTAACCAAAATTACGGGTGTTACACTTGGCCCATAGAATTAAATAAATAGAGGGGGAAGGAGTTATCAGATCATTGATTTCTTGGAGAAAAAGAAAGAGAGAGAAAGAGAAATCGAGAAAGAGAGAGAGAGAGAGAGAGAAGTTAGGAGAAGAGGTGTCGGCCTCGTGAATCCGCTCGCGTAAGGTAAGGGTTCCAAACCCTTTTTTTCGTTGTCTATCGTAAGTTAGGGTTTTGATTTGGTTTGTTTCGAGTTTGTTTATGGAGGGTTTTGCGATGGAAATCGTGTTAATGACTGAGTTTTGTTGGGGTTTTGGTTCGGGAATCGATTAGGGTGAGTTAGGACCGAAAAACCTCGGAAAAGTCGAAATTTGCGATTTTTCGACCTGACAGCGCCATTGTGCGACCTCGGCGCGGGTTGCAGGTCGCACGGGACCAGATTTTGGTCTTCGGCGGGTTCCGGCGCGACCTTGACAGTCGCCTCCAGGTCGCCCGGGTGCGAGATGTGTGCGGCGGCGAGTACGCTCGTGAGTTTGGCCTGCGGCAGAAGCCGCTTGGGGCCTGGACGAGATCTGAAGCGACTTTTGGTGCGGGACAGGTTGTACCGGACCTTTCCGTCGCCCGAAAACTCGTATTCCGAGTTCGTTTTAACCTGTATTGTCGAGGAAACTTGGAGGGTTGCTTAGGAACCCGTTTGGTCATCGTTTGGGACTAGTTGAGGGTTTAATTTTTAGCGGTAAACACACGAATCTAAGTTTCGATTCGTGGGGTTTGAGTAGAGATCTAATGGTTGGTAATTTAAATTGTACGCGTTTGGTTGAATTGTGTACGGAACACTTTATTACGCGTGCTTATTGTGATACGAGGTGAGTGGGTTTACGTGCTTTATATTGTGTCATGTATGAATGATGATGTGATATGTTGGGCCGGGTCGTAGGACGATCCGAAGAGTGGGTAACCACTAAGGCCGGACCGCGAGGTGGTCTGAATAGCGGGAAACCGTTAAAATGTGATGTTTTATGTGGATGATATATATATATATATATGCTCGGTATATCGTATGTAATTACTTGCTCACTAAGCGGTTGTGTTTACCCCACGTTACTCATTTTTTTAGGTGCTAGTTCGAGCGTGGATACAGGCAAGGCTCCGGCTTGATGATTCTGGCGATGGCATTCCGATTAAACATGGATTATTTTATTTAGTTGGTTATTTTTATTAATTTAGGGGATTTTTGAATGATTATTTATCTAACTAGACGAATGGTTTTCTTGAGATGTTTTTTCATAATTCAACACTTTTATTTAAAAAAAATGGTTTGAAATATGGGTGTTACAATATCAACATACATACAATATAATTTATTTTATATGTTTTTTTTACATTCTCGTTTTCATTTTACATCTTTATCAATATTTTTATTACTATTTTATGTTATAAAAAAATTATCTAGTTATTTTTTATCTATACTATCTATATCTATACTATTATGTAAAGAGAATATTACAATTAATTCAAACAAATTGTTG
>CM058042.1:67123547-67170584 GCA_030169165.1 Centaurea solstitialis
ACGGTGAAGCCTGAAATCCAGTTTTAGGTTCGACTTCGACGGGTACTGCTGCTCCGGGTAATTTTGTGAGTAACGCGAACAATTTTTGGTTTTGCTCTTCCAGGGATTTCAGTCGTACGTTTAGAGGATCTTCAACGTTTATTGGGTTTGTCGGGATACAACTAGAAGCGATTCCAGTACTGGGTGGTATTGTCGTATGAATGGTGGAACTAGCAGCTGTGGGTATATGACCAGGGATAGGAATTTGTTGGGAAAAAGGTTCGAACGTGAACATAGGTGTTCCTTGAGGCATAGAAGGTGGACCTCGAGGCATAGGCGGCGGACCATGAGGTATTGGTGGAATAAATTGTGGTAAAGATGGTCGTACGTTGTCGTATTGTTGGTTTACAGTTGGAAATGGCATTGAGGCATTGAACTGTGGTCGAAGCGGTGGTCTTAGATGTTGAGGAGGATATTGTGGAGGGATAGACATTGGGATTGTCATCGATGGTCCAGGTAGAGCTCGGAGACGCTGAATTTCGTTGTTAGCCTCTTGCAATTGTTGCTGGAGTGACGCTATGAATCCGTTATCCATTGTCCTGCGCAAATAGCTCAAAGAGAACTCAAAGAAAAGGTTAGTACTAAGGCGCACTTTTCACCGAATGAAATTTTTCTCAAAACGGAGCCCCACGGTGGGCGCCAAACTGTTTATGTAAAAAATTACACAACTCGATGTCGAACAAAACTTGTGTGAGGCTTAACCGTCGAGAGAAAGAAATTACAATCAATGATAAGTGCGGAAAAAGTAAAATGAGACAAATAATTTGATGACGCAGGAAAAACCTCACGACGGAGGAAAAAACCTGCGGTCGACCTAAAAGATAAGTCGACAGAGCACTATGATCACCAATCAGGGGTGATGTCCTTCAAGTATACAGCTTTGATCGTACGATTACAACTGAGAAAACTATGAAATCGAATGTAAATTACAGATGATTCGCTAGAATAATGATTATAGAACTTGTGAGCTTCGGGTAGAACTTCGTGTCCCGAAATACTGGCTTGATCCTTCTTATATAGTAGCTTGAAAATAACGGTCCAACGGTATTGTGGCTCATCAATGATTGAATTGTAACCGTCCAACGTTATTGTCTTCAATTAATGCTCGGAGAGTAACTGTCCAACGGTACTGCTGAGAATTAATGTCCAGATTGTAACCGCTGCTAGAATCTTGCTTGTAACGGTCGTTCTTTGATGCTGTCGAACGATACATAACTTACGACTTGTTCGATGTAGTGATGATCTTCGACAAGCATAGCATAGTACTCAATTTCCGATTTCCTCAAAGGTGGACAATTGTTGGATATTATAATCAGCTTGCCTGCATAAAGGATATAAACTTCATATATTTATTCGTTAGTATCGTCGTACGTTCATTGTCGTTATCGTTCGACTTATCCGATGTATTCGTTCGATGTTTAATGATCTTTGTTCGATAGTTCTTTTAGGCTTTATTTCAGGACCTTATCTTAATACAGGACTATCGTCCTAATATTTATCTTATGACTATAATCGATTGTCGTGCGATCGTAGATTTTTACCCTAACAGTTTCCACCCTAACATTTGCAGGTGGCTTCCAAACAATGAACAAAATCAAATCAGACAAGCTATTGAACAAAATCAAACCATTTCAAGAATTTACTATTCATTTATAAAAGAACCCCTTGCTAAATACAGCCACTACATTCTTTGTGGCATTGATTTCTTCTATGCAACCTTGAATTTCAAGAGGATTTGCAGATTGCATTTCATAGACTTGTTTAAGGCATGCTTTCTCTTCTTCTTGCACTAGTTCAATTTACATGTGGTTACAATTTGAAGAAAAGCGAAAGGGAGGAGTAGGGACCCTGGCCGGAGTGCAGCACTGCCAAAGATCATGATGAAGCAGCGTTGGATACGATGCAAAAGCAGCGCCGGAAAAGACGAGATGAAGCAGCCCCGTCGAAGACGATGAAGAAGCAGTGCCGGAGAGGACAAGATAAAGCAGTACCGTCGGAGACGATGAAGAAGCAGCACCGGAGAGAGGACTAGATGAGCAGCGCTGGAGTATGGAGAAGATGCAAAAAGAAGCGTATTTGGAGTATGGAGATGGAGGTTAGGGTTTAGAGTAAACACACCCAAAGAGAGGTTGTGGTATTTTTCTTTTTTCATTTAATAATATATCTAATACTATAATATGTATATTTTATAAAATTTAAATAGAAAACTAAGAAAATATATAAATGACTAAAATACCCCTGTTTGGTTTGAGTTTAACGGAATAAGTTAACGACCGTTAGAAGGAAGTGTGAGAATATGTGGAAAACCCGTGCTGGGGTTGCGTGTATTGATAACAATATATAGATACAAATGTTACAATGGGGTCCCTGAACAGTACAATATTTAACACACCCCCGTAGTTTGATCGGGAGGTAAACGAATGTTCAAACTATTTCTAAAATCTAGAAACAAAGTTGCAGGTAGACCCTTTGTAAAAATATCAGCATACTGATAGGCGGATGGAACATGCAAAACACGCACATGACCAATCGCAACACGCTCCCTAACAAAATGTAAATCTATTTCCACATGCTTGGTTCTCTGGTGCTGAAAAGGGTTAGATGCTAGGTACATGACACTGACATTATCGCAGAAGACAACAGTGGCACGAGAGAGAGGACAACACAACTCAAGGAGGAGATTTCGCAACCAAGCAGTTTCAGCAACCACATTGGCTATCCCCCGGTACTCGGCCTCGGCACTAGAGCGGGAAACAAACATGCTGCCGTTTGGAGGACCAAGATACGAGATTGTCACCCAGATAGACACAAAACCCTGAGGTGGACCGACGTGTGTTAGGACAGCCGGCCCAGTCGGCATCCGAATAGGCAACCAAGCGATCAACGGCTGACGCCTTAAGATGAAGACCATGAGACAGAGTACCCTTTAAATACCGTAGAATGCGTTTAAGAGCATTGAGATGCGGAAGACGCGGGTCATGCATAAAGAGACAGACCTGTTGGACGGCATAGGCAATATCAGGACGAGTAAAGGTCAGATACTGCAGGGCACCAGCAAGACTTCGATATAAGGTGGGATCAGGAACAGGCTCACCATCAATAGCAAGCTTTGTTTTGGTGTCAGCCGGAGTGCTGCAGGGATTGCACGAGACCATATCAGCTCGTGCTAGAATCTCCTGAGCAAAGGCAGATTGAGAAAGAAAGAGTCCAGACTTGCTACGAGACGCAGCAATTCCTAAGAAGAAGGATAACGGACCCAAATCAGACATGGGAAACTCAGAGGATAACTTAGAGATAACCATGGAGATAAGAGTGGGAGAGGAGGCAGTAAGAATAATGTCATCGACATAAAGAAGGAGGTAGATAGTATCAGATCCGCGATGATACGTGAAAAGAGAGGTGTCAGTCTTACTGCTAAGAAAACCTAAAGAGGAGAGGTAGACAGCAAAACGATGATACCACGCACGGGGTGCCTGCTTAAGGCCATAAAGAGCCTTGCGTAGGCGACATACATGATCTGGAAAAGAACGGTTTACATAGCCAGGAGGCTGACGCATGTAAACAGTTTCAGTGAGATCACCATGGAGAAAGGCATTCTTAACATCAAGCTGATGAATAGGCCAGTTGCGGGAGATGAAGATGCTAAGAACCGTGCGAATAGTAGCAGGCTTGACAACGGGACTGAAAGTGTCATCAAAGTCCAGTCCGGGTTGCTGTGAGAAACCCTGAGCAACAAGACGGGCTTTGTAACGCTCAAGACGTCCATTCCTGTCAAACTTATGGCGAAACAGCCAACGATTGCCAACTATGTTAGCATCAGAGGGTTTAGGTACCCGATCCCACGTGTAGTTAGAAAGAATGGCAGTCATTTCAGCATCCATGGCGGCCCGCCAATGAGGGTCACACATGAGCAGGAGACCGAGGAATGGGAGAGATGTCAGTAGTGATCGAAAGGTTGAAGATCTGTTTAGGCTTAAGAGAGCCTGTGCGTGAGCGAGTGGTCATCGGATGACCGGAGGTAGTAGTCGGAGCAGGAGGCTGAGAAGGCTCAGCAGAAGAAGCAGAAGGAGAAGAAGAGGTGCCAGAAGGTTCAGCAGGTGGGGGCTGAGAGGAGGAGATAGAAATAGAAGGACCAGCAGCCAGGGGATGGGAGGAAGTATCGACCATAGGAGAGAGGGAAGGAAGGGAATCATCAACTTCAAACGCGTCGTAGTCTTCCGAGGAGGGACGAGGCTGGAAGTCAGGAAACGGAAAGTGGGTTTCATCAAAGTTGACATGACGGGAGATGATGACCTTTTGCGTGATGAGATCTAAGCAACGATACCCACGATAATCCGTACTGGGACCGAGGTAGACACAGGCAGAGGATCGAGGAGCAAGCTTGTGGGCACTAGTGGGCGAAGTGTTGGGATAGCACAAACACCCAAAAACTAGCAAATGAGAATAGGTAGGAAAGAAACCAAACAACACCTCAAAAGGAGTCCTGTACTGAATGGTGGTGGACGGAATTAGGTTGAAGGTGTGAATAGAAGAAAGAAGAGCCTCAACCCAGAATTTGGGTGGGAGAGATGCTTGGATGAGGGACGTGCGGAGGGTGTTATTGATAGTGCGAATAGTGCGTTCAACTTTTCCATTTTGTTGAGACGTATAAGGACAAGAAAAACGTATTTTGATGCCATGAGTTTTAAGAAAATCCAAGAAGGGTTGGTTGTTAAAATCACGACCGTTATCACATTGGAAAAGCTGAATGTCTGTTTTAAATTGGTTTAGAACATAAGCACGAAACGTTTTAAAAACAGAAAACACCTCAGATTTAGCACGTAAAGGAAATACCCATAAGAAGTGAGAAAAATCATCCAAAAAGTGAACATAATATTTAAAACCACTCAAACTAGTAACAGGTGAAGTCCATAAATCAGAATGAATAAGTTCAAACACACGAGAAGTTTTAGTAGTAGATAAAGAAAAAGGTAAACGACAATGTTTTCCTAACTGACAAGCATGACATAAAGTAGAAGTTTGACTAGAGCAAGCAATGAACTTGCGTGACACAAGAAACTGGAAGATAGCAGCACCCGGATGACCAAGCCGTCGATGCCAGACGTCAAAGGAAACAGCAACGTTAGCCGAGGCAAGAGCAGACCGAGGTGCGGGAGGGAGAACGGGATAAAGATCATGGTGATCATTGTCGCAACGCTGGAGAAAAGACCCTGTTTTAAGATCCTTCACAGTGAAACCAAACGGATCAAACTCAACAGAAACAGAATTATCTATGGTAAAACGACGAACAAAGATAAGGTTTTTGATTAGTTTATCAGAGACTAAAACATTTTTAAGATGAAGGGGGTGAAGGGAATAGGGTAATGTACATTGACCAATGTATCTAGCAGGAACCATAGCACCATTACCAACCTGTATGAAATTAGAATTACAAGGAGTTAGAGAGTGCATTGTACCTTGATTGAAGGTCATATGCCTGGTTGCACCCGAATCCATATAAAAATTGTTGTCCTGAGGCGCCTGAACAGACATGGCCTGAAACACAGAAGATAAATCAGTATACTGAGGCTGACTGTACTGAGTGGCATGGCCTCCAAAGGAAGACGGAGGAGGCGGTGGCACAGGTGTGGGCTGCTGCATGGGCTGGCCGTACGGAGACGGAACGGGCACTGGGTGTGGAGGCTGATGTTGCCCGTACAGGTACTGAGATGATGGCACTGGCGGCGGATGAAAAGTATGCGATGAGGGATTCTGAGGAGCACTGAACATCGTGGGGGATGGCTGAAGAGCCCCTGCCCCAAAGGAGTGCACAGGAGGTGCACCAAGAAGGCCTGGCTGAGCTGGTGGAGCATGAGGAGAAGCCCCAAAGTACGCCTGAGAGTGTCCCTGATTGCCTGCTGATGCGGTAAATATTAACTATAAAAAGCGTAACAAGTTTTAACCTCTAATGCCTAACCACCTATTACCACATTCACAGGCAAGCGTACCTGATCGATAGCAATATAGCGTAGGAAAGTCCAGGTATCGTATCTACCACTGGGAATGGTCAAGTAACAGACTGGTAATCCTATTAGTTTAATTAATCTAAGGCTATGGGGGGGGTTTTTGAGAAAATGATTTGAAAACTAAATTAACAACTAAAGAACTAGAAAGCAAAATAAAAACTGATTTAACAATAATAAAGAAAACAGTAGCACTTATCATGGCATAGTGAATCCCCAAGTGGATAATTAAGTTACATAAAAGTATGATTGATTTGGCTATTGTAAGGATTTAAGTCTGGGACACCCTAACATGCAGATAATATGATTGTCAACTAGAATGGTCCTCCTAGTCCCAATACCTAGGCTGATTGTCAGACAACCTAAATATCAGTCACCCAATCCTATCTCAACTAAACGGTGTTTTACAATCTAGTTTCTCTCGGTCCAAGAAACCACTTAACCTAATTCTCCGAGGTCTCGAAGGATAAGTCAAGAGAGGTTGATTAACCCAATGGAGTCTACTTTTTTGGTCCAAAAGCAAACCCAACCAACGAGTTCAAACACACGAAATAGCAGGAATCAAATTGGAATCATAAAACCACATTCAATTAACCAAAACAAATCAATAATCATTAAAACCATAAAATCATATCCACATGGTTCATCTACCACGATAAGTACTACATAGAAAACTACTCACTACTCATAGCTAGGAAAACAGAATAAGTATAGATAAAGACAGACATTCTACCGACCATACAGCTACAGATGATTAATCGAGTATCCATATCGGCGCAGCGTCTCCTCTCTCCGCACTTGATTCTCCCTCCAAACCACTAACCAACTGGTACAACTGACCCTTTTACTGTATTTTTCTGTCTAAGAATGCATATGGAACTGAAGGCTGAGAACAGTATTTAAAAGAAGGTCCGGAAGCTGTTTCGCGTTCGCCAAGTAGGCGTTCGCGGCGCGAAACACTTAAAAACCCTACTCCTTCTATTTTTGGCAAATTCTGGAATCTTCTTGAGAGTGCAAATGCCAATTTCGCGGCGCTAAACTTCATCTTCGCGGCGCTAAGTTGATAAAAAGCAGGAACCTTCTCGAATATCAGTCTTGGCGGCGCCAAAACCTTCACTTCGCGATCGCTAAAACTTCCTGTTTTGTACTTTTCCAACTTTCGCACAATTTCGCCTATTTTCCGCACTTTTTAGCTCCGTGTTCTCCAATACCTTCAAAAGTAACAAACATACCAATTCGTGAGTAATTAGGTGAGAATTAAGTGATAAACGGGGTAAATTCAACCAATTAAGCACCACCAAAACATGTATAATTTTGGTGTTATCAAAATCCCCACACTTAAGCTTTGATTGTCCTCAATCAAAAGACTGAAAGATAAGAAAGATGACACCAAAATTATCTCCACCCAAGATCATCCAATAAGACAAAGAATACTCACATAGTCAGACACAAAGACAAGACATATCAAGCAATCGAATACCAAGGTGGACCTTTTACCCTCACATAGTATGAATAATAATCTGAAGTGTATCTCTCGGGGGTAAAAGTGTAAAAAGTGATCTCACCAATACTCGACCAATTCCCTCATGCATAAGCTTGGCACTGAATCTAATCTCCACCACTGAGAAGTTGTCAACCGTCAAGAGGACTTAGGGGTTGTAATGTTAGGCTAAGGTTAAGGGTAGGATAAAGGATATATGAGTGGCTAAGGGTATTGCAACAAAAACTTGAAAACTCAATTTGTAATGATCCAAACAGTAAAGCACAAAATCTGATTCTCAAACAATGAAACTATCGGGATGAGCATATCTCTCTCTCTTCTTTTTTTTTCTTTTTTTCTTTTAGAATCGGCCTAAGCCTATGGCTTATTTGTGGCACAAATTCTTTTTCACACTTTTAAGCTCACTTTTTTTTTTCTTGACTCTTTTGATATTTTCTTTTCTTTTCTTTGAGTCTCATCTTTTCTTTTTTCTTTCTTTTCTCTTTTTCAGAGCAGCAACTATGTTGCTTTTGGCTCTTCTCTCATGCTCTTATCAATCCCATAAAAACTATCAGATTTTTGAAAAACTGGATCAAACATCTCAAGTATCAAATTTAAGTTACGGCCAAAAGATAGATAAAACAATTAGGCTCAAGGGTATATGGTGAATTGGGTAAAGAAACGAAAGGCTAAGGCTCAAAAAATGGTTTCAAGGGTGAAAGTGTTATAAGTGAACATCTTTTCAGAAATTGGCTAGGCAAATTAAATAACCCTATGATGAGGTTATCTAACGAAGGCTAAAAGGGTTAGAAACGAAGGCCTCTATCAGTGCAATGGTGATAAATACTTCTCTTATGTGGTCTCGACAAGAATTCTAGTGACAAGTTCTACCTTGGGTCAAAGTCGGTATTCCTCCACACAAATGAATTAATTAGGCTCAATCTCTCAAAGGAATCGGGTGAGGCACTCATGGTAATCAGTATTCCAAGGTATTCTCCTACTCAAACAGTCTCATCTCATGTCCTCCTAAACAAGCAACTCAGTCTCAAAAACAATCTCAGATTTTGAAAAAAATTGGGGTCAAACTTCAAAGCTTTCAAAAATTTGAAAAACGACAATCACAAGCATAAAGTGTACCCAATAAGCAAGCAGACAAGTCAACATAACCCCCTCCCCACACTTAAAATTTGCAGTGTCCTCAATGCAACAGTTAAAACAATTAAGGAGTAATTGGGAAAAAGAGAAACTTCCCGGGTTATTTGACTTGTTCTGATCTGAGAGAGATTATTCCGGAAATCGTACCCGATGCAGAATCATAAACAGCTGTATCTAAAAACAAAAAGAAAAATAAAAGGTAAAAAGAACAAAATAAAATAAACCAAACTAAGCAAACAATTAAAATCCTAAACAATCCAAACAAAAAAAATAAAAGATATAGCAAACACAAACACAAACAAAAATAAAATTGTTTAGACAACCATATCGAATAGAGAGATAAAAGAGATATCAATAGGGGCCTCGAGGTTGGTTACGCCAATCCTCGAAAGTGGGATAACCGGGCGGTGCATCGTCGGAGAATGGCCAAAACTGCGATGCAGCAAAAGGAGTCGCAGGTGCAACACCAAAGTGGGAGGCCATTCGGTTCATCAATCCACTTTGCCAGTTGGCTTGGTGGAGAGCCTCCGTGGTGTTATACTCCATATGCTGATGATGTCGGCCATAAGTAAGCTGCATCTCCGATAAACGATTACTCAGGTCTTCATAACCCGAGTGCCCCGCTTCATCCGTCGGTTGTTCGTCCTCGTTCGCCCCGCTCGCTTCACCGGTTTCTTGGGTACTCCTCGTCCTCCTTCTTGGCTCGTGTGTTTGTGGATAAGGGATCCACGTGAACTGATCTCCGCCAACCAAGTGATCTACCGCAGCTGCCCCCATTCCTCGGAGTTGCTCCATGTCGATCAAACCCATCTCCCCGAGGCTCGTCATCGAGGCAATAGCATCATCGGTTAGAACCCCATAATGCCTAGCCAAACGGGTGACATATTGGCCACCGGCCATCCGGCTACCCTCGCGATAACCGCCTCCCTTCATGAGTTGCATGGCGACGATATAGGGAGCGTTCGGGTATTTGTCATCCGTGGTGAGTTGCTCGAGAAGCCAAAGATCATAGGTCGAGATCTTCTCCTCACTCGAGGAACGTGCATTGACCGCATTAACAAGCATCCGATGATAGAGTCGGTCCGAAGAAGAGAGAAGGCTTTTGACCTTGAGATTGCCACCATAGTTGCCACTTCCGAGAACTGCCCAAGATAAACTGGGATCGAAGTCGTCCGGCCTCTTTCCGCTGGCGAACATGTACTCCACGAATCCGGGAGCCTCCACCTCGGCTTGGGTATATATCCCCAAAGCCACCGCCAAGTCGACCAAAGAGATCGAATGCCAAACACCACCGAGTCGAAAACTCATGCACGGCTGGTAAAACTCATCAAGGGCTTTCTCTTCCTCAAACCGAAATGTAGCCACGAACTCCAGAATGAGCTCTCGGTAAAGGGTCTCGGCAAAATCAAAGATGCGCTCCCAAGCATGGCAAATAAAGTACTCGGAGCCTTCCTCATCGTACGCATGCTTCTCCAATTTGGCTCCGATCTCATTTCTCATGCCCATAACTTGGAGAAGATCCCAATCTACTCTCCTCGGGACCAGGATTTGACGGGACGCGAGTCGGTCGACAATCTTTCGGTAATGCTCACGCCTTTGATCATTCAACGTTGGATCGTTCCCAAAATAGGTGAAGACGTGACCTCCACCCGGCGCACGAAAATTAGGGACCGATGAGGTTGACGAACGAGTTCTTTGTCTCTACAAAATCCAAATAAACAATGTCTTAGTCCAAGTGTATCCAATATGATCAAGACAAAGTTCATATCATTCAAACCAATGAGACAAAATTCCAAGGCTAACAATTCAAGCTAAACGATACATGTATTGCGATTCAAAATGAATGGGATGTGTAACATCCCCACACTTGAGCTTTTAGCCAAGGTTCTACTAACACAATCTAGTAAAATCAAAAGATGGGGATTTTGGGTGTAAAATCCCCACACTTAGCATTCAAGCACAATCCGACTAAATTCAATAACCCATTAACTAGCATGCTATAATGAAATTGCACTCTAAGAACGAAGTATGCATCAATCAAGAATTCTAACCATCAATGGTGCACTCTAGAACAACTCCAATTCCATACAATTCACCAGTGAAGGTCCAACAAGCTAGATTCAACAAGCAAAACACATGCCAAAACTATTTTTCCATCAAAAATCATAGCATGCAATCCAAATCAACAATTAATTACACAATGGGGTTTCAATTCAAGATAGAATCTATGAAAACCTAGAACCACCATTGTTGCCCCAAATCATGAATTCACTACACCAAATCGAGCTTAACCAACGAAATCAAGTTAGGAAACATACCTTTTGTGCCATTGTGGATGAAATTGAAGCTTAAGATTTTCGAACTTGGCAAGGACGTGAGAGGATTTCGCGGCGCCGAGAGAGAAATTAGGTTTTTGTGTTTTGAAAAAGTGAAAAATGAGGGTTTAAAAACCGTCAGGGCCGACTTCGCGTCGCTAAGCCTAAGGCTTCGCGTTGCGAAGAGGCGGTTTCCAAGAATTCAAAATTGTAAAATCGATTCTCGCGTCGCCAAACATACCACTTCGCGTCGCCAAGTTCAAAAATTTTTACCTGATGTTGGTCTGGACAGACTTCGCGTCGCCAAACTAAAGGTTTGGCGTTCGCGAAATCTTTCTGTTTCCACCTTTTGAAAAATTCCGATTCGTGTCGGTTTTCGTCGATTTTGGCTTCTATCCCTTCTGAATGGTTACCTAAGCAATACAAAACAAAAACATTAGTAAAAACTCACACGAAAAACACTAAAACTGAAAATAACGAAAAATGCTCGGGTTGCCTCCCGAGAAGCGCTTCATTTTTTACTGGGTCTAGAGCTCGACCCCGCTTTCGGCTCATTTCTTGGCTCGTCGGGCTGACGAACCCCTTTTCTTTCGATGTTCCTTCTTGGAGGGTCCCGGATTGGTAGATATCTCCTTTGGTTGTATCGGATTCGGGTAGTCCTCCGTCTTCTTTCGGCCCATTTGTTCATGAGGTAGCAGTGGGCGGTTCGGGACCTTCTTATAGGTAAGAGAAGGATCTTCATAAGGCTCCTCGAGATGTCTAACCGGCTCTCCGTTGGGATCAAAGTACAAACGGTTTTCTCCATACCCCATGCTCGTAACTTGATTTCGCATGTCCGTATTAACTTGGGCGGTATGCAGAAAAGCTCTCCCGAGAATGATAGGGATCTCCGTGTCCTTCGGGAGGTTGGCTATGATAAAGTCCGTATAGTAGACGAAATTTCCGATTCGAATCGGAACTGCTTCCGCTATCCCCAACGGTTTGGTCATGTACCCGTTCACTCCTCGATATTGATAATCCGTCGGCTCGATCTTCTTGATACCCATTTTCCTACAAAAACAAGAAGGCATCATGTTAAGTGCGGCACCTGAATCAATTAAAGCAAGACCTTTGTATTTAGAACAAGAAATAGGTAAACTGTAACTTCCCGGGTCATGCTTGATTGGTGCGATATAGATGAGCTCTTCCTTGTCCGGTTTCTCTTTCTCCTTCTCTTTTCCTTTCATTTCTTTCTTTGGTATCACGAACTCCGCGTATCCACCTTGCTTTCCATCCTCATCCTCGTTCTCGTCATCACTTGATGTGTCCGAATCATTAAGCTTAAGATGCTCGAACGAGATTGTGAACCCCTCCGAATCGTAATCCGTGGCATATTCGGGCTCACTTTCACTGTCGCTATCCACGTACTTTTTGTTGTAAATATCTGTCCACGCCTTCTTTGACTTCGTTCCGGCCATCATGAGCATCGGCTTTGCGTTTTCCATCTTTGGATTGACTTGGGTTTGCGTCGGAAGTTCTCCTTGGGTCCTCTCGGCTAATGTTTGAGCAATGCGTCCAACCTGCAATTCCAAATTTTGAATTATGCTCTGATGGTTACGCAAATATGACCCTACCTCATCATTGATTTTCTTTTGCGCGTCCATGAACTGGATGAGTCGGTCCTCGATAGAAATGCGTGGCTCTCCCTCCGTGCGTTGGTTCGGTTGATTTGGTGCAAAGAATCCGGGAGGTCGTGGATTGAAGTTACGGTTGTTGTTCCACCTCCCTTGGTAATCGCCCCGGTTAAGATAATTAACTTCCTCCGGTGTCATCATCGGGCGATTCGGACAATCCTTAGTCAAATGTGGACCCTTGCACTCCTCGCATCCAACCTGCAAAGCATGAACAGATTTAATTAGTTCATCTATTTTTCGTTCAAATTTTACCTGTTGGTTTTTCACAGCAGCTATTTCATCCGATGGATCAAAATCGGTTGAGATTTTCCCGGCCATTCTTGGAATTTGTAAGCGCTTGTCCGTCCTCCAATCTATGTTGTGTATGAGCATGTCTTCGAGGAGCTTATAACCTTCCGTGGGCGTTTTATACATGAAGACACCTCCAGCAGATGAATCTAATGTAGCACGTGAAGAGTAAGCAAGCCCACTGTAGAAAGTTTGGACTTGTTCGCTCTTAGTCAATCCGTGACTCGGGCACGAATTTAGAAGGTGTTTGAAACGCTCCCATGCTTCGGATATGGTCTCCCCGTCATCTTGTTGGAAGGATCGGATGTCGGCTTTCAACTTGTCGATCTTAGATGGTGGAAAAAATCGGGAAAGGAAATTGGAACGCAATCCTTCCCAAGTAGTGATCGAGCTTGGCTCTAACGAACGCAGCCAAGCTCTAGCTTCTCCGGCGAGTGTGAGAGGAAAGACTCGGAGACGAATCGCATCATCTCGGCCTTCCTCGGTTTTGAACAGATCACAGATATCCACGAAGTTCTCCAAATGCACGATAGGATTGCTATCGTTTTTCCCGTCGAAGGTAAGGTCCTTGATCATGTGAAGGAGCTTCCCCGGGATTTCCTTGTTTAGATTCGGCTTCGTGATCGGATTCGTGGGAACAGTTGGAGCGGCCCTCCTGGCGGTCCACATCGGTGCTTCTTCTCCCATCTCAAAAATCAAAGCTCTCGGGCGAACTTTGTTGGCTCTCGTCTTTTTGTTTCTTTTTTCTGAATTCCCTCTCCGGTTCCTCAAATGGCTCTAACAAATTTGCCGTGACTGAAACCACAACAAACAGTTACGGGCAACTTGCGGGAAACAAAGAGATAATAATAATTATAATAAATAAAGAAAAACTAAAAAGCAAAAACTTGCAAGGGATGTAATCCCTCACAAGGATCGATTAACAAAACTAACAAAGATCAAAAGTCTAAATACTACCGTTCCCCGGCAGCGGCGCCAAAAACTTGATGCGGTAAATATTAACTATAAAAAGCGTAACAAGTTTTAACCTCTAATGCCTAACCACCTATTACCACATTCACAGGCAAGCGTACCTGATCGATAGCAATATAGCGTAGGAAAGTCCAGGTATCGTATCTACCACTGGGAACGGTCAAGTAACAGACTGGTAATCCTATTAGTTTAATTAATCTAAGGCTATGGGGGGTTTTTGAGAAAATGATTTGAGAACTAAATTAACAACTAAAGAACTAGAAAGCAAAATAAAAACTGATTTAACAATAATAAAGAAAACAGTAGCACTTATCATGGCATAGTGAATCCCTAAGTGGATAATTAAGTTACATAAAAGTATGATTGATTTGGCTATTGTAAGGATTTAAGTCTGGGACACCCTAACATGCAGATAATATGATTGTCAACTAGAATGGTCCTCCTAGTCCCAATACCTAGGCTGATTGTCAGACAACCTAAATATCAGTCACCCAATCCTATCTCAACTAAACGGTGTTTTACAATCTAGTTTCTCTCGGTCCAAGAAACCACTTAACCTAATTCTCCGAGGTCTCGAAGGATAAGTCAAGAGAGGTTGATTAACCCAATGGAGTCTACTTTTTTGGTCCAAAAGCAAACCCAACCAACGAGTTCAAACACACGAAATAGCAGGAATCAAATTGGAATCATAAAACCACATTCAATTAACCAAAACAAATCAATAATCATTAAAACCATAAAATCATATCCACATGGTTCATCTACCACGATAAGTACTACATAGAAAACTACTCACTACTCATAGCTAGGAAAACAGAATAAGTATAGATAAAGACAGACATTCTACCGACCATACAGCTACAGATGATTAATCGAGTATCCGTATCGGCGCAGCGTCTCCTCTCTCCACACTTGATTCTCCCTCCAAACCACTAACCAACTGGTACAACTGACCCTTTTACTGTATTTTTCTGTCTAAGAATGCATATGGAACTGAAGGCTGAGAACAATATTTAAAAGAAGGTCCGGAAGTTGTTTCGCGTTCGCCAAGTAGGCGTTCGCGGCGCGAAACACTTAAAAACCCTACTCCTTCTATTTTTGGCAAATTCTGGAATCTTCTTGAGAGTGCAAATGCCAATTTCGCGGCGCTAAACTTCATCTTCGCGGCGCTAAGTTGATAAAAAGCAGGAACCTTCTCGAATATCAGTCTTGGCGGCGCCAAAACCTTCACTTCGCGATCGCTAAAACTTCCTGTTTTGTACTTTTCCAACTTTCGCACAATTTCGCCTATTTTCCGCACTTTTTAGCTCCGTGTTCTCCAATACCTTCAAAAGTAACAAACATACCAATTCGTGAGTAATTAGGTGAGAATCAAGTGATAAACGGGGTAAATTCAACCAATTAAGCACCACCAAAACATGTATAATTTTGGTGTTATCACCTGCAAAAGAGTGAGACCTTGCAGAGACATTAGTATTACCCCCCCCCCCCCTTGGAAGCAAAACGCCCATTATTTTTCCCTTTATTAGGTTTATTTTTCGGTTTTCCATTTTGAGCAGAGGAAAACAAGGCAGCGGAAGAGGTAAGAGGAGGATCTGTATGGGATTCAATAGACTCTTCACGAGACTCATGAAGAAGAAGCATGTTTTTCGCTTCAAGAAAAGAGGGAAAGGGTTTGGTGTTGGTGATGACATCTATAGTGCTGTGATATGAGGGAGGTAACTAACGCAGGATTTGCATGACAAGTTCAACTTCATCAATTTTGGAGTCACAATCAGCAAGGGCATCAGCCAGATTTTTTAATTGGTGATAAAAATCAGTAATGGACAAGGCACCCTTTTTGGTGTTACGAAATTGCTCTTGTAGCTGAAGCATTCGAGACATCTTATTATTTAGAAAGAACTCGTCAAGTTTATCCCAAAGGTCTTTAGCTGTACAGTTATCACTCGAGATGATTTGCAGTAGATTTGCATCACAGGTAGAGTAAAACCAAGATTTGATGCGGGAGTCAATTGCCTCCCAGTCCTCATCATCATCACCAGCAGGTTTAGACTTGCCAGTGATGTGACCATGGACTTTGGCACCTTTGCACATATCAAGAAAAATTCGACGCCAAAGTTTGTATTTGGAACCGTCGGTGGAAAGTTTAAAACTAAATTGTGAGTAGACATTTGTGAGAGCAAAGACAAGTTGGCTAGCAGTGGGGCTAGTGAGGGTACTGTTTTGTGAAGAGGTCGACATTGCAACAAAATGAAAAACACACAAAAAAATAAAGCTAATAAAGTGCGAGAAAATAGATGAATGTCAAGCTTAACCGTGGGTAGTGGGATAGTAATGTACCACAAACCCTATACGCAATGGTGGAGATGGTGACCGATTGCAAAACGGTGTTAGGACTCTCGCACGCAATCTGAAAGAAAAAACAGCAGCCTTTGTTTTTTTTTTAATATAAATAGGGGCTGGCTTTTCTTTTCACAACAAACAGCAGCTTTGTGTTCTTTTCACAACAAACAGCCAAGAAACAGCCGGCTGTCGTGTGGATGCTCCGGCGAAGGTCAGGCGACAAGTGTGGTTACTCCGGCGAGAGGCACGGCGAGCAACAGGTCCGGCGAGATGCAGATCCGGCGGGGTTACGTCACCGAAACAGATCCGGCGAGATGCAGTCCGGCGAGATGCAGATCCGGCGCCGCTAAGACGTAGGGTTCCGGCGCGGGTACTCCACAGATCGTGGAGGAGATGGCGACGGCAGAGATTTAGGGTTCCGGCGCTCTCGTAACGGCGCGGCGGAGATGGATAGGGAGGAGACGCGGCCAAGTGCAGGTGTACGGCGATCGTGGTTGCAGCAGTGACCGAAAGGCGGCGGTGGCGTTCGTGGTTGCGAGATAGAGCAGAGGGGAGGAACGCCGGCGACGGCTGACGCTATGGACACGAGAGAAGAGTCACTAGGAATAGGAGGAAGGCCGGAGTTGGTGGCCGGCGGCGGCTGACGGTGGTCGCCGGCGGCGGCGGTAAAGGTAAAGGAAAAAATTAGGGTTTTCTTAAAATTAGGGTTTTGATAGGTGGCTCTATACCATGTGAGAATATGTGGAAAACCCGTGCTGGGGTTGCGTGTATTGATAACAATATATAGATACAAATGTTACAATGGGGTCCCTGAACAGTACAATATTTAACAGGAAGGACGAAAATCGTTGCAAGGTGTCAAACGTGAAGGACAAATCCATCAAAACAAAGTTGAGGAACGAAAACCGTTGAAATCGATAAACGTTAGGGACCAAAAGTGAAGTTTACTCTATTATATATTTATTGTTAGATTTTAATCAAATTTATTACCATATTAAAAAAAACTATGGTAACAACAAATTAATAACCATTAAAGATACTCATGTCTAGAAATTTAACTACAAATGAATGATCAAGAAACTTACTTGATGATAGCGATTGTTGAGGAACTCGATGAAAAAATAAAACCTTTGATCTTGTCTCTTAGATGTCAATGACCAATAATATGAATCCTTCCAGTGGCTCACACCTAAGATTACCAAATACTAACAATAAAAAACACTCAGACCTTAAACCCTTTGATGGGGTTTACGATTTCTAAAAGGAAGAGAGAAGGAGGATGCCACAAAAAGAAGAGATGAAAAATTAATGAATTGGGTTTGATCCCAAGACACTTATTTATAAACTCTTGACTTAGGCATCATAATCCTACATGAACTGATAAACCAATTAAAACTATTTTAATTATTATCAATTCATTATCTCCAATATATAATTGGATATTCTAATCTTTTTACCACTTCATAACTTAATTAAAAACTATTTTAATTATTATCAATATATTATCCATTATCTACAGTTAATCTAATTAATTATCTTTTTGATATTATCTAATTAATTATATTTATCATCAACTGATATATAAATTAATCACTTCAACCTCCTTTATTTTTCATTTTTTCTGATTGTTTATTTGGATCTTAAGGACAACCCAAAAGGACACTGCTATTATTAAAATATTACCAGTAGTTAATAATTTGGACACTATTTCCAACATCTATGATCCATGTACTACTTAAATTATTTAGGGAAAACCAATTATTAAATACTCAATTTTTTTAAACGGCAGATAACACATGTCCCAACACGAAGTCAGCAAGGCATTCGGGATTCATACGGGCATCCGACTAATCCTCGCCAACCATGAAGTGACCCGAAAGCCGACCCATGATCAGGGTACACCACATGCATACCCCATGAATCGAATCCGGATAGACAGGGGATGTCATCCACTGTCCCTCCTAAATAAAGGGTGTCGGGTGTGTTTTGTGAATAGATTAGGGCATATTTTGGGGATAAAGGGCATATTTGGAATTGTGAAAATGTCAACATTCCATTCCATCAAAATACCATCTATATGTCATGGAATGTTTAAATCTTTCATTTGTGGAATCTAATGGATTTTAGAGATTTCTTAATTGAAAAAGAATGAACCAAACAATGAAATGGAATTCAGTCAAAAGAACTCAACATTCCAATTTCATCAGATTCCTTTAAATTATGAGAACCAAACGCTACTTAAGTGCACACGATGAGTTTCTTGAGATTTTTCAAGTGTTCAAATCTTGATCCTTTGTCCGCAAATGCTCTAACAAACTTCTCCAGAGTAATTTAGAAAACTTAGGTTCGTATTTAATGAGTTAAGGTTGAGAGGATATGAGGAAAAAAATAATAGATGAGAAAATAAGGTTAAAATCCCGAGATTTAGCTTTAGTATGCACAATAGAACCCCCCACGACTTCTCGCACGACTAAAGTCATGGGGAAAGTCGCTATGTCCATCACCTGAACGAAAGTGGCTAACATGACTTTTTGCATATTTTAAATAGTGTGGAGTGATGGCCATACCGAAGCTCCTTGCTTTTGTACTCTTACTTGTCGTTCAAAAAATAAAAAATAGTGTGGAGCTCTATTTTACAAAATAAGACTAATTTCAACCTCATTTTCTTATCTATTTTCTTCTTTTCATTTTCTCTCAAAGGATAATATTATACTAACTACAAGGATAAGTTTAAACTTATCAAAAACAAGGTACCAATTTAAAAAATTCACTAAACTTTAAACGACCAAAACCATACTTTACTCATTAAACTAAGGTGCTGTTTGTTTTTGGGTTTTCAGATCTGAATAAGCTCCTTTGTCTGACTCGATCAGACATTTGGAAATTCAGATTGTTTGTCTCCTATAAATTTTCAGAGGCTCTAATCTCCTAAAGTCATCTGAATAAAAAAGTGACAACCTTGCCTCTGATTCGCTTAGAGCTTCCTTCGTTACCATCATTCCACTTCTCTCTCGTGGATTTTGTTTTTTCAACCAAAATCTGCTCCTCTTTTTACAGCATCAAATTTATTAACCAAATAAAAACGAAATACATAAAACCAAAAAACAGATTCGAAACATGAAGCCACAAAACGGATTCGAGATCGAGACAAGAAGCCACAAAATCGAAACAGGAAACCACAAAGACTGAAACGAAACCAAAATTGCCCTTATGAACTAAAATTTACGTTGTTTCCCTATCTTTTTCAGATTTGATTTTTGTTCTGTCTTCAAGGAAATAAGAAGATACAAGAGACTTGGATGTAGTAAATAATAGAACATGATGGTAAACATACAAACAAGTAATGCTTAAAGAAGAAGATAAGAAGAGACTTGGATTTTGCTGATTAAGAATCCAAGGTGATGATGCGGTGGATTGCTCATTGCTGCCATGGATTCGATATGAGATAGAAGGAGATGAATAGTTAATGGGTAGGTGAGGAGATAATATCTAATTCCAAACAATAATTAATTTTTGCTAGATGGTACTCTTTAATTTATTAATTAATCTAGGACCCTTCAAATTTAACATATAAAAAGGTTAACCCAACACAATACAAGGACAATCTTATATACAAATGAATAAACAATTATAAATATTTAGATATTTGAAAGTTTATAAAAAACAAACGGTCTAATTGAATCAGATTTCAGATTTCAGCACTCCCTCTAAAAAATCAGAAGTGAAATTAGACTTCAGACTTCAGCATCTCTTAAAAAACAAACGCCACCTAATAGACAATAATATGCTTTGACTTTTCTTGATTCACCCAAAATGATTATTAAGGCATAGATATTTAATTATAAAAATAACAGAAAATTGACAGAAATAGTGAATCTTTTTCGATAAAGTTTATGTTTTAAAATAAGTGTAAATAACCGAAATATATAATTTTAGATATATATATATATATATATATAGAGGGGCCTTCAATTAAAAATCATTTTTTTTTTTGTAAAAACTTTAGGACTAATCTAAGCCTTTGATCTAAAAAGGGCATGATCGTCATTTTAGATTATTCTTCAAGTTTTTACAAAAGAAGAGGTTTTTACAAAATATGTGGTTTTTACAAAATATATATATATATATATATTCATTTTTTGTAAAAACTTGAGGAATAATCTAAGCCCTTGATCTAAAAATCGCAGTTTATTCATTATATGAATATTCACCATATGAATATTCATCATATATTCACCATATGAATATTCATATTTCTCATATCATATTCATCATATATTCACCATATGAATATTCATATTCACCATATGAATATTCATATTTCCCATATCATATTCATCATATATTCACCATATGAATATTCATATCCACCAGATGAACACCATATCATATTCATCATATATTCACCATATGAATATTCATATTCACCATATGAATATTCATATTTCTCATATCATATTCATCATATATTCACCATATGAATATTCATATTCACCATATCATATTCATCATATATTCACTATATGAATATTCATATTCACCATATGAATATTCATATTTCCCATATCATATTCATCATATATTCATCATATATCCACCATATGAATATTCATATCTACCAGATGAACACCATATCATATTCATCATATGAATATTCATATTCACCAAATGAAAATCATATTCACCAAATGAAAATCATATAAATTCATTCAACACCAGGTGAATGTTCACCTTACGAATGCAAAACACAAATGTCTATTACATTTATAGTCATAAGTAAATAACAAAACCCTACTTCAGGTCTCATATTTTTGCTTTCTTTGGTCTGATTAAAGGCACTTGTTCAATTCTTCACTGCACCTCTTCTGCATCCACAATTAAAGCAGCAAACATCAACCCCATCAACAAATTCAACACGATAAATAAAAACAAATAAAAACCTGAAATTCGACGGCAACATTCTCAATCCATCCGTCTCTGAGATTGCTACCAGCCCTAGGGTTTTAGCCAACAACACCAGACCTTATTACTTTCTTCTTCATGGCCATGGAGGTTTCATTCGAAACAATAACAGGATTTCTTCTTCGCTTTCTCGTCCTTATTCCACTATCTCCAGCCCTACGCAGGTAATTGAAATAGGAATTTGATGTTGAAATAGTTTTAGAATTGGTGAATTAATCACCAATTGAAAGCTTGATAAGCAAAACAAATCGGTGCAAGGGTGGGAGAAACCTGATAAATAAAAACCTGAAATTCGATGGCGTGCGGTGGTCGGCGGTGGAGGAAGAAGAGGAAATCGATGAGGATGATGAAGATGATGAATCGTTTGATGATCGATTAAGATCGTGATTGCTGCCAATATGAAGCTTCTTGAGGATGTTCTGATCGTTTTTCTGGTTGCAGCTCGGTCGCCGGTAGGTGGAGGTCGGCCGGTCGCCGGTAAGTGGGGGTGGCCGGCGTCATCACCAAGAGAGAGAGAGATCAATTGGAAGATTTAGGGTTAGATGAGATTGGGGATTTTCCAAAGAGAATGTAAATGCAGGTGGTTGTTAAAAGGACAATAATACCCTTTTGAGCTTAAAATCTAGTGTGGTTAGGTGTATATTATAAAAAATGCTACCATGGTCTCCTTCTATTAACACCCTTGATTAAAATCTTTTAATGGATGAGATTGGTCCTATAGTTTTTACAAAAAAAGTGGTTTGTATTTGATTTTTCCTCTATATATATATATATATATTATAGTTTTTATTAACCAGATGGTATTTTTATTTTTATTTAATTTCTACTTTTTTAAATAACAATAGAGTTTCTTGTAATATTTTCTTTTTTGTTATTATTTTATTTATTATTTTTTAATTTATTTTTTTTAATAAATTTATAAAACATATATATATATTGTGAAATAATATATATATATATATTAAATTAAAAAGATAATAATTATAAAATATTTTTTGGTTTTTGTTTCCTGTAAATCTTTATACAAATTTTTCAAGTTGTTTTAGTAAGTTTGATTTTTAGTTATTCCATTAATTTTTATGTTTAGATTATTTTTAACTATTTTTATACATGTAAATTAAAATTAAATGATAAATCATACATTAATAAATATATAATAATTTTTTCTAATTTTTAAAGGTATTCCAAATTGTTATATATAGGTGACACCATATGATTCATTCTTCATACCTCAAAAAAATTTGAAAAAGATCATTGAGAATCACAAAAGCTCTCAAATGCTCCAAAATTCCCCATATCCACGACATCTCCAAGACCAACGACTTTTCTTAATTTTTCTTACATTCCACCATATCCCCCAAGTGCGAACATGTGTGGAAAATTTTAAGAAATTGCAAAAAGGTTATCCCTCAACCTCCTTCTCATCATGTTTTGAAAAAAATGAAAATAATCAGGGGTTCACCCGTACTCCTACAACCCGGATGCTAGTGTTGATTTTCCCGACTATGAGGTTCGTCGACGTCCAATGGGACAAAAGGCACCAAAACGAAAGGAAAATCCAAAGCCACAAAGTGTGTCATGCCAGAACTAAACAACGATTGAGAAGAGATCAAGAAATTCCAGAGAAAAAGATTGAATTGAAAGAAGCTGAGATATTACAAATAGCTTATGATATACTTATGAAGGATATTAGTGTTATCACTCCTCTTCAACTTTCTTTACACGAACAAAATTGTGTGAAAATCAAAGAAAGACGTCGTTGTTAATTTTTTTTTAAAAAAATAGATATGATTTTTCATTCTCTTGTGATTAAATTCAATAAATTTATTTTCTATTTATTTCTTGCCAAATTTTTATATACGATGTGATGATATAAAAGTGAAAAATAATAAATCATATTTGAATTTTTTTATATATACGTATACATTAAATTTATATAATAATTTATAAATAAGAAAAAGAAAGTGAGGTTTTTGTAAGAACTTTCATTGTAGAGTTTTAAGAAAATTTTTAGTTTGTTAAGGTGGCAGTGATATGACGCGAAAAATATAGAAAGCGAAATTTTTGGAGGTTCCACCATTGTAGATGCTCTAAGACCATCCGCTATGGTCAAGTCGAAGCCTTCGGCAAGTGATTCAGCTTCGTTGGCAAGCTCGGCAAAACCGCCGTGGGGGAATTGGCTTCTTCGACTTCGGTTTCCACAAGCCGAGAAGACAACACCCCCCACCCCCTTTCGGCAAGTGAAATATGGTGTTTTACGGGCTATTCCCGGTTGCAATGGTATAATGTGTACAAAAAATAGATAGAGTTCAGTGATATATTAAGTACAAAAAATAGTTCAATAGTAAATGTATACAAAATGAATAGTTAGCCTTCTCAAGTCATTTGCCCTAAATAAAAATATAGAACCTTATTTTGGGATGACACCATCATGGGAGTACTTTTTTAATTGAATTCAGTTTTAGCTAGACGTTAGGAAAATGCCTTACACATTTGGGTAAGCTCGACTTTCAAATACAAAAAAATTAGTAGCAAATTTGAATTAAGATTCAAATGTTTGTGTAAGAATTAAAATTTTTGCTCAAGGATCCCAATTTGCTTATAGAAACTTTTTCCTTTTTTATACAAAAATACTTAAAAGTATTTATATTAACTCTGATCAAAATAAGATTTTGATGTCAAAAATGGCTAAAAGGTAAAAATATTGGCTATTTTAATAGGGGTTGCTATTTGGACCCTCCTCATTCATATAAATATAGTGGATCTCACTACTTGACCCATCTATATACTCGGATTACCTACTCTCATCTGTTTACAAAGAGTTCCAAATAGAATCCACCTTTTAACATGTTTCCTTACCAACACAGAACAATAGCCTTAGTAGCCGAAAGTGTAGGAATCGATTGTAGAGCATATTTGTATTTAATATTTGCAAAACAATTATAAAAATTTCCGCATTTATAAAAGTTTATTGTTCCGGATAACTTTTGACAAAAGAATATATATCATGCTAGAAAAGTAGAAATTTAAATAACTTCTATGATAAACTTTCAAAAATTCATTAACAATTTTAAAATTTTATGATTTAATTAGAAGAAGGTAAAAATATTGATATTAACTAGAAGAAGTAATTGCTTTGTCAAAATCATTTCAATTACATTAACCAAATTTGCTATTTCATTTTTTTAGTTTTAGCACAATTCTAATTCTACATGCCATATAGATTCTTTGCATGAACTTTAATCCTTTTTTTTTTATTTGAAAAGACTATTATGCACTTTATGTACTGCTATCCATTATCACATGAGCACAGTTGCCTCAACTTACATGTGAATTCAATTCCCCACATTTTTATTCAAAGGGACAATCACAATAAACAACTGTGCAAGTAGCATTCAACCAAACCATCAAGTCACCATCCACTGTTTATAATAAATAACTTTAAAACAATTCAACTTTTGATTCATAACTAATAACTATGTGTTATATTAAGAGAAGTATAAAAAAACCCAACATAATGTTACATTTTGAGTCATCAAAAAAGGCACTTGCTTAAATGCTTATTTGCTAAGGCTATGTTTGGATGGACTAGCTGATAAGTTAGCTGGTAGCTGATAAGCTAGCTGGTAGGCGGTAGCTGATAAGCTAGTTGGTAGCTGATAAGCTAGCTGTTGATTGATAAGCTTGATAGTAGCTGATAAGCTAGCTTATGAACAAATTATGTTTGGCAAAACTAGCATATGAGTATGTAAAATGACAAAAAAGGGTATATTTGAATTTAATAATTAATATTAATAAGGGTATAATTGGAAAAAACTACAATAAGCTCCTCATAAGCTACTCAAAGTAGCGTTTCAAAAAGCTAGCTTATAAGCTAGCTTCTGGTACATGTTTGGATGGACTAGCTTATAAGCTAGCTTATCAGCTAGCTTATTTTTGCCAAACACAGCCTAAATGTTTGTCAAATAATTATTTATTTATTTATTAAAAAAATTCTAGTATATTAAAATGGAATCACATGTAATTATTTGCACAATAAGCATTAACCATCTAAAAATCATCATCATAATTTATCTTATAAAACTTTTGATCTTTGTTATCACTTTTATGAAATAAAATTATCAATCATTGTCATGTATATTCTATAAGATAAGTCTACTTATACATCTTTAGTGATACTGGGACAAGCATTTAATAAATGACTATCTAGGTTTATACATATTTTCAAAACAAGTAAATTCTTTAAGCGACTTTAAATGAAACAAATTAATTATTAAAACTTACTAAAACGTTAAAAGAAAATTAAAAGAAAAACCCAACAACTTTCATATTTCTGAATATTGTTATAAAATGCAAAATCTTTCTTGTATAGGAGAAAGGAATTTGTTATTATTGTTCTCATGATATATTAAGTTTTAACATATGTCGGAGTTAAAAAAGTTTGACTTCATGTGAGACCAGTTGTTTTTATGAGACCCATAATAACATTAAAACTTTACAACAAAACATTGTGAAGACATAACACACACATTATCTATAGTTCATATATAAGGATATTTATCGAAAGTCTTAAATGCAACTCACAATGCATGATGTACACGCTTTTTATGCATGAAATTTGAAAAACACTTAAAGACAACTGTTGAAGCATGATGTACAAGCTTTTTATGCATCAAATTTGAAAAAGTCTTAAAAGACAATTGTTGAAGCAGGATTAAGTTTCTCCTTTTATGTCTATGACTTTCTGCTTCTTTCGCTGAAGATTTGACGTTCCCCAAATAGCCACTTCATGTTCCCAACAATTCAAATTACTTACTATTCAATTCCTATATTTCTGATTCCAAGTTTGAGGTAGTGCATTTTTCAGAAGAACACATATAGAAAAAGGGAATGCCTAGGGTGTGTTTAGTTGTGGAAAAATTTTCTGTTTTCTAGAAAAATTTTCCATGAAAACTGAAAATTTAGAAAACTTGTTTAGTTGATTCAATTTAGAAAAAATTTTCCAATAAAACAAAATTTTCATTTTCCAAATTTACACTTGATTTAGAAAACTACTTTTTATAGTTTTTCAATTCTCATTTTCATTTTCCATTTTCATTTTCAATTGTCGTCCCCTTCTCGGCTCCGGCCACCGCCACCGTCGCGCCTGCCGCCGCTGGCGGCCACCGCCACTACCGCTGCCGCCACCATCCACCAGCCGCCGCCGCTCCCTGCTCGCCGCCATCAGCCACCGCCGCTTGCTGCCACCGCCGTCGTCACGCTACCGTCATCCCCTTCTCGTTGCCGCGACCACCGTCACCGCCATCGCCGCCTCAACCACCGCCGCGACCACCCTCTCACCACCGCCCCACCGTCGCTACCACCATCTTTGCCGCCGTCGTCGCCGCCACCGCCACCATCGCCATCGCTGCCGAGGCCTCCAAGGCCACCGCCGTCGCCGCCGAAGCCACCACCACCACCGCCGAGGCCACCGTCGTCGCCGCCGAGGCCACCGCCACCACCGTCGAGTCCCCCGAGGCCACCGCCACCACCGCCGAGGCCCCCAAGGCCACCGTCGTCGCCGCCGAGGCCCCCGCCACCACCGCCGAGGCCCCCAAGGCCACCGCCGTCGCCGCCGAGGCCCCCGCCACCACCGCCGAGGCCCCCGAGGCCACCGCCGTCGCCGCCGAGGCCCCCACCACCACCGCCGAGGCCCGCCCCACCCCGCCGAGGCCCCGAGGCCACCGCCGCGCCGCCGAGGCCCCCGACCCACCACCGCCGAGGCCCCCGAGGCCACCGCCGTCGCCGCCGAGCCCACCGCCGAGGCCCGAGCCACCGCCGTCGCCGCCGAGGCCACCGCCACCACCGCCGAGCCCGAGGCCACCGCCGTCGCCGCCGAGGCCACCGCCACGCACCCCACCGAGGCCACCGCTGTCGCCGTCGAGTCCACCGAGGCCACCAGCACCACCGTCGAGGCCACCAAGTCCACCGCCACCATCGTCGTCGCCGCCGTTGCAATATTTGGAAAGATGAAAAATGGAAAATGAAAAGTAATGAAAAATGCACAACTAAACGAGTTTTCTAGTTTTCTAAAAATGGAAAATGAAAACTCCATGATTTCAAGTAAACAAGTTTTCCAAAATTTTCCTAGAAAACTGAAAATGAAAAATCAACTCCATTTTCTGTTTTCATTTTCTTGGAAAACAAAAACAGTTTTCCACAACTAAACACAACCTTACATTTCCATGTAATTGAAGAGAACTCGTGATTACAAGGTAAATTTTGATTTATAGCCTTTCTTCCTCGTCATCTATGATTTGGGGTTCCTATGATTCGTGTTATTTCCAGTGGCTACCATCTGATTTAAGAAGAACACACATAAATAATGCATGGCAGTTTCCCGGGGGGTGGGGGGGTGGGGGTGGGGAGGGGTCTGATTAAAAGTGTTACCCTTTCTTTTGGTCCGTCTACTTCAACATTCGTGTAACACCCCAAAATTTGGAGTAAACAAAAACTTTCAATTAAGAAAGATGTTAGTACAAAAGTACGCCAAATCGTGAGCTCTTCCCAAAAACAGGGGTATAAGTAGTGTATAATTACAATGTTTGTAATTTGAATAAAGAATGCGACAACCATCTAGTCTAAATCCTATCTAGGAAAAAAACTACAAAAAGGGTTGTCAAATCGGTCAACGCCTGCGCGGTCTAAAGGACCGGTCTCTTCACACATCCCCCAAAGTTCACTCTCAATCCCGGCACCTACTGAGTTGTATCAACATAATATCATACATATAAAAGCATGTTAAGACATGTGAGATATACAAGAGTGTATGAACAACAAAATGTAGCATATTAAACCGGTTTATCTTTTATCTTTGAAAACCGTGGGAACGACCCACTTTCGCCAAGCAAGTTACACCTCAGAGTCGAGACACCCCGTTGTCGTCCTCCTACGAAGACTTGAATTGACAACCCCAAAGGCCAGACACATTCGCACCACACGAATGGCGAGGGACATAGGTGCACACCTTTTGACTAGTGCCACCCAAGACTGAGTCGAACTCGTGTAAACTTGAAAGTGCACACCTTTTGACTAGTGCCACTTTAAATCAATTTCATTTCAAAACGACACAGGGTACACCTTTTGACTGGTGCCACATTGTCCAATTTGCGTTTGCGAAAAAGAACATGGGTACTCACCTTTTGACTAGTGACATCCCGGTCCACTTTTTGACTAGTGACCAATAGCATCACACCTTTTGACTGGCGGTGCTCATAACATTTATGTTATATAATTTAAGCATTATTGAAAATCTCAATACTTTCATTTATTTCATATAAGCCAACATGCTCGGGATTCAATTCTTTCGCATCATGCCGTGGCATACATAATAACACGCATTTCTCATGCATGCATTCATCATATAATCATATGAATATAACTCAGAAAAGGTAGCATACGATAAATTATTCCATGTATACAATTCCCAAGCAAAATATATTAATCAATCAAGATGATGCGCTCTCAGTTTTAACAAAACGGTTTTAGCAACTCACCTTGGTATTCTTCACAATCAAACACGGGTTTGATAGCTAGACACGTCACAAGATAGTACCTATACAATCATATTATGGTATACATCAATAAACCGCCAAAAGTGACACTTACGATTCACAACCGAATCACTAGTCTAGAGCTATGCTAGACTATCTCAAATGTTCCCAAAACTTCCCAAACATCATCTATTATAACCCTTAAGGAAAGCCCAAAGTCAAATCCCGAAAATGATTGCTAACGAAAAACTTCAAAATACGAACAGTGACTTGCGCGACCTTGCCTCGCGACCTCAGGTCGCGGAATTTTCCTGGGTTTTCTTCTCTGCGATTTCCTTCGAAAAAGCTTAATCAAATTCAACCAAAACTCAGTATCGACTCCTAAAACACCCCACAAATGATTATGATCGATCCTATGATGATATAACACGATAAACTAACAACAAAACTCGAGAAAACACCCCATGGATCGTCGAGATCCATGGTTTTCCCCAAATACGAACCCTAGCTTCCAAGGTTCTCAAATCCCAACTAAAACACGAAATCAACATGAAATAAACCGTACCTTTCGTTAGGAACTTGATTCTAATGACACTTCATGGATTGATTTCACCTCCTACGCTCGATTCTTCCTCCGGTTCTTGAATCTTCCTCAAAACCCTCTTTTTCTCTTTTTCTCTCTTTTTCTCTTTTCAAGAACACAAACCCAAACAAAATGAAAGGATAAGGTTCTTAACTAGCTTATGAGCTAGTTACCCTACACCCCCTCGTATTACTGGTATTTACCCTCTTATCCCGAAACTGTTAAGTTGAACATTTGACCCGATCTATAAACTTAAAATATTAGTTATTAAGTAACTTTGGGGAAAAACGGGCGTTATATTTAAATCAAACTTCTATTGTTCACTTCTATCAAACAAGTTCGAGTTCATAAAATTTCGGGTGTTACAATTCGGTATTGGGGGAGAAATAGGCCGTGATATGTTCTATGTTCTCCAATGGTTCGGCTACTGCAGTCTTCAGAATTGAGGAGAAGTAGGCTCGTGATCTGATATGCATTTCTTCCTTTTTCCTGTCTTTTCTTATTTGATTTAGTTTCAAATTGCATACTGCTCTGTCTTAATTACGGTAAATAGAAAGCAGAAATGTATCCTGAAAGATCGAGGAGCTTTGGTCATTTGGTCGCTACTGTTAACAGCTATTAGGGGGCTCATATTGGTTTTTGTTCGTTTTCTACTGCGGATTACAACTCGTAGTTCATCCCCCTTGCTTACGTTCTATGTTTTAGTTGTTTTATTTGGCATGTGCTTGGTATTTAGTCTATAGACTTTGATGCTATGTGGTGTTCTGTTTTTGAATTCGTGACTTTGTGCACCATGTTCGTTTTGTATTTGAATTCTTGAATTTTGGTATTAATGGTATCACATCGAAATCCATCTTCAACAAGTTTTAAGTCAAGCTAAATTCATGAACCAACATATGTCATGGTCATCACGATGTTTCCACCAAATTTCCATGGCATGAATAATGCATGTTCACTTGATACTGCTAGGAACTATATTTCCCTACCTGTAGAATGCATGTGTAGTGTTCTTCATATTATTTTTGAGGTTAGTGTATTGCATCAGATTGGATTGGCTTAAATTATATTGTATTAAAATTTTTTGTCATAGAAATTTTTTGTTGATCGACGGCAATCATAAGTTTCCATAACTCTTGTATAATCAAAATTTGTTAATATGTAAAAACAAAGGATCGTTTACCAATTCTCACCAAGTAAGTGTTTACTGTAAGAGATTCACATTCATTTGCTTTATTGTGTAACATCCATGGCTTTGAAATTTTATTGTTTGTAATTTTAAACCACACTTAATAACCGGGTGACAAAGATACTCGATCAATAAGGTAAATGACATCATTAAACACTTATCTGGGTAAGTGTTTAGTAAACGGTTCTTCGGATTTAAAACCAACGAAACTTCAAAAATTGTTTGTTTTTTGGGCTCCCGCTGCATTGCACGGATACACTTCTAGTCTTTACCAACAAAAACATCATGAAAGTTTAGTTTCACAATGTTTTGCTATGAATTTTAATGTTAGTTTTTTTGGTTTCACAGGTCTTACTAGAAGTCTAAAACATATAGGTAAATCTATTAACAAATTAGTAATAAAATACAAAAAGACCAAGTAACCAATAAGATGAAAAGAATGTACTATTTTATAGCAACTATTTATTTTTCAAATCTAAATCACAATTACAATTTTTTTATGATTTCCTGTGTTTCATTTATATCTAAAAATTAAATAATTAGTAGTTTCTTCTATAATTATAATTCAAATATGGAAAATAAATAATGACAAATCTGAACCTATATAAGTATATTTAATAATAATTTCTTTTTATATTATATTTTATATTTTAAGACATAATAAAGAAAACAATAATATCTAACTAAATAATTCAAAGCACCCAAATCAATAAACAAGTGTGCAGTGGGCAGATAGGATTGAACCACCAACTCACCTTTCCACCCTCCTTCTTCTTCTTCATAGGACCAAATAAGAGTCAAACAAACAACCCTTCAATCTCGACACTAGTCTATCAACCTATTCACATATGAATATATAATACATGTGAATCAAAACCCATGTCTCAAAACCCATAATTTTTCACCAAATTCTGTGTTTGTTTGAAGCTAAAAGATGGCAGGAGATACAAGTGAAGAAGCCACAAGACAGCTTGATCAAACACCCACTTGGGCTGTGGCTGGTGTTTGTGCTGTTATCATCATAGTCTCTATAGCTCTAGAGAAAATTCTTCATAAACTTGGAAAGGTAAATAATACTTTTTTTTTCTTCCATTTTTGCCCATTACTTTTTTCACAAACTTTTTTGGATTCTACCTTTTGGAATTTGTTACTGTGTTTCCCACAAAACATGGTTTGTAGGATTTGACAAAAGAAATAGCTTTTTGTTTTTTTTTATGATTCTTGAAAAAGAAATCTTGAATTTTGTGGCTAAATCTTGATATCTTGTTTGGATGTTACTGAAAATAATGAACTTTACCATCAGTTTTTTACAGAAAAGCACAAGAAAGCTTTGTTTGAAGCTTTGGAGAAAGTTAAAGCTGGTAATAAAATATTTTTTAATTTTCAATTTCAATATTTTCAAGAAATTAGTTTTGGGTTTTAACTTTTGTTTCTTGGAAAAATGTGTAGAGTTGATGATTTTGGGGTTTATCTCATTAATATTGACTTTTAGTCAATATTACATTGCCAAAATATGCATTCCTGTTGATGTGGCTGATACCATGTTGCCATGTGCTAAGAGAGATCATAAAGAAGAGAAAGAAGAAACCACCCATCGCTTGCTTTTATCGTACGTCGAGCGTAGATCATTGGCCGTTGCCTATGCTTCCACCTGCCCTAAGGTACGTTTAATAAAGGCTCTGATACCATGTTATAATACGTGGAACCTCTTTGAGTCTCTGTTTAAGAGGGTCGTTGTAAAGAGAGCCAAATATGTCCGAATGTTCTAATATACTGCTTTATAGGACTAAACAATTCTATGATTTGACAGGTGTCTTGGATAAAGTGTCTTGTAAAAAAAGATAATAGGACGCTTTATTTCAAAAGTGTCGACGTAAAGTGTCGTAAAAAACTTGTTAGGATGTCTAAATATGTAACATTTTATTGCGACACCTTCACAAAATAGTAGGCATGGGATCATGTGAGAAGTGCCATTTTTGTTGAGAAGTACTTTTAAACCGTTTGATCACTTTTAATCAAATGCCCTAATTGCGGCTTAAAAGGGAATTGATCTGGTGCATCTCGGTGCATCACATCCTAATGTTTGTCCATTTCTCATCCAACTGTTGATAACCACTTCTCACCAAATTTGGCACTTCTCACCGAAACCCAACCCTCATAGGGAAAACACAATTATTTGGTTTTGTAAACTCAAGTCATATAAAACAGTCTATTAGGACATTCAGAAAACTTTGACGTCCTATAGAGATGATTTTGTTGTAGCGTACACACATATATGTGTGTGTGTTTGATGGTCTGTTTCTAGCCGATGTGGGACTTGAACATGCCCTTCAGATGGAGGCTAAAAGGTGCCTTCAAGAATGGAGGTGAATGTCGAGTCCCTAGGTGGGGATACACCGTGAATCTGATACCATGTTAAATCTCTCTCTAAATGAGAGAAAATGTTCCTATATATACATGTTTGCGGTTTGTGTCTAGCTGATATGAGACTCCAACACTGCTAAAGTAAACAATGTGTATGAATAGTTGAGTGTTATATGAGATTAACGATTGATTGTTTTTATAGGGGAAAGTACCAATTATAACTGTGGATGGGTTGCATCAATTGCACATACTCATCTTCTTTCTTGCCGTCTTACACGTTGCATACAGCGCTATAACTATGGCTCTTGGGAGACTAAAGGTACAATACGTTTACTAGAATTGCAATTTGTCATATACTTTAGGTAACGGGCTTAGATTTAGACCATTTAATTGTTTGAAGCTCTTGAAAACCCGACACTTGTTAAGTCTTTTTGTTTTTCGTCAAGATATTGAAAATTCAAGTAGTGTCAATTAGTTCAAAAAGAAAGTTGAGCAACTTTGAGTTATGGTGAAGCGGGTTGGTCGGCGAATCGATATGATTTTCCTGCTATTTTTTGCTTTACAGATCCGTGGCTGGAAGCAGTGGGAATTGGAGACTTTATCCCATAACTATGAATTTTCCAACGGTATGTTTACTTTCTATGACACGCAGGGCCGTCCCAATCTTTTTGGAGGCCCTGTCCTGTAACGACCATACTAAGAAACATAAAGCCATAAGCTTAGCTACTTGTAGTTTTACAAAAAAGCCTACTTTGACATAGATGCAACATATGGCAAACATGGAAGCCTTCTTACTTTAGACATATTATCAAACACATTGTGAGCATTGGTCAAAAACTCGGATTCACAAAGTTAATCTTGATTATATTTCAACAATTTAATCTAATAATCTTGATCAAATTTCAAGAACCTTTTCCAGGTGAACTAGAATCAAAACTGCAAATCACAATAAGTGGTAAATTTAACATTTCTAAGCATACCATAACAAGAAAAGACTTAACGGAAGCGGAAGACTGATCAATCATCCAATAGGATACAAAAGTGGAAAAGGAAATTAAGGTTTTACCTCATCAATGGTGTCAAGAACTGTATCAAGATCAGCCCCAAATGTCTCTTTTCCATTGTACAGTTCGTTCTTGAGTTCTTCCCCAAACTTCTTTGTCTCTTGAAGTCTCACTCTAAGATTTTCAAGTTAGATCTCAGATTTTCGAAGTTGTGCAACAAATTGATTTATCAAATTCTGAAGAAAAAAAATGTGAGAATCGGATTTGCAGAACTCTCATGCAATCATCGAACAAGAAATAGTTTCAACTGAGTCGTTGTTGTCGTTTCCTTTAGGGCATCCAAAATCGAATTAAAAGCAATCATCATTAGTCTTTTGAGATTCCAATCGTTGAATTGGGAATAGAAGTAGAGAAAATCGAAGAGTCGAATTCGAATTTAGCTTTGCAATCAGCAATCTTGGAAGCGAAAAAGAAGATGCGGCCGCTATTTTCATGAGGAAGAACAATCATATAACCTGGGCCCAAGTATAAAAAAAAATTGGGGCCCAAATATTTTGGGGGGCCCTGTTCAGAAACTCCATTTTAACGGGCTAATCAACGGCCCTGATGACACGGAAACATCTGGTCTACTTTTTGGGGTGGAGGTCAAGTATACCTACATCTTACCCCTGACCCCACCTTCGGGTGGGATATATGGGGTTCACTTGGTTTTTCTTTACTGTCTATGACATGAAAACTATTGTTCTACTTTTTGGGATAGAGGTCATGTTTACATACATTATACCTTCAGACCCCACATTTGGGTGGGATATATAGGTTCACTTGGTTTATGTTTACTGTCTATGACATGAACACTAGTGCTCTACGCTTTGGGATAGAGGTCAGGTTTGGATACATCTTACGCCCATTCCCTACCTTCGGGTGGGATATATAAGGTTCATTTGGTTTGTGTATATTGTCTGTGGCAAAGAAACTATTGCTTAGGGTCAGGTTTGCGTACATCTTACCCCCTGATCCCACCTTTTCTACTAGGGTAGGATATACATGGTTCGTTTGGTTTAAGTTTTCTTACTAGGTTTGGTTAAGAAATAGAACTAAGAATACCCCCTTTCATGAATGTAATTCGGGCATTCGGATTTTCATACATGATGGAAAATACAGATCCTTCACGATTCAGGCTTAGCCACGAGACGTCTTTCGTGAGAGCACACGCCAGCTTTTGGACTCGAATCCCTTTCTTCTTTTACATTGTAAGTTCTCGAGGACTTGATCAAATTTTAGTTTCATTTTATAACTGTTGGTGTTTGGGCCAACTTGTGTGCACCTTGGCTAATCCAATGGTGCCTTGAAGTTAACAGTCTGACAAACCTCCTGGGCCAATAATGCCAATGGCCCTGAGGAGACTCGAACTGGTGACCAATGAGGATCAGACCCAAGGTCTTAGCAGTTAAGCAATCCCAGAGGATTACTAAATCAAATGTTCATGTCGATAATAGCTTTTACGTTATGTTCGATTCTTTCATGTAGGTATGCTTCATCCGCCAATTTTATGCGTCCGTTAGCCGGTCCGATTATTTGACCTTGCGAAATGGATTTATAAATGTGAGGCTTTTGTTCTTCTTTCTTTATGCATTTTTTTTTGTTTTTTTGTTTTGGTCTCGATCATGATCATTTGATTTGATCCTTTCAGCTTCATTTAGCCCCTGGTAGTAAATTCAACTTCCAAAAGTATATCAAACGATCGTTAGAAGATGATTTCCAAGTCGTCGTTGGAGTTAGGTACTACAAAATTTTGAACCCTTTTCCTCAATATATGTCGGAATTTATGTTCTCTCCTCAAAGGGTTCTTTTGGACAGTAATCTGATGGGTCCCACATATCTCATAGTCATTTACCATTTTTGTCAAATTATGCTTTCGCCTTAATTTTCGATAATCCTGACTTCTTTTCATCCTTTCTTGTTGGCAGTCCGGTACTATGGGCATCTTTCGTGATCTTCTTGCTTCTTAATGTTAACGGTAAGTTCATACCTCGTGCTTTATCGACACAAAATTGATATTGATTTCGTTAGTGATTGTTCATAGATTTTTTTGCAATTTTTAGTTTATGTTAGCAAGTTCAGTATAATTACGAAAACATTTCACAATATGCTCAGAATCAATCTCAATTTCGAAGTCGAAACTTAATCCATTTGACTAAGAAAAAGTAGAAAACTGATCTCTTTTCAAGACTTCTTGACCTATAAAATCTCTATATCGTGCAGGATGGCAGGCAATGTTGTGGGCATCGATAATTCCGTTACTCGTAAGTGCGATTTTTTCCCAGTCTTTTAACGATCGATTACGGAGAACAAACTCGTGATCGTTTTACCGAACTTCATCTGTGCAGGTTATCTTAGCCGTCGGAACGAAGCTTCAAGCCATTTTGACAAAAATGGCCCTCGAAATCACCGAAAGACATGCTGTCATCCAAGGGATTCCTCTCGTGCAGGCCTCCGATAAATATTTTTGGTTCTCGAAGCCGCGGTTAATGCTTCATCTCATACATTTTGCGTTGTTTCAGGTGCACTGATGGAACTCTGAATTTCGATCTCGTATTTTTATCATGTTCGTGTTACTGACTGTTTTATGGGTTCTTTTGTGCTCACAGAATGCTTTCCAGATAACTTATTTCTTCTGGATTTGGGTAACAAAACTACGTTTCTTTTACAATATTTATAACGGAAGATGTATCATTTCTTCTATGTTAACGGGTTTTGGAAGCTTTCGTTAACTATTTGTGACGAGATCTAATTTTTATTTTTTCACTTGTGCAGTATGAATATAAGATCAATTCTTGCTTCCATGATAATATGAGACTCGTGATCTTGAAACTTGCTATCGGGTAAGAATTTTTATGATGAAATTCTAGTAGAGTACTTGATGAGACTTTAAGTTTAGAGGACCAACATTTTGTGTCATATTTAAGAAAATTGGCTTTATAGGACGCCTAAAATGTCAAAGTGGACTAATATAATGTTTTATAGGACTTAACTTTATAGGACCAAACTATATAAAACATGCCAAGCAAAAGTGTTACATTAGGTTATAGGACGTTTTTGGGCGTTTTAGTAGGTTTTTTAGGATGCTTTTGATACGAGTTATTTTATTTGACACTATCTGAAGGGGAAAAAAATGTCTTGTAAAAAGATGGATTTATAGGACATTTTTCAAAATTACCCCATAAAATTGCTAATACACCACTTTATTTTAGGAATGGAATGTCCTAAAAAACTTGTTAAATCGTCCAAAAGCATCCTATCTAAAAGTGTTCAAAAGCGTCCTATAAACTTATTGTAACACTCCATATGACGCTTTTTTGTCTTACAAAATGATTTTCTTTAAATTGTTCTCCTATGAAGCTTAGACATTTAGGTACCCTATAAAGCCAAATTTCATGTAGTGGTTAGATAACTAAACAAGTTCTATTAAAGAAGTTGGACAATCTAATAGGACAAAAGTAAATCGTCCTATTAATCTTTCTATGAAAAGTGTGGCTAATAGGACAATATACTCCTTTAGTTATAAAACCAGTTCTTGATCCTATAAACTTATTAAAGCTCTATTAAGACTCATGTGCGTTTTAAAATACCCATTTAGTTGTAGTGACCGTTAATGTTATCGAGCATCGGCTTGGATTGTTTGTTGATGGCGTGATTTGTATTTTTTTTACATAGGGTCGGAGTCTTGATCTTGTGCAGCTATATAACGCTTCCGCTCTATGCGCTCCTATCCCAGGTTTAACACCCGTTTCATTAATTGCTTTTCGTATTAGTCTCCAAAACTAACATCTCTCAATTATTTCATAATTACCGTTAGAAACTAATCCCATATAGACGAGTTTATAACTTCTATTTAGACCATGTTTGACAACTACAAGCCACCTTATTTTCTTGAGCTTATTGAAAAAGCCGTCTTTGACCAGCTTTCTAAAAGCTAATTCAGATGGCGTTTCAGTAAGCTCCATATGCTCTTTCAATAAACACATGGGTTGTGGCGCAGTGGTTGAGACTCAGGAGGATGTGGTGTAATAATATCTCATTTACCCAGGGTTCAATTCCAGACATCCACAACAAATGTGGCCACTGAGTTTATTTATTAGGGCATATCCCAGGACACCTTTCCTAGGAAAAAAAAAAAACTTTATTTTTCCAATTATGCCCCTTATATTATACATAAATCACCAAAAACTGGCAACATTCTACGTGTAGATGGGATCAAACATGAAAATGTCCATCTTTGACGAACAAACCTCCAAAGCCCTAAAGAAATGGCGAATGGCTGTAAAAAGGAAACACGGCAAAGGTGGCAAATCCCCGACCCCATCGATGTTCGGGGACAGTCTTAGCCCGAGCCCGGTTCACTCGATGGCATCAAGCCTCCACCCGACGGCTGCAGCCACCCTACACCGGTTCAAGACCACCGGTCACTCCACACGGAATTTCGCCTATGAAGACACAGATGTATCTGATTTGGAAGCCGAGCCACTTTCTCCGGAATCTTCCACCCGACACTTGATCGATGTGAGAGACGGTCATCATAGCGATAACGAGATCGAGTTGGATCGATCGGATGAACGAGAAGAAGAAGAGATGAGAAATGAGGATGAATTCTCGTTTGCTAAGCCTAAGCCAGCACCACCATTGTGATTTGTATTATTATTTTTAAAATTGATTGTTTGAAAATATCCATATTATTTAGGAATAAAAATATGTTGTTCTCAAATTCCCTGTATCGATACTGTTTCACCAATCCGTAAAATCATATCATCGTTTTTGGTGGGAACGTGGGAATTGAGGACGATATGTTTTTATTCATTATTTAGGGCCACCTGACTTTTGAGATGATATATAAGTTAGATGTATATCTTTGTGAAGAAGGTGATGTACGATTTTGTTGTAAACCGAGAATGAAAAATTGATGTCAAGTTTTTATCAACAAAGAATATCTAAGAATTATGGTCCGGTTCAGGGTAAACCAAGGAACATCCTCGTGTCCGTATACACTTGTGCATAAGATGTAATCTGTAATATGAACAAGTTATAGATTACGCCTTATGCACAAGTGCATACATCTTGTCATGCATGCATATTGCAAAATACGTCTTACACACGAGCAAGGTTCTAAATGGCGTGAGGCGTGGCGCGGCGACGAGGCCACGCCTCAAGCCTTACGAGTAAAGGTGAGGTCATGGCGTTTTTTAAGGCATGACTTAAGGCGGCAAATTTGTATATAATATATATGTATATATGTGTTTGTGTTTATGTATATGTATAAAATGGTAAAATAGAAGAATTTGTAAACTCTAATATATATTAACAGGCAAATTATAACCGATACGAATGGAAAAACTCTAATCGAAATTCGAGATACACAGGTTTAAAAAATCAAAATTACACATTTTTAACGTCATGGCGCGCCATGGCGGACCTAGGCGGGCCATGGCCACGCCTCAAGCCTTACGAGTAAAGGCGAGGCCATGGCGTCACTTTCATCTAGTTGTTAGTTTAGTTTTTAAATAGAAATTTTAATGAAGTATATATACAAAAATAAGTTTTATAAAAATATTATAACTATTAGTTTCTAAAAAAATGAGAAAACTAATAATGTATTAAAGTACAATAATAACTAATAAGGTGACAGAATTAAAAATAGTGCAATAAAACAGATAAATAATAACTAAAATGAATATATTTGAAAATATCAAACTAAAAAAACAAATAACTTACATAGTTATATAAATTACTATGCATACATTGTATTTAAATAATATCTATTTTTTATTTTAAATTTTATCTAGTGGCCATTTTATCAAATATAAATTTTAATGAAGGTATACAAAAATAAGTTTTAAATATTTCAGTTATTTTAAAAAAATTAAGAAAGCCAATAGTGCACTAAAATGCAATAATAAGGTGACGAGAATTACTATAGTGAAATAAACCCACTACATAATAACTAAAATGAATATTTTTCAAAATATCAAACTATAAAACATATAACTTACACAATTAATTAGTTTATACTATATTATATCTTTTAAAAAAATTAAGGAAAATCTAATTGGACAAATATACCCCTAACATCAATAGAGAAAATTAATAAATTTAATGTTGGGGGACTATTTTCAAAGCAAAACATAAACCATGAGGATGATTTCTAGAGTTATCAAACCATAGGTCCTACTTTCAAAGATTTCAATAAACCACAGGGACCAAAATTAGAGTTTACTCTTAATAAATTTAATGTTGGGGGACCATTTTCAAAGCAAAACATAAACCATGAGGATGATTTATAGAGTTATCAAACCATAGGTCCTACTTTCAAAGATTTCAATAAACCACAGGGACCAAAATTAGAGTTTACTCTAGATATAGAGGGACATTCAAACGAGAAACATATCAGTTTAAGAGAACGTGAGAAGCAATCTCAGCCACTCATCCGGTCAACAAAGACGACTTTGACCGGTCCCCCCCCCCCCCCCCATAATAGTCTCTACCCTCCCATGAATCGCGTCAATCCTCCGTGATCACATCCACCGTAATCGTGAGATGAGTGGCTGAGATAGCTCCTCACGTTCTCTTAAATTGGCATGCTTTTCGTTTCAACCTTCCCTATATATATATATATATATTGATACAGGTCCATTTTTAGTTGCATCGGGAAAAAAAGCTCGGAAGAAGACGGAAAACCAACATCGAAAACACGGCCGAAGCCGATAGAAGGTTCCTCGCGGCGCGAGGAAGGCGGCTCGCGCTGCGAGCCTACCGCTAGGTCACCGAATAAGTCTCGAATCGATAGCCTTTATTTGTTTATTAAATATTTTATTACTTAATTAAAATAGGATTATTACCATTTAATAGTTTTTTAATTATCAACTTATGATTTATATATAGTAGTTATTTTATTTGTTTTCCTAGTTAGAATAAAATTAGGTTTATTTGGTTTTCTTAATTATTTTTTTGTTAGATTATAAATAGGATGTTGTGCTTTCATTGTATAGAAAAATGATCATGCGAGAATAAAATCTTTTTAAGAGAATACGAGAATGATTCTTAGCCACCCATTATTATACATCACCTACACCACCTCCATGATCACCACCACCACCACTACTTCCCCTACCTCCGCCACCACCTCCACCTCCACCACCACCATTGCCACCAGCAGCAGCATCAGCACTACCACCACATCCCACACCACCTCCACCACCACTGCTAGTAGCACCACTACCACCACTTCTGCCACCACTAATACCACCACCGCCACCACCCACATCACCTCCGCTACCAACAGCACCACCACCACCTCCACCACCACCACCCTCACACCACCTCCGCCAACACCACCATGACCACCACCCCCGCCAGCAGCTACAACACCACCACCTACACCACATTTGCCACCACCATGTTGTTGCATTGATGATTACATATGATTTTGCATTGAAATCACATATGTTCTTGTGATCACTTATGATTCTGCATTGAAATCATATGTTAACCAATCAGATTATATTAAATCACAGATGATTTGCATTGAAATTACATATGATTCTTCACTAAAATTACATATGATCTTGTGATCACACATCATTATCCATTGAAATCACATGTTAACCAATCATATTAATCACATATGATTTTGCATTGAAATCACATATGATTCTACATTGAAATCACATGTTAACCACCATAACCACCTTTGCTACCACCACTAACACCAACACCACCTTCGCCACCACCTCTGTCACCATCACCAACACCACCTCCACCACCACCTCTGTCACCACCACCAAAAACACTGCCTCCGCCACCACCAGCACCACTAGCACCTCTGGCACCACCACCAATGGAGGTGGTGGCAGAGGTGGTGTGGGTGTTGGTGGTGGCAGCATAGGTGGTGGTGGTGCTACTATTGGTGGTGGTGGTGATGGCTGCATAGGTGGTGGTGGCGGAGGTGGTGTTGGTGGTGGCGGAGGTGGTGTTGTTGGTGGCGAAGGTGGTATTGGTGGTGGTGGAGGTGGTATGGGTGGTGGTGGTGTGGGTAGTGTATTTGTAAAGAAGAATTGGTGGCTAAAAATCATTCTTATATTCTCTTAAATCGATGTCGTTCTTGTTTGAACCCACCCCTATATATATAGAGAGAGGGGGTTTCAAACGAGAACAACATCAATTTAAGAGAATACTTGAACGATTCTCAGCTACCCATTTTTTCTCTTCAAGCGCAAACACCATAGTGGCTGAGGTGGTGTGGGCGGTGGCGGAGGTGGTGTGGGTGGTGCTGCTGCTGCTGTTGTGGGTGGTGGTGATGCTGGTGGCGGAGGTGGTGTGAATGGTGGTGGTGGTGCTCCTACGAGTGGTGGTTAACGGTGGATGTCAGCGGTAGATGGTGGTCGGCTTTGTAACATGGTGCTGGTGGTTGACGGTGGACGTCGATGGCAGTTGGTGGTCATCGATGATGGCGGTGTGTGGTGGTCGTTGGTGTCAGGTGGCAGTGGTAGATGACTGTGTGTGGTGGTCCATGGTGGTGCGCCGCTGTGAGGGTAATAATGGACGGCGACAGGGGTGTAATGGCAGCCGACCGTCGATGAAGGTGGTTGTAGGAGGCGGTCAAGAGAAGAAGAAAAAACGGATGATTGAGAATCGTCCTCGTATTCTTTTTAATTGATATCGTTCTCGTTTTAACCTCCCTATACATGGTTGTGTTTGGGTGAGAAGTGCTAAATTTGGTGAGAAATGTGAGAATTAGTTATCAATTGTTGGATGAGATAAGGATGAATATTAAGATTAGATGCACGCGATCAATTCCCCTTTTAAGCTGCAATTCATGAGAGGGTATTTGATTAAAAATGATCAACGTACTTCACACTTTTCACCAAAAATGACATTTCTCACATGCCGATGCTCTATATATGAACTATATATCTATATGGAAAACTCGTGTAATTCACATATGAACTAATTGACTTATTCACATATGAAACTTTGTGATTCATGTATTAACTAATTAAAGGGATTACATATGAACATAAGATTCATACGTGAATCTGACCGGTGTCGAGTCCGGCAGGTAAAAGTGTTTTAAAAAGAATAATTTGTGATAATGGTAAGTAGGGTTGTTTCCCCAGGGACTCAGCGTTAACCGTAAGTCTAAAGTCCAAGACGAATTCACGTGCAAATTAACAATAGCAAGAATGATCCTAGTAGTAAGCAATCACACTTTTCTTTGGACAACGCATCTTAGACCTATATAAACATTATCATTCATAACTATTCAGAACGGATTGTACACTGATACGCACCAATGCACCGTTTTTTATGAAAATCCGACTAATGTGAAACGCTTCAACAATTAGTCTCTAGTTAGCTAATCTAAACTAGTCACAGACGTAGAGCTCGATTGCCAATTTCATTAAAACAACAAACACCGTTCTTGTTGTTACTTACACCAAACCATGTACACTTATAATGTAAAAAATCGACCAAACTATCAATTTAGACATCACCCGCTGCCAAGATGAAATAAAGAACAATTACGGATTCTTTATTTCAACTAGCGAATTGAAATTAAGTTAGACAAGAGAGGGGATCCTTCCAAACTTAAAAACCCAATAATGATTTACCATTAAAACCAAAGTGAAAATTCATGAACTTGACGGCAATCCAGTCTCAACATCATCCAATTCAAGTGCTCAATACTAAAAAAGATATATTAGCTACTCATATCTATAACTAAAACCAACTAACGAAAGGAATTTAAGTGCATAAAGTGATAAATCTAGAAAATTCCCAATTAGTTTTTGAATCAGGCTAAACACTTGAGGTTGCATTTGGGCTCTCTTCTTTCTTTTCTTGTTTTCTCGTGGGCTGCCAACAAACAAAACAAACAATAAGACAATTAAATTAGATTTCCTCTTTTGATTTGTTTGTTTCATTTTTGGTTTGATTGCAAATAATAAAATCCTAATTCTTAATGAATAATGGTAATTTAGGCATCCGTTAATATTAATTTTAGAGTAATCTTAACATGAAAATGTATAAGATTGACGCCTATCAAAATTTGTTTTTCGTTTATTTGTAAAAGCCACAAAATAATCCCTCTGTCTTCTGTGTACCATATGATAAATTTTCTCGTGCTTCACAGCTAAAGTTCACAAATTTTTACTGATGTAGACTATGATCACTTTATCTACCTCTCATATGTTTAACACATATCATGTGAACTGGTCCCCAAATATATTTTGATATTAGTGACAACTTATAGAATTATTAATTCTTTTTTTTGTTGTTGGTACAACCTTTTAATTAAAGTTTATTACGGTTAAAGTATCTTAGATTTATAAATTAAATGATAGTTTTTTGTTGAGACGTTGATATGATATAAGTAGGCGCAATAATTTTGGTCTGTACTAGGTTTTATTTGGTGTCAGTCCTTTAGTCCTGGGTTTTGTGGTCATTATTTTCTGCCGTTCTGATAAAAAAAGCAGGACACAATAACTTATTATGTATTTAGAGAATTTATTAGAATGTTTATCCCTTTGTTTTATGGAGTTCCCACAATCTATAAAATGTTATGCATTTACTGATAATTACTTAGGATTAGAGGGACTAAGACAGCCTGTTTCGGGTTTGGGTAGCAGAGACTCCATTATTTACCAAATACCCTCATCCCTGAAAAAACTTCTAAAACTAAAACCAAATTATGACTCATAACCCAAAGTTTTAACATTTAACAAATACCAAATGTCAATAACACTAAGTATACAAAAAGAAGACATTTCCCTGAATATAATATTAAACAAAGTTATTGAATTTTTTATAAGTAGCTGGATCTAGACATATCTTTTGTATTGCTGGACTCTAGATCACTCTATCCGAAGATATATACGAGTAGTTAAACTCATGAGCTCAACGGCTTATTCCTGGTCATGTAACCTACACGAAGATGCTGAAAATAATTTCTTGTCCCTACTATCGTTACATATACTCACATTATTGTATTCGTGTACATGATTAACACAAAACTTTGGAAATACTTATAGTTGGCTAACATTCTCATAGTATGCTTCATTTGTGTGATGATCTGGTTCCTGCAAAATCTACCCGCAAAAAAGTCATGTTCATTTTAGTATGCTTAAAAAAAAAAAATATTTTGAAAACAACATCATTTGAAAATGTCATATAAAAATGAAGTTTCTAAATCACTTCACATAATTGTCCTATAATATAGCTAAATAACACTATGTTTTAGAATTTCCCCAAAACAACTTATTAAAATGACAAAAACCGTCTTATAAACTTTTTTTAACACCTCCTAAATAAGACGTTTTAAAAATTGGTCCAATAAATTTAAGTCCTAAAATGTATAAATCAGGAACTTAGACTTTTAAACCGTTCTATAAACCCTATTTTGTTATAGTGGAACATGTTTAGAAGTAGGAATCAAAGAGTTGGTTCTATTCCTTTTTGCTTTTTTGCCTACACAAATATGTGACGAATCGTAGAATTAAATGGGAAAAAAATATCTTTCGACGAAAAAAAAAACGATTTTGAATTGAATGGAAGGTATAAAATCAACTTTTTGAAGGAATAAAGTATACCACTCATTGTTGTATAGAAGAAGACTTTTTCCCAAAACCAACTTTTTTCTGTTCTACATCACTATCACCACTCAAGCAAATTTTTTTTCTAATAATCTTTTCAACAAAACAAGAATAAGTAGGAAGTTAGTAAAGAGATTATCCAAGAAGAAATATTGGTGAAAAAATAGTGTATTTTAAGAGATATGAGCATAAATATAATGTGAAGTATGGTTGAGATAAGTAAGAACATAATTCTTATTAATGTGAATCCACCCGGGCTTAGTAATACAAAATACTAGAAAGGAAGTTACTGTTATAAAAAATTTAATCAAACATGTAAGAAGGAAGTTCCTCGCAAATACAAATTCACAAAAGAATGCCATTGCTACCCAAAATTGGTAATATTATAAAGTCTATACCCTCTTAATAGAGTACTTAATGATATTTTTAAAGTTTATAGGACAAAATCAATGCATCTTATACAAAGGGGCGTTAGTCTTACAATAAATGTTAAAACAAATCAACAACATAATATAAAGTTCTATCTTTTGAAATGAACATCCATGATAAATCAAATTACTTATTAATGATTCAAATACTAAAAGGTATGTAGTTTTTTTTATATGAGTTCAATTTTAAAAAAAGGTATTATGAAAATATCTTAAAAGCTAATTCCTTGTGGTGTCTTATTTCATGAATATTATGTTTACCCAAAGCAAAGTGTTCTGTTTAAAAATGTTTTCAGCTAATTGTTACTTTAAAACATTATTTATGGTTTAGTGTTTCCATGAACGTTGTGTACCAACTAACGAGGTTTTTGGGGTGGGAAAAATTAACAATCTAAAAATATTAAAGTTAAATGCAACTAAGGTGAGACTCCCATTTGTAAGCATGTTCCTATCAACCTTCTAAGATAATTCCACATTGTAACAAATGAGTAAACTACAAGCAAATGAAAATGTATCTAATAAATTTAGGATTGACCACAACCATATTGAAATCCAACTCAAAAAACCAAGACGTGATTAAAGCAAAAACAACAGTAGTATTTATATCATTCGTGGGTGCGACAATACTGTTAAGAGATTAAAACCTGAGCCGATGGCTTTCTTATCTGCATTCATTTTTAATATGGTTGGAACATAAACCATACAAGACAAACTCATCAATTTGGGAGTACACAACAAAAGTAATTACATTCAAAAGAAAAGGTGGAATGTGAATTAGGATTGCTGAAAATTTTGGTATTTCAAATCAGACAATACTAACTTGTTTTGTTTTGTGATACAGATTTGGTTGCAAGTTGTAAAACGTGCTCCAAAGAAGGATGAATTTGGCATTAAAAGTTGCGAAAAGACATAACCTCGCGACGCAAAAAGGGCTCTGGGCTTTTCCAAAATAGATCATCCGAAAGATATTGTTATACCCCTGTTTATTTAAGTATTTTATTAGTTAAAGGGTGATAATTACTTTTTTAAATTTCCCAACTAGATATTATTATTTATTTTAGATTTATCT
>CM058042.1:67170684-67188270 GCA_030169165.1 Centaurea solstitialis
GAAAAACCTTGAATTGAAAATATGGGAGGATTTAGTTGGTTGATTTATTAATTTGTGGGAGTTCATCACTTGTGTTTATTTTAAAGTAAGTTATGGAATTTTAGCTTTTCAAATAAATAACTTTTATGTGTCAAACCATAACTATTAATTATTAATGTCATGTCATATGTCGGATTAATTTATATAAATCTAATCATGATATCAAAACTTTTAGTTGGTAAAATACTTGGACGGTTTGGGACTTGGGCTAAGTGGTCAACAAATTCCTCAACTAAGTATAAACTTTAAAATAATAGAACCGTTGAATATTAAAAAGAACCAACTTTAATCTAACATTAGAAATATTTTAATATTTTAATATTATAATATTATAATAATAATAAACTTAATTATAAATTTATGTTTAATGTATCAAGTTATCTAATTAAAAACGTTAAATAAAATATTAATATTGTAAAAATGTTTTATTGATCTATCAATAATTTTGTGTTTTAAGGGATGATTGAAGATGGTCTTAATTGATTTCCTAAAATTGAAAATCAAAGCAAAATTGTTCCGTCTTAATATAATCTTTTGTAAAATTAGCTTTACATAGTATATAAAGCATGAACGAAGTCATTTCTTGTAAGTTATAATTCGATTTTTTTTCAACCTATATGTATCATGGAATTTACTTAGGGATAATCCAAATACATACTCAAGATTTATTTTCAAAATAATAGCAATAACATCATGTTGTGTTTTTGACTAATTGAAATGAGATAAAAATAAATTATCTTTGTCAGACTCCCACATCGGCTAGACTTGGACCAATTATTCACTATATATATTGGAACCTCTCTTTTTCTTCAAGGGCTCTTTTGGAGATCACATACGGGGTTTCCACAAATTCTAACATGGTATCAGAGCTAAGGTCTACCACTCTAAGGACTGACACGATGCGTAGGGCAATCTATTCTCTCATATTCTCTTCTGGCCCTAACCCTCTTGACACTCTAGGACAATACGTGTCCATCTACCCTTCGTTGGAGGGGGCGTGTTAGAGGATCATATACGGGTTCCAAATATTCTAACAACCTCTCGACACTCTAGGACAATACGTGTCCATCTAGCCTTTGTTGGAGGGGGCGTGTTAGAGTGATCATATACGGGATTCCACATATTCTAACTGTGAATACAAAGGTTCAAAACCAACACATGTTTTCAATAAAAGGCTCAAAGGATCAATAAAAGGCTCAAAGGAACCCTACCAAGAACGTTGCCCCTAACATTTTGTTTTATAGAAATCTTAGGTTCAAGTTAGCTAATACAAGTATGTACTTTGCACTAACTCATATTTTTAGTTTAATCAGTGGAATCCAATCGATCTCAAGTAAATCAAAGTTATACTAAAAGGATCGACAAAACTAAAATCACAAACAAATTTCCCTTAATTTACCGCACAACACTTAAACTTTAATATTTTCTTCCAACACTAGCTTTATCCAATTCATAAAAGATTAGTTTAGGATAGGTCTATCTCAACTATATAACCCGTTAAAGAACATAATGAATACACATTTCTCTAAATTTTCTGAGAAAGCAAGAAAAAACATCAAAATAGAGTTATTCACAAGTGGTACGACCCCTAACCCAGCTTGCTTCCATTAGAAAAGTGATATTTGACAATCATTCTTGCAAAATGGAGCAGGCTTGGAGTGGACTGCTAAAATTAATGGGTCGGCCTGAGATATTAATTGGATACGAAGTTTGTGATTGAAAAAAATCTGAACTTTGAAAGTTGATAAATCATTAGATAGAAAATGTTCTTGATCCATATATTGTGAACACATTGATATCTTTTACCTTTTATTTTATACTCAAAAGAACTAACATAAATTTAATGATTTACATAAGTTATGCTTTTATATAAGTTATGTTTTCATATTAAAAAAATGCAAGTCCTTAGACAAGTCCGACCCATTTATACGACGGGGGTACGGACAAGTTTTATATGATGTTTTTATGGTAAAACTAATTATGTTTTTATGGTAAAACTAATTGACAATATTATGTGAAAATGATAAAGTAGTTAATATTAATTTATAAATAGTAATTAATTGATTTTTTGTCTAATAGTACTAGGAGAATAGTTTTATATGAATTACTAGTATAACTTCAATTCAAGAATATGTTGTTTTTTTATGATAAATACGATATGTTAAAGGTTTTCTTCATACTTAGCAAGGTCCTTTTTTTTAGATCTCCCCCAAGACCTATAAAATATTAGGAGCGGCTCTGGTTTTTATTAAACATATTTTATTTATCAGCTAACTTACCAATCATTAATTCGCTAACTAATCACCTAGTTTGCCAAAGTAGCCTATATTAGAAATTCTCAAAATAAAATAATAGATAGAAAAGTATTTAGAGAAAACAGAAAAGAAATAAAACGACAATCCCTTTTGTTAGTTCCCCGGGCCACATGTGCAACTTCCAGCCGAGCTTCAAAATCAGTCCACAATAACACACATTACACATACATATATACCATTATACCCTTACCCTCTCTCTGCCGTTTCATTACCTTCCAACATACAAACTTATCCTCTCTTTCTCTCTCTTCTTTCTCTTCTCTCTCTCACACACACACACACACACACTTTCAGTTTCACACACCAAACAATCAACACTCAACATTTCAACAACCACTTGAATGAATCATGACTCGCACCTCCAGATTCCTCCTCTCCACCACCACCACCGTAGTAAACTCCTCCTCCTCCACCGGCACCGCGGTGGCGGAACCGCCGGAGGAGGCAGTCTCCGTCGAATCCGATTTCGTCGTCATACTCGCCGCTCTCCTCTGCGCTCTGATTTGCGTCGTAGGCCTTATTATGGTAGCTCGATGCGCATGGCTCCGCCGCGCCGGATCCACCGCCACCGCAACTCGCACCTCCGGCCACCACTCCTCCGCCGCAAACAAAGGAATCAAGAGGAAATTCATCGAAGCGCTCCCTAAATTCACTTACGATTCGTCCTCCGGCTGCTGCGAGAAAGGCGGAAAGCCGTCGGACGTCGATTGCGCGATCTGCCTGGCGGAGTACGCCGACGGAGACGAGATCCGCGTTCTGCCGCAGTGCGGACACCGGTTTCACGTCGGATGTATCGATACGTGGCTCGGTTCTCACTCCTCGTGTCCGTCGTGTAGAGAGATACTGGTGATCACGAGATGCCGGAAGTGCGGCGAGTTTCCGACGGTTTCCGCCGGAGAAATTCCTCCACCGGCGACGGAGCTTAAAGGTAGGCAAACAGTTGCTACTACTAGTTCTAGTTCAAATGAATTTTTACCTTGAATTGAATTATACATAGAAATAATAATAATAATAATGAGACGATGTTTTCGTAAATTCGTTGGAGTTAGTTAGAGAGGGACGTTGTCACGATGGATGAATGAATGTGCGATGTACAGGATAAAACCTCTCTCCATCAAAAATGGAAAATATCCATGTGTTTTAAGTAACACTTGTTTTTAAATTAAATTGAAAATTAGTTAGTTGATATTAACAATTTGTAGGAGATACTTGCTCTATTAATTGGTTTTGGTACATTTTGATATATTGATGAGATCGTTAATCGAATTTTTATATGATAACACTATATGAGACACAACCAATAGGAAAACAAGACGATAAGAATAATAATGTGGATATGAGATTAAAAAGTAGAGTAAATTTCGAATTTGGTCTTTAAACCACGTTGTTTTCAACCAAATTCCTCACTAACTTGTTCTCCATATGAAAAAAAACGACCAGATTTGATTCCTAACTCTAATGATCACCAATATTTGGGGGTATTTTGGTCTTTTATTATTTTATATAGGGTTGGGTTCAAGGGAAAAAAATATTTTTCATTACGAACGTAAGGACAATCGAAAATGTATTACATGTTAGCATTCAGTTTGAATGATAGAATACGTGGTTCGAATGTTGTACTATTCAGACTAAAAAGCAAAAATAGGTGATAAACATGGAAAGGTTAAAGAAAAATTTTAAAAGATGTAAGCATGCTTATTACCAATAAAATCTTAATATAAGTTGCCATGGTTGGATTCCAAGGGAGAAGAGAGAAGTTGAAGTTAATATGAGAATCATCAGAAGCGGTCAGCAATCGTTAGATGATGAGAAATATATTAGGATAAGATGCATCGAGATAACTTGTAACAAATTAATTTTCTTCTATAATGTAATTCATAAAATGACATGAAATGACATAAGATTAAAAGTGATCAACTCTTTACATTAACTTTACCTTGTTAAATTTTTTGCATTGGTGTTAATGTTGTTGGTGGTATTGATGGTGGTAGATGGTGGTGACTGGTGAGTCAAGGTAATGTTGGTGGAGGGGTCGGTGGTGGTTAGTGATGGCCAAACGAAACCGAACCGAACCGAACCGATGGGCTAGTCCGAACCCGGTCCGTTGACCAACCCGACCCGAACCCCGGTCAAACCCGGGTCTCAGCCCGCGGGCCGGAAACCGGTCCGGAACCCGGGCCGAACCCGGGCGAACCCGAAACCCGGGCCGGAAACCGGTCCGAACCGGCCGGAACCCGGGCCGGAAACCGGTCCGCGCCCGGCCGGAACCCGGGCCCGATTCAACCCGGGTTTGACTTTTACTGTAGCAAACCGGGTTGGTCAACGGCCCGGCCCGGCCCGAACCCGGGTTTTGGCCATCACTAGTGGTGGTAAGAGAGAGGAGGGGCAAAGAGAGATTAGAGGGGGAGGTAGGGGTTGGGGTTGGTTTTTGTTTTCAAAATAAAAATAATAAATAATGATTACAAAATGTAAGATGTCTAAAATATGCTTGAGTTATTGAATTTAACAAACAAAAAGATAATGATTGTTGGTAGAAAGCGCCAAAATTAGTCAAATTAGGGATCATTGTTTTGTTTAAAATAACATAATTCAGGATTCAAATCAAAATTTAAGTGTTATCTAAATGTACGTCTAAATAGAGTTTCATGTGAATGAGGAAGAGGTGGGTCACGCTTAGGGGTATTAACGAGCCCGAGCCGAGTCGAATATTAAGTTAATTGAGCCAAGCTCAAAATATATTACTGGGCTCGAGCTCAATTAACTTTTTCAATGTAGGTCTCGAGCTTGAGCTCAAATATTTTCTGGGTTATCGGGCTTGATCTCGAAACTCGTTTACGGGTTCGAATTCATGATCGATTAACTCGTTTATCAACTTGAGCTCTATAAATTTTATATTTTTATAGTATTATTAATAAATATATGAACATGTTTGGCTCAAAAAAGATATGCTCGAATGGCTTGACATGGCTCGACTCGACTTGAAAATTTTAAAAGAGTTTTCAAACGAGTCGAGTCGAACGTTGATGTTATAAAGCTCGGCTCGTTAATTTAAATAAGCTCTATTTTATGTTCGAGATAAACAAGCTTGAGCTCGAGTAGCTCATTAATAGCTCAGCTCGACTCGACTCGACTCGCTAACTCACGCTGGTGTAAGGATTTCAGGCTGGTTGAGTGAGCATGAGAGCTCGAAGGATGGGGGGCACGATATAGAAATACATACTTTTTGTAATATAAATATAAATATGAATGTTGAATATAATTTATATAAATCTTAATTAGAAAATGAATGAAAGTTTTAAAAAGATCAAAATTCCCTTTCACTTAACGCATTCTTAACTATGCAAATATCAGGTTAAATAAACTTTGCAAGGCTCAAATTTCGTCATGTTTTTATTTTCCTTTCCTTTTTTTTTTTTTTTTGCAAATGCGAATTTTCAGATCAGTCTACAATCTAACATTTTTCCTTACGTGAAATGAAAACATGAGTTATGAACAATAAAAAAGAACTCCATTTATTATGTTAAATAATGAGTAAACTACACTTTTGGTCCCTGTGGTTTGACAAAAATAACGGATTTGGTCCCTAGAGTTTAAAAAATACAAATTTACCACCATAGTATGCGATTTCGTCCGGTTTTGGTCCCTACGACTAACGGCTGTTAAATGAAGCCGTTAGTTTGGGGGTAATTTCGTCTTTTTCCATTTTAACAAACCACAGGGACCAAATCTGTACAATATTTTTTTTTTGTCTTTTTCTCTCTCATCACTTCTTCTTCCCCATAAAACACACACACACACACACACACACACACACACACACATATATATATATATATAATCCACCATCACTACCATGGTTTTTCTTTTATTTATACATTTCTTCATTAATTGTATATGTATTTTCCCTTAAATATTCATCTTCCCTAATGAGATCGCAATGAACATCAAATGCGTAATAATGAACACCAACAATATTTGACAAAAAGTTGCTAATAACACCAAAAAAAATGAATCAAGCCCTTAATTCAAATCCAATCCCAACAACACCAACATTTTAATAAATCCTAAATTCTATTCAGATCTTGAACTCATGGTTCTTCAAGTTCAGCAAAATTGTATGGATTTTCACTCACAAGGCCACAAAATCATAAATTTGAACTAAAAATGGTATGAATCCATTAAAAAAAAGAACTCAAAGAAGGAAAGGTCTATAAACATCAATCACAATGTGTTATATATTTAGAAACTTGAAATCTGATTGCAAAATTTTAGGGCTTTTTCTATTGATACAAGAACCCTATTTATGGGAATCAAAATTTTAGGGCTTTTCTTTTTGAAGAAAACATAAAAAACGCAAAATAAGAAATATCTTAGAACCCTAAATCAAATCTAAAAATAAAAAACTAATTCGAATTTTGCAAGAAAGCCCTACATCGATGGCCCCGGAGCATCTTTTCCATTTCAAGGTCATAAAGACCAAATCGGAGTACAAGACCAAGATCGATGGTCGGCGATGGTTTCGGGAATCGGTCTGCAAGAACTCGTATCCATGGTTTCAGAAATCATCACCGGCGAAGGTTTCAGAAATCATCACCGGCGAGAGTTTCAGAATCGTCACCAAATCTGAGAACAATACCTAAATCGATATGTTTGATCGAGAAATCGTCATCGTCATCTCCAAGAGTTCGTATTAAATCGAAGACAAACCATCGACCCAGACTTCACGATCGACACACACACACACACACACACACACATATATATATATGTGCATCAACACTTGCAAACTCTCACTTATGTCTTGTACCTTCTGCTTCAGCCGATGGATGAGTCGCCGGAAAAGTAGCGCCGTGGGATGGAGGCGGCAGCGATGGATTGAGGCAATGATGGATGAAGGTTTCTTTAAATCTGGGTTAGAGGGTGAAAGAAAAGAGAGGAGAGAGACAAGTTGTAGTCAAAGTCAAAATAAACAATAATAAAATATAGATATGTATAAAAAGTCAAAAATACCCCTCCTTTAACGGATGAGAGTTAACAGCCGTTTAGGGGAGGGACGAAAACCGAGCAAAATCGCATACTACGGTGCCAATTCTGTATTTTTTAAACTCTAGGGACCAAATCCGTTATTTTTGTCAAACCACAGGGACCATTTTCGTAATTTACTCTTAAATAATCTTTCAACTGTGCCATAAATGCTCAAAAACCCTTGTAGAATTGCAATTGCCATCAACGACCCCTTAAAGATTCATCATTCTCCAATTTTATAAAACAACCGGTTTTAGTCCCTTGCAAGACGAAACAATTTCACTTCAATCCAACAAACAACAAATCAAACTGGCGTAGTAGGAAAACGCGTGAAACGGATCGACAAACGTCGGAATCCAAACTACTATAGGACTTTCAAGCAAAAGAACTAAAATAATTGAGAAAACTCTCAAAACTAAAGATGGAACAACTCTCTAAGATAATATTGTATTAATAAAAAAATAATCACCATTACAATGAAACCAATCAACCCTATTTATAATCCTAAAACAAAAGGATAACTAAGAAATTAGATCTAATCCTAAATCAATTATAAAACTTAAATAATAATCCTAGATAATTATAGAAAACTAAATTAAAAGGAAACTAGATAAATCGTAAAACTAAATAATAAATATCTAGTTGGTAATTAAAAGTATATCATCAGCTTTAACTAATAAAATACTTAAATAAACAGAGTATAACAATATCTTTCGGACTGATCTATTTTGGAAAAGTCCAGAGACCAGTTTGCGTCGCGAGGTTATGTCTGTTTCGCAACTTTTAATGCCAAATTCCATCCTTCTTTGGAGCACGTTTTACAACTTGCAACCAATCTGTATCACAAACAAAACAAGTTAGAATTGTCTGATCAATACCGAAATTTCAGCAATCCTAATTCACATTCCACCTTTTTCTTTGAATGATAATACTTTTTGTTGTGTACTCACCAAATTGATGAGTTTGTCTTGTATGGTTTATGTTCCAACCATATTAGAATGAATGCAGATAAGTATGCCATCGAGCTCGAGGTTTTAATCTCTTAACAGTATTGTCGCACCCACGAATGATATAAATACTACTGTTGTTTTTGCTTTAATCACGTCTTGGTTTTTTGAGTTGGATTTCAATATGGTTCGTGGTCAATCCTAAATTTATTAGATACATTTTCATTTGCTTGTAGTCTACTCATTTGTTGACAATGTGGAATTATCTTAGAAGGTTGATAGGAACATGCTTACAAATGGGAGTCTCACCTTATGTTGCAATTTAACTTTAATATTAGTAGACTCTGTTAATATTTCCACCCTCCTAATGATAACCTCGTTAGTTGGTACACAACGTTCATGGAAACACATAAACCATAAATAATGCTCCAAAGTAACAATTAGCTGAAAACATATTAACAGAACAACTTTGCATTGTAAACATAATATTCATGAAATAAGACACCACAAGGAAATTAGCTTTTAAGATATTTTCATAATACCTTTTTTTCAAATGAACTCATATAAAAAAAACTAACATACCTTTTACGTATTTGAATCATACATAACGTAATTTGATTTTACTCATGGATGTTCATTTCATAAAGATAGAACTTGTATATTATGTTGTTGAATTTCGTTCTAACATCTTATTGTAAGACTAACGCCTTTGTATAAGATGCATTGATTTTGTCCTATAAACTTAAAAATATCATTAAGTACTCTATTAAGATGGTTATAGACATTATAATATACCAATTTTGCTAGCAGTGGCATCTTTTTGTGAATTTGTATTTCGAGGAACTTCCTTCTTACATGTTTGATTAAAATTTTTATATAACAGTAAGCATTCCTTCTAGTATTTTTGTATTACTAAAGCCTGGGTGGATTCACATTAATAAGAATTATGTTCTTTACTTATCTCCAACCATACTTCACATATATTATGCTCATATCATCTTAACTACACTATTTTTTCACTAAAATATACGTTCTTGGACTAATCTCTTTACTAACTTCCTACTTATTCTTGTTTTTGTTGAAAAGATTATTAGAAAAAGTTGCTTGAGTGGTGATAGTGATGTAGAACAGAAAAAAGTTGGCTTTGGAATAAGTCTTCTTCTATACAACAATGAGTGGTATACTTTATTCCTTCAAAAAGTTGAATTTTATACCTTCCATTCAATTCAAAATCGTTTTCTTTTTCGTCGAAACGAATATTTTTTTCCCATTTAACTTCTACGATTCGTCACATATTTGTGTAGGCAAAAAAGCAAAAAGGAATAGAACCAACCTCTTTCGATTCCCTACTTCTAAAACATGTTCGGACTATAACAAAATAGGGTTTATAGAACGTTTAAAATGTCTAAGTGTCCTGATTTTATACACTTTATAGGACTTAAATTTATTGGACCAAATTATAAAAACGTCTTATTTAGGAGTGTTAAAAAAAGTTTATAAGACGGTTTTTGTCATTTTAATAAGTTGTTTTGGACACTTCTAAAACATAGTGTTATATTAGCTATATTATAGGACAATTATGTGAAGTGATTTAGAAACTCATTTTTTATAAGACATTTTTCAAATGATGTTGTATCAAATATTAATATGACATTTTATTTTAAAAACTTTCTAAAAAACTTGTTAACATGTCCAAAAACATCATATAAATCTATTTAGCACTTTTAGATAAAACTTCTTTTGTTTGGTCAAATAAACTTAAGTGTTATGAATTATTTTATTAAGATGCTTAGACATTTTAAATGTTTTATAAACCTAATGTTATTGGTGTATTTTGTAGTCACTACAAACTCTAGCATGAGGTTCTTATATGTCATCATCATAGTTTATGAGTTTTTTATATGTATTATCTTAAGTATCCATATTGAAAAAATACGGTGACTCATAAAAAGGAGGTTTTCTTTTAAGTAACTATCTTGATGGGGCTTCTAGCTTTCTATGATGGTTCTTATTTGTTTGACTTTTTTTTGGGAGGAGAAGTAATAATAATTAAAAAGTAAAATAAAAACGAAGAAAGTTTTAAGAAGGGATTTGCAAGATACAGAACCAAATGGAACCAAGCCTACCTAAAAGAAAGACCAAATTCTCATAAGAAACTTCAGGAACAGACTTAAACACTCAAACCAACATCGAAAACACAATAACCAAACAACTAAAACTAACAAGAAAAAACATCTAGAAAAACGTAGCAAAATAAAAGCCAATAATACTACAACCAAATACAATCCAAACAACAAATCTCCACAACAACCTCCAAACGAATTTAAACAAATTAGTCACAATTCGATCAAAAAAGATAAAAATGCAAATAATACAGTAAAAAGTGTAAAAATGAGGTTTTTAATTAAACATTCCTTTGAAAATGTCTTTATTAAATTGTTATAAAAACTTATGAAATAAAAAATAAATGTACAAAAAATTTTAAACCAACCGAATGCAATAATAGTTGTTTGAAAATAAGTTACAAGATTTGATAAGATCAAAAGCATCAATCCCTAATGATTTCACATGTGTGGATGGGTAGATTTCCACTTGGAAAAATGTAATCATAAATACTTTGAAACATGTATGAGCTTCTTTTGTACGTAATAGGAAAAATGGGGTTGGCCATCAACACTTTTTAAGACACTTGACATCTTAAATTTCTTATGTTTCCGTCCTTTATATTGAAAATTTTAAAAGAATGGACAAGCCATCGTTGGCCATCATCGCCTTCCTACGTGAACCACTGCCAGGGGCGGAGACAGTAGGGGGCAGGCTGGTGCTCAGCCCCCCTAACTGTTTACTTAAAAGTCTATTTTTGGAAATTAATACACGTATACCATGGTAGCTCAAATGGTCGAATCTTGGCAGCCAAGTTTAATTCATTTTTTTTAATTTTACTTTTGATTTTAGTCATCATTTACTTTTTTTTACTTCACATTTTTATCCCTCAATGTTTTCTACTTTAGTTTTTATCCTTCAGGTTTTTCTACTTTAAATTTTTATCCCCCAACTTTTCTACTTTAGATTTTTATTAGTTAAGTAACTCTTAAATATCTATTATTTTTATAAGTTAAGCTTTTTCATATTTAGAATATTTATATCAATATAATTTTTAATATCTATTTTTATATTTCTCAATAATAGATTTTTATTTCCTTTTAATCTATAACATTTTATAAAAAAAACAAATGTAATTCATCATAATTCAAAATAAACTAAAGCAATAGTGGTATCATTGTACAATTTAAAAAATATATATAAATCAACATTTATAAAAATATTAATTTAGACAAATTGAATTCCAATTAAAAATGGTTTAATCTTTTACTTTTCATAATCTTATTTTCTCACAATATTAACCGTTTTCTTCTTTAAACTAATCCCATATATATAATATATAATATAGATATAGATTTATTAAAAAATAGATATTTATTTTGAATTCATTTATTATATTATAATGAATTAGTGAAAGCAATTGCTTACTTAATAATAACAATATGTTTTTTGTTGCAATTAACACTATAATATTATTTATCTATCTTCTAAATTTCACAAACAAAGCTTACAATATCAAAAGGGTTTTTTAATTTTATGTTTCTTATCTATATATATCACAAATCAAATTTTCTTACAAATTCTTATGAGGCTTAAGAGAATCAACATTAACTTCAATCGACAAGTTACATTTGAGGCTTTTAATCCCCCCACCCCCCCCCTAATTTGGAATTCTGGCTACGCCTCTGACCACTGCCATCCACTGCTAGTCGCACCTTCACCATCACCCCCACCACATGTTGTTATGCATCACAATTACAACCTTCATCACTCGATATACCATCAGTGTCGAAACCTTGGTCATTGCCAGTGTCAAATCGTAGCTTAGAACATGAACTCAAGATTGCTTACCGACTACCATCTTTATTTTCGTGTGGCTTAAGTCTACTGCATTATGATCCCCTTCTAATATGATATTGAACTCGCCATGGTGATCTACTAAGGTGGATAAACATATTCAAGAGTTACGAAATTGTTTCGGAAATCAATGAAAGAAAAAAAAATCGGCCAAAAAAAACCTAACTTAAAATAATACTAAGTTTTGATCCCTTGACAGTTACAAGACCACATGATATGTAAGGAAAGCTTGCCAAGTATGGCAGTTCGGTCCAAACTCTAACCTCAAAATTTTCATGTGGGGCCCCAAAATTGACTTAAAGTATTCGGTCATGATTTCAATTTTTAATATTTTTAGTTAAATATGTATGATCAAATGATTCTAAATTAACATTTTATTTTAATTTCACGTCTCTAATTTAGTTATTTTAAAAAAAGGTACAAATTGGTTAACAAAATCAAAAAGAGTTGAAAATTTAGTAATGCTGAAATAGGTGTATTTAAATCATGCATTAACTTAATTTGTTCTCGCTAACTGGGGCTAGCCTGGTTGGTAGAGGGGTCACCCTCTTGAAGTAGAAGTCTTATGTTCAAACCCGGATAAAAGCGTTTCTAATCTAACTAAGGTGTATACTAACAACTAACTAAAAGTTGTCATTAAAAAAAACTTAATTTGTTCTCAAAAGCTATAATTAAGACCTTAAACAAAAGCCCAAATAAGACAAGTGCCATAATGGCATGGGCCAAGCAAGGCCCATTATTTCTCTATTATTATTTTTGTCCATTGATGAGAGTTGAGCAAAAACTATCCGAATCCGGTTTTATAAAAACCGAATTTTTTTCAAACCGGATCGGATTTTTTTCAAACCGGAATTTTTTCAAACCGGATTTTAACCGGATTGGATCCGATCCGGTTTGACCGGATAACCGGTTTCAAATCAAACCGGTAATGTCTATGTGAGCTTACTGCTGTTGGGCCTCAAATCCTAAAAAAATTCACGACCCATAAAAAATCACGGCCCACACCAATTCAGATTAGATTTCAATTGAATTTTCTGAATTTTCTAGCCCAAAAAAAAACCCAATAGAGGACCGGTTCCACCGGAAACCGGTTTCAATCCGATCCGAAACCGGTTCCATCGGATATGGATTTTTTCGAAAAACCGGTTGAAATCCGAACCGGTTTCTAACAAAGCCGGTTTCTGACAGATCCGAAAAAAACCGGTTTAGTATAAATCCGATCCGGATCGGATAAAAATCCGGTCATGTGCACCTCTAGTTGAGAGTTGAGAGTGAGTTGTTGAGTGTAGCCCATACCTGATCACATGCTTCCATATAATTTTGTTGTTATTAATCATTGGTTGATTAATTTTATGACATTAAAAGTCAAATTCATTGGTGGCTTTGGTTGATTTTCATGATTATGAAAAGTGTAATTATCCTTTTTACATGATTTCTTTGAAAAATAAACGCAACTTAAATTAACGGAATTCATTAAAATAAGATCCTTAATAGGATAAAATAAATTTTTAGGTTTTCAAGACGTCTAAAGACGAAAAATTTTGCTCTATTGATCGAGTGGTTGTATGGGTAGGGGAAATAAATGAGGTCATTGTATCTTGAGAAAGAAGAAAATGAGTTTTCAACGAGTCAAAATCATTTTAACGTTTTCTAAAACTTCTTATAGCTTATTAGATCAAAATTACCTATTTACCCCTTATCATAACAAACACCCCATTCTCTCCTCTCTTTTTTCGTTTTAACTTTTTGCCTATTTTACATAAAAAAAAAAAACATAACTTGTCAAAAACTTCAAAAACTACAAAAACAATTCATCAACTTATCACGTTTTGATACAACAATAAGCTAATCCAAACATTTTTTATGAAACTTTTTTTTCATACCACATAAATTGATAAATATTTTTACAAATAAGCATAAGTTATTTGGAATTTTGTATTATTAATGCCAAGTTACCGAGTTGAGGTTTTTATAGAAAGATATGTTTTACTATTTGGATAGATGACAAGTTGTATTTTAGATTTATCTTAAAATGAAATGAATTAAGTAAATTAACACCTTTATAAATTCAATTTGTCTTTTCTATAAGTAATGATAAAATAATCGATGTTTTTTTTTTCTGAATTATGGTAATAAAATTAATCATTGTTATAAAAAACTGAAATTACATATAGTTAAAAATACAAAGAGGATAAAATTTTAATGTGGCTCAAAATAAAGAGTTAAGTTCCGGTGAGACCAAGCCTTTTTGGTGAGACCGGTGAGACCAACATATTTTACTTGAAACTTCATATCAAAACATTTGTGAAGGTAAAAAAAATTGAACATTCATCGTTAAAACATACTAAAAAACACTATCGAAAAAAAAAATTCCAAAAAAAGGTTAAAAAACGAAACCTTCACAGCAGTTTTTTTTGTGAAGGTTCGCATTATATATATGGAACCTTCACAGAACTTGAGCTGTGAAGGTTTCGTTTTTTAGCTTGTTTTCGATATTTTTTTGCATCGAAAGTGAATTTTAGGTCTGCGTAATCAAGTTTTATATACATTCACGGTGTTTTTTTGTGAAGTTTCAAATGTTAGGTATTGGTCTCACACGGTCTCACGATAACAGCTTGGTCTCACATGATCCTAAGCCCAAAATAAATAGTTGAAATTGACAACATTTTTTATATTTTTTATTCTATTTTAAATAATAAACATTTGAAATAGACCTATAAGAACTATAATCAAAATAATTGAGTAAAGCAATTAAGGATATGATGTAACTATTTGAGATTGTGTGATTTTTTATATTGTATGACTCATTTATACTTATTAATTATTTAAGTTATATTTATTTAATCATTAGCAACAAAATATAACTTAAGTGTCAATTTTCATATAGAGGATTAAAATGGCCATATTGAGACATCCACATCAATAATCAATAGTTTCATCTTTCCATTTGTCAACTAAAGATAAGAGATTAATGGTTGCATCATCTCCATTGATAAGTCTCTATATCAGAAAGTGGGTTTGTGTCCTCACATAAGGAGCATGTGACTCGAGTTTGAAATGGGAAACTTTTCATGTGTCCTTAGGCCATCCGCAGCCGTGCAGGTGATACCACCTGCACAGGCTGCCACCTTAGCGCCACATCAGCTTTACCACCACCTTACCATTTCATCCACAGCCGTACAGGTCATACCACCTGCATTATTTAAATAATAAAATATGTATATATATATACTGTATGTATATGTATGTGTGTGTGTGTGTTTTACCGCCTGTGAATGCTCACAGGAGCCTCCCCATACCGGCCCCATACCGGTACACCTCGGCGGTGTTACCGCCGGTATGGGGGCTGGCGGGCTGCATAGCTCCATTTCACAGCCGGTCGCAGATGGCTTTATGTTTCGAAATCCGTATTAAAATGAAATGTATTTGATCATCAATTTATTTTGGAGACATCAGTTCATCATGTCAAAGCTTGTGTTTGTTTTGAAAATAACCATGAGCTTTGCCATTAACATAAACATTGAAAAGACAGAAATGATAAATATCATGAACCAATTACTGATTGTCATGGGGTGAGGGAGCCAAAATAATGCTTTATACACTTGAGAAATCTCATTTACCTATATTTTACAACCTTTTAAGTGTGAAGCTTAAACGCACAATGTCGCACACCATACGGAAGGTAGTCATGCATGATATCTTATGTTAACAAATTATTTTAAATATGTCTAACAAGGATGAAGGTTGATTGTTATGATCTAGTATATTTGCCACACCACTTTAATACGTTTTGATATGATTTTACTCAGCCATTTGTATATTACATGCAACATGCAATAGGCTAGTAATTTGTAAAATTTCCCTAGTGATGGAATTCCATGGATCATAATAATGAACCTGGCATTTACCTTCTTTAGAAGTTTGCCATTGTAAAAAAAATCTTTCACTTCCCTACACACACCGCTTTCGCTATAGATTAAGTTGTTTTAGAAAACGTGTAGTGTATCCAATGGACCAAGAGCCTTGCCATCACTAATTTCAAGCATTGCACCCTTTACTTTCTTAGTAGTTAAAGTTTATAGTTTGTGGCATTATGCTATACATTTATGTTAATAAATCTTTATAAAAGGCCATTAGGGTTCATGCAAATGTTGGACACTTGTGGTATTCATAATAACTTTTGGAAATGTTGGACACACTAGGATCGTGTTTGTTTCCTCAAAATAGTTCTCATCTATCTTGAACAACCGTGATCAATTAACATCTATATTGAAAAATCTTATTTGTTTATCAGATTTAATCCTATCAACTTATTATAACATATTTGTATAAAATCTTATATAATGAGTTGCATAAACTTATAAGTTACATCAAGTATGATATTACCCTAACAGACCAATTATGTTATTATGTTGTATTATTACTTGAGTTACTTCTAATTTTTGTCACCGAACCTCAGGCTGCGTTTGGAACGTGTGACAGGACAGGACAGGACGGACAAAATTGACTGTCCCACGTTTGGCGCAGCATGAGACAGAACAGGAATTCACTGCCCCACGTTTGGTGCGACATGGGACAGGACAGAACCTGGGACAAGGTGGGACAACATGGGACAAAAAAGACTATTTTTTTGTTCCACCAAAATAGGTGGAACAACATGGGACAAAAATGAGACAGAAACTAATATATTACTAACTAACATTCGCTTGATATATAACTTCAATATGGTATTTGTTTTCGTGTTTACCACCACTAGTCGTGGCCACCACCACCACAAGTAACTACTAGTCCAGTCTTGTCCTACTCTCTTGTCCTGTCCAGTATTGTCATGTCCTGTCCAATCCTGTCTACGTACCAAACGCTATCTTAAGGACCATTACTATAACCATGAAATTTAATGGCCCTTTATTATTTACTATTTGTGCAAAATGCATCAAATTTAACTTACCTTACACTCTATTTTGACTAATCGTGAATTAAACTTTCATCTCGAAAAAACATGATTGATAATTTCTCTTTTAAGGGACACATTACCATGTTTAGGTTTCTTTAAGACCTTGTTTAACAACCACACGTTAGTTTATTTTTTGAACTTATTAAAAGAGTCTTGTTTGACTAGGCATAAGCTAGCTGACAAACTGGTTTTTTTAGTAGGATACTTAATGTAACGTTTTAATAAAACATACAAACTTTTTTTTTCAATTTTCCCCTCAGTTTAATTTCAACTAAATTTTAAACATATGTTTTTAATTTTGTCCTCGGCTAGCTTTTATCAAATAAGATTAAATTACCAGAAAACA